>OX453061.1:17314415-17914415 GCA_949699795.1 Spicauda simplicius | reverse complement strand
ATTGCTCGTGACTGTACTTATCTAAACATAATACATAAAATAAAACAGAGCAAGTCATGCCCTTCAACTTAGCACACAAAAATGCAAGTTGAAAATGCTGAAATGAGAAATCAATGTTTTCTAAAATAATTGCAATAACATCATTTGCGCTATTGACCCGACATTTTATTTATATAAGTTAAGGGGTATTTCGGGCCTTCAAGAAATACTTATACATATGCCATAATCGTACAATGAGGTACACGCCCTAAAGTGGTTCAGTTAGCGCCTGCACTGTATGCCCTAAATTGTACGATTCGATAGATACATACTGCTATGTATGATGCACATTATTGTATTAGGTATATAATATAGCAGACATAGTTATAATTACATTAAGTACAAAGCCTAATGATCGAAATTAAAAATTCATAATATTCATTATAATAAACTTGAGCAATTATTACAGTAATGTAATAATGAATGTTGTATAAACAAACAATTACCTACTATACATAAAATAATAACTGTTTCAAAAATATGTGGAAAGCGTTCATACAGAATTCATTCAAGCTATTATTTACACTTTATTTTTTGCTTCACTTTGGGGATATATTATCTTAACCTTTGGATAATACGGGCATTGGAAGACGATTTGATACGGTAGTAAGATCTATTGCAAATGATCTATCTAAATTCACTTGGAATCTTGCATACAAGAGCAAAATTCGTGTACGTTAAACAACTAGAGAACAAAGAAGAACACAAGCCTGAATAACGCCTCAGAAACCGTTCTTTATTGCCCTATGTGTATTTGTACAAGGATATAAAATGATGAAATTGGTTAGAAGTATAAGATAACATGAGGCATACAATGTATCTCTTTGTGCAGGAGACATATAAGTAATTTTATTATTACACTTTTATAAACAACATTTATTGAAAATAAAGATAAATCGGACCTACTTATGCATAACAGAATCAACCAACACAACGAAAAAGTTTTGAGAAAAAGGATTTTTTGTCGAAATTTTGTATAAGGTGAGGTGGGGTAATATCGGTCATGGGGTAAAACCGTACGGTTACAATTTTAGACTTTAGTCAGCTATTTTCTTTTTATGTGTGACTTTACCTACCATGCCATGAAAATGATGTACATGTATGACGTTGTCAATTTGATAAAAGATGGCTACATTAGCCTACAGTTTCAATTTTACGGTTTTACCCCATGACCGATATTACACCAACTCACATTACTGTACAATTTTAGGTTATTTTTAATAAAATCTATGTAAAATATTGCACAAAATAATTTGTTCTATGTATACAAATATGATAATATAAAAAAAAAATCAACATTTTCATAATAATATGAGGATAACTCGTTGGTTCCTTTTAGCAAAAGTTGGTCCAACCGATTATGGCATCAAGTATATAATAATCCACTTATATAAGTTCACGTTTATAAAATGATTTTAGTTTTGGAAATTAATAAATTGTTTTTATTTTTTCTTTATAATGGCTTTAATTAATTTATATTGGATGTTTAAAAATATTAGTTGGACAATATGTCTAAAAACATTTTTTAAACGCGAACTTTTATAGATAAAATAAAATACATACAAGAGAATTAATAATTGTTGTACTTAAGTGTTTTAATGTATAATTTTAATTTCATTCCTAACGATATAGATGACATATTATTTTTATAGCTTTTTATATTTATTTCTGTCTCTTGGTGACGTTAAACAGATAAAAATATTACAGATAAAGCCTGTGGTCCTATTTTCTATATTCAATATAGTATAATGTCATTATTTTTATATGGAATATTTATTTTTATTAACATACTGCGTTAGAGAGATAATTATTTTGTAATCTGGCTAAGCCGGGAAGATTTTTTACTTATAAGATTATATATTTAACATTGAATTTATTTAATTTCAACCATATTCAGTACAAATTTTTGTATTTTAATGATTATTTATATCACAATAATTTATTTATTTGTATGAGCATGTAAAATGTTATTTTATGTTTGCGTCGATGCTTTAATTGTTCATTATAATTTTGGAAATTATTTAGGATTTTATTTTAATGTGATCTAAATACTTTGATGAGAGTATTTGAATAACAAATAATTAAACTACATTTTGTACCTTGAAATTTTGTGGCCATATTTTTGATTTATGTCAAAATTTTACAATTGTTTGAAAAAATGTTATTAAGACTAACCCTAGTCATAAGGTTTTAAACATAGCCTTGCGTTATCTTTGTTTCGGTATGTGCGATTAAAACTGAAGTTTAAACGCGCATTATTATTTTTCCGCCTTTCTATCCAAATAAATAAATTAATTTACTACAAGTCACAAAAATCTTATAGCTAGAGGCTTTGTTTATGTTTATTATTATGGATATTTATGTTGCTATATTAATCTTTATTTAAGTGGGTCGGTTAGTGTGTAAGCACTTAATGTAACTCGGTGGTTATTCGGTTGATACCAGTACCGTGTGTACTAATGCTGAGCTATTTTTTGATTTAATTACATTTTTTGTATGCAACACGTGTTTTCCTTACCCCTCTCCCACATAATTCTTCCCTGTTGTTGAATATTTTTGTGAAAAAATCAGGGAAGGATAGAGGTCAAAATCACCTAGAGAAAGTGGCAACTCTGAGGGGCGCTGCACTTTTAGGTGAGTTTGGAATTTATTTTACACTAAATAGTATAAATACTCTGTCCTTCCCTGCTCTCTTGAATTTCATGTACCTTGTATAAAATTGTTACTATGTGGGAAGGACAGAGATCTGATGCGGAACGTATATAAAAAGTATCTCTGTTTGCAGGTTACAACTACACGGACCATATATTACCGAAGCAAGTAGAGCAACCGGTCATAATAGACACTTACAAGCCACCGGAAATAGTCCACGACTCGGACCTGACAAAGCGCGTCGCGGCTCTTGAGAACTGGGCGGTGAACGTGGACACGAAGCTAAAGTTGTTCGATACAAAACTATCGAAATTGGACGATTTGGACGCGAGAATCGAGCACTACTCGTTGAAGCACATGCAGCAGAATCTAATACAGATGCTGACTGGGAACGATAATAGAGATGCTTTGGCCGCTGCGTTGAAGCTTTACTTCGACCAGCACTACGTCTCGAAGGACCAAATGCAAGTGCTAAGTCAGGAGATCCACGAGCGACTGATAAACGCATGGAAGCCGGAGATGGACGAAGACCGCATCAGGTTGATAATCCAAGGGTATTTGACTCAAGTGGAACGCCGCCAGATGGAGCTGATCGTGGAGAAGGTCCGGGAGTACGTGAGGGAAGTGGAAGCGAGGCCGGTGGAAGTCAACGTTGACATGGAAGCGGTGAAGAGGCTCGTGGCTGGCATGCTGGATGTCTACGACGCTGATAAGACGGGAATGGTCGATTATGCGCTGGAGTCTGCGGGTGAGTTACTTAAAATAAGACCAATCAAGATAGAAAGATGGATAGAATTATTTGGTTTAATCGTGGTGGCATGGAGATTCATTAAAATCAACTACACAGTTTTTTTAGGATTGAAGTATCAAACGAACACGCATCCAGATAGTCAGTGGTCACTGCCGGCCATTGTCATCTGAAAGTAACTTTATATAGAACAAGACATTTACCTCAAATCAATCAAAAATACGTTTCTATTCCCGGGACTTAAGACGGTCGCCTCATATTAACGTGTCTATAGCCATAATCTCCTACCGACACTGCTTAATGTGTTCTACCACTTTGGCAACTTACTTATGAACTATGTCATAGGAATGTTAGTTTCAACTGACACCAAACTTCTCTTCTTTAATATAATTTAAGTAGCAAATGAGCATGCAGTTAACCTGATGGTATGTGGTCAATGCCGCCCATAAACATCTGTAAGCAACTTCATATAGAACAGATTGGTCTAAAGTCAATCACGGACTCGCTTCTGAGGATTAAGATTGTAGCCTTATTTGAAAGTGAACCAACAACTATGTTCAATCACTGAAACGTACGAAATGCTTTACGATAGAAATAGGTGGTATTTTGAAAAAAACAGACCGAGAACAGTACAGGACACATTTTGTGAGTGGTATGTGTCAGTGATCCAGATAAATCACATAAAAATACTTCTTTAAACTTTGAAAAAGCCGTATAATTGACAGATAAAAATCCGATGTTGCTCCCAGGTGGCCACGTGATCTCAACGAAGTGCACGGAGCTGTACCAGATCAAGACGAAGCAGTACTCGATCCTGGGTCTGCCGGTGTTCTGGGTGTACACGTCCCCGCGGTACGCGATCACGCCGGGCGCGCTGCCCGCGGAGTGCTGGGCCTTCCAGGGGTTCCCGGGGTACCTGGGTGAGTTGCTCACTAGAGCTTTGTCAATGTGTAAGTAGTAACTACTTGGGGGTACCTCCGTAACAATTGGTGTCGCGAACCATCAGTGAAAAATGATAAAAAATTCCAGAACGTTCCAAGACACTATAACATAAAGATAAATCATGTCCCCTTACAACAAGATCCCAAAAAATTAAGGTGAAATTTTTTTTCTGTAAAAAAACAACTTCAAAACGTCATTTCCCACAAATTCTGGCGCTTAAGCATTATTTCATATCCACTGACGATATGTACCTGAATGTAAGCTAGGTAAGCGTACAATTTGCTTTAATCAAAACATGTGATAATTATTGACAGTGGTGCGCACTTACGCGATTATCGAAGTGACCGGCTTCTCCTTGGAGCACATGTCCCGGTTGCTGGCTGCGGAGGGCAAAATCGAATCAGCGCCAAAGAACTTCTCTGTATACGTAAGTCTTTTATAACTAAATTCTCAATGCATTTAAGTAATTTATGTTTAAGTCATTTTTCACACGCTTTCTACACTCATGGTCCCTAGGATATTCTCCTGTGTCGTAGGTACCATGTAGGACACACGCAAGACGAATACACAAACACCCAGAGCAGGAATCTAATCTCATCATTCAGATACCTGTCTGGCCGAGAATTGAACCCGGGATCTATTGCGCGTCAGACCAGTATAGTAACCGCTCTGCCACGCGGGTCGTCGGCGTCGATTTACAAGTAGGCTAATGTAGATCTCGATGCGTTTAATAACAATAATTGTAATTTTTAAAGAAATAAATATTACGTTGAATTGAAAGAATAAAATTTGTTTTGATGAAAAATTATTATATTCTCACTGTGATATATTGAAATTGGGGATTGCAATCTGGAAAACCGGATCCGGTAATCCGGCGGATCCGGCACAAATTTACACAAACCGGATCCGGTACCAATTCACAACTGGATCCGGACCTCCACCGGATCCGGTGACTGTATATATGTTGACAACGATTGCACATTACAAAAATAATTACCGTTAGAAATCGATCCTTTTTACACTGTTTTAACCGTTCGATAAATGCCGCCGGATCCGGTCGGATCCGGCCGGATTGAGAAAAAAACGGCCGGATCCGGCCGGATTGAGAAAAAAACGGCCGGATCCGGCCGGATTGAAAATGAGGCCGGATTGCAATCCCTAATTGAAATACTTGTTTGGTGTAGGCAATGATCTCAATATCGCTATTTATTTTCATCTGACGCTCTGTCAATACATTATTTATACAATGCTGGGCTCGGGTCTTCTCACAGAATGAGAATATATATGACGCTGGCTAAATGCGACTTGGAAGTCTTCACAGAACTTTAATATTTTTCTTAGTATACTCATGTGTATAGGTTATCGTGCTCGTCTTGGTGTTTGTCTTTACTGTAAAGCAGACATAATTAATTTGTAAAACGCATATCATTTTAGAAAAATCTGTAGTATATCATTTTAGAAAATGTATTTCAATCGTACGGACAATTAATGTTAACTAGTCACCCGTCGCAACAGTCGGAATTCGACCGTAATTTAAATTAAAAAACTAAACTTCATATTGTCCAAAGTAGCATCAATATTTTTCTAATTTAAATAAGTTGTAATAACTTTCAAGTTATTTTGAACGCACCCGTAAAAGAGGTTTATAAACTAACCTGTATTTAAAAGCAATAGTGGGTATTTTGACAAAGACATTGCGTAATCCTTCTCTACATCAACAAAAATTTTTGCTTGACGTATTATTCATGTTAATATTGTTTTTTTTTTCACATTTCGTAATGATATCCTAGCATTTTACGTCAACTTAAAAATACCAGGGGCGTGGACTTCAAATAAATTTATATTTTGGGTCACCAGCCAAAAAGGTTAAAAGCTTTAAGTTTACAGTATCACTACAAGTCTGACTATTGCCCAAATTCCAGGGTCTCCACGGGGAGATGGACCTAGAGCCCCACCTCTTCGGCGACTACATGTATGACGCGAACGGCACGTCCATACAGTACTTCCCGGTGCAGTACCCGAAGACGACCAACATCGGCGGCGTGGAGTACCCCGTCGCGTACGACATTATCGAGCTGCGTGTCGAGAGTAACCATGGCAACCCGACGTATACGTGCGTTTACAGGTAAATGATGAGTACTTTCTGCAATGTGTCATTGCTTACGACGCGAACGATATGGTACTTCCCAGTGAAGTATCCGAAGACGACCTGCTTCGGCGGCGTGGAGTACCCCGTTTCGTACGACATTATCGAGCTGCGTGTCGAGAGTAACCATGGGCATCCGACGTATACGTGCGTTTACAGGTAAATGAGTACTTTCTACTATATGTCATTGCTTACGACGCGTACGGCACGGTACTTCCCAGTGAAGTACCCGAAGATGACCTGCTTCGGCGGGGTGGAGTACCCCGTCGCGTACGACATTATCGAGCTGCGTATCGAGAATAACCATGGCAACCCGACGTATACGTGCGTTTACAGGTAAATGATGAGTACTTTATACTATAAGTGTCATTGCTTACGACGCGAACGGTAAGGTACTTCCCAGTGAAGTATACGAAGACGACCAACACCAGCGGCGTGGAGTACCCCGTCGCGCACGACATTATCGAGCTGCGAGTTGAAAGTACAAACTATTTAATTACATTAAGGCGTTGTTCGTCTGTCTGCCTGTCACCAGGCTGTATCGTATGAACGGTTAGCCAGACAGTTAAACTTTTTACACAGGATGTATTTCTTTTCCCTGCTATATAATAACAAATACTAAAAAAGAAAATATACACACATTTTTATAGACACATATTAAGGAAATTGAGGTAAAGATTCGGGATATGAGTGCCAGCTCCCAATGTGAGAGAGTAAATTGAAAATTTACATAAACCATCTATGGAAATATATGACTGTATTTAAAAAAAAAAACTTAAAACGCTTTCTACACTCATAGCCCCACAGTAGGATTTTCTCCTGGGTCGTGGGTGCCATGGACACACACAAAGACGAATACACAAACACCCAGACCCAGAACAGAACAGAATCTAAACTCATCATTCAGATACCTGTCTGAATCGAACCCGGGACCCACTGCGTGTCAGACCGGTATGGTAACCGCTGCGCCACGCGGGTCGTCGTACTGTATATTTTCGTATTAGATGTAGTGGTTGGATACATTGATTTAAGAATAAATAATAGGAATTATATTAACTTTTACGTGTCAACACTTATTATTTCTTTAAAATTATATGTTCTTATTGATTTACTTTTATATATTTTCCTTCATGAAACTAGGATTTCTAAAGTCGATGCTTTTCAATATTCACAGGGCACTAGAAAAGCAGTAATGTTAAAAGTAAAAACAAGTACATTAGACGGATAGATAGGCTATCTATCCGTGTAAAGTATTTGTGTTAGAAAGAAAAATCGTACTTTAGAAAGTTGTTTAAATTGAACAGTTGTTAAAAATGTCGGGTATTATCTTTTCTATTTTAGAAACAACATTTGTTCCTACATGTATTTCATTATTACAGGTTCCGCGTACACGGCAACCCGCTCACAGACATCCGCCAGGCCACAGAGGACAGCATACGGGACAGTGAGACGTAGCGCGTGGAAAAGTGTTTTGATTGTGATTCGTCCGTAGGGGTCGGCCGTTGATGACGTCACCAATAGAGGGGGGGTTATTATGACAAAGTTTATGGTTAAGTGACGTCATCCCTTAAATGTATCAATGTGGTAAAGTTTTGCAGCTACAGTATACGGGATGGCATTTGTGTCCCATAGCTGGGCATGGACCTTCCCACGCTTGGGAAAGGCTCCAGCGTACCCCAGCATGCTTCAATGTTACAGTGACATTTGTGTCCCATAGCTGGACATGGACCTTCCCACGCGTGGGAAAGGCTTCGTACCCCAGCTTCAATGTACTGTACAAGTGAAACGCGTTGCAAAATTCCACGGATGACCCCTAAATGACTTGGTGCCGTGATATCGTCCAATTGTCAAACGTGTTCAATTAGATAATTCGGAGACTGAACGGCTGGGATTCCCGTGTTTTACTAACGTAGTTTAAGGTTCAAAGTACAAATGTGCGTTGACTTATTTATGATAGTGACTAAGCCACAGTAGACATATTAGACAGTAGGGAAACTGCCTATAAGCGCTCGAAAACGGCACACTCCACAAACATCGCATCTACGAGGCCGCTATGGGGTTATCGCGGTGCTTCAGTAGTGCGAAAACCCCATAGCGGCCTCGTGTGAGTGTGCCGTTTTCGAGCGCTTATAGGCAGCTTCCCTACTGTCTAATATGTCTACTGTGACTAAGCTATACTAACGGCTAGGACCAGGATTGTTAGTAAACGGGTTAGTTGTATATGGTCCAAAGGTGGTGGGGCCACCGCCACACCACAATTTTTGCTCACAGTACTGTAGAATACTGCTGTGTTCTGATCTGAATGTTATGTTAAAGATTTATAAACGAGGAGTTTCAATTTAGTCTTCAGGGTAGCAACGCATCTGTGGTCAACCTTAGGTCAGATTGATTATATCTGGGACTACCCGACCCGTGTCCACTTCGTTGAGCGTTAATTATATTTTGTTCAATCGTAATACAGTCTATAGAACTCCTGAATAGTGTAGCTTTTTGATTGTGAAAGAATTTCATGATCGGTTCATAATTTCCGAAGATTTCCACCATATAAACAAATTTACAAACTTTAACTCTTTATAACATTAGTATAGATTTGTTACAGATGTATACGGGCGGCAGAGGCCATGTACTCAGGTGGACTGCAAGCATACTCGTTTGCTACTTTCATATTACGTTTTTTATAATTGCTAAATATTTTGTTAACATCATTTAGCAAGTCAACATATCCGTAATTAATGTCAGGTATTCATTCACATATATGATGTACGCCAGATAAATTCTAATTAACAACGCGTGTATATTTAACTTCAATAAGAAATTATATTTGATTTAGGCTTAAGTGTCTATATACTGAGGTAATATATTAACATTTAAATAAACTTTGTTACATAAAAAATTGCTGATTCTGGTAATAACCAGGACTCGCTATTTTGAATAATACAGTTGCAACAGGAGTTCAATACAATTAACCCGTTTATGAACAATTACACAATAATAACTAATCATTAAAATACAAACGAAAAATCTCGTTAAACGCCGCACAATGTCCTATATACGCTTAGAAGTTCTGAATACGTTTTTAACAATAAATATTTATAACGTTAGTTTTAATGTGTTTTAGATTTTGATTTAGTGTTTTAAGACTTCGATTGTAATGTTTTTAATTTTTTAACTTAAGCATGGGCCTATTGTCATCGTAGAACGTACTATTTTGGTAAAAATATACAGTGGGTGAAATTGATTGCGCCAAGCGCGGATATGTATATGATTTACTGCGAAATGGGATTGCAAAGTCGTGTTGCTATTGTAGAAAATAAATTGTGTTTATTTATTAAATCCTTAAAATATATCATGTTTTAAAGTACTTTAAATATTAGGTTATTTTTGTCAATACGCTAGAAACGCGGAGTTTATAAGATATTGTGTAGAATTATGGTAATTTTAATTAATTTGTAAGGTGATTTTAATCTGTTGAATCTTAGGGACTTATAAAACACATGGTGATGTTTGCATTATATTATTATAAGTACAATAGCCGACTACCTAAATGAAAATTCAAGTTTTTTTTTGTATGATTTGGTATTAATTATGCCTAACATGATCAGAACTCTCATATTTATAGAAACAGATAAGAAATATACAACAATGATGTTAAACTAGCTATGTTGTCTAATTATATTAAGAGTTAAATTATCGAATAAAATAATAGTTACGTGTTGGTCCATGTGCTATAATTTATAAGTAGGTTTAGTGAAGGAGCTAGTCCAGTTAGAGGTAAATAAATTTTCTGCCAATCTTAAATTTAAGTGTTTAATTTTCACTGTAAGCGGGCGCACATTGCTAAGAAGATATCTAAAACGAATAAACACACTAGTTGTGTTTAACTACCTTTAACTAATTTTGTTGTACATAACAAAATATGAATGTTTGTGAAGATTATTATATTTATGATTTGGGTTATGATACTTTTTCTCACAAACAATACTAATCGGATTTGGATGAAATTTGGCATGGAATGGCACGCAGTGGGCGCGTTCCAGGTGAAGCTCACGAAGACCCAAACGCCCAATATGTCGTTTCACAAGACGACCGCGGTCGTTGTGGTCGCGGCGAATACGTCACTCATGACGTCATGACTTACGCCCACGCGAAGCTCACGACGACCCATCTAACAAGGTGGGCCGAACCGACCGTTCCAGTAGAGAATACGTCAGTAAAGTTTACAAGCTAATTGAACGGGAAAAACTGCAGTCGTGAGCGTGCGCTTTGTGAACGTCTAATGGAACGCACCCATGACCTGCAGGACACTTCGTCAAGTGAAACCTATCACGCGGAAGAAACTGTGGGAAAAGTCTACAACTATATACCAATTACTCTTTATGGAAAAAATGTCTGTAAAGAAACAATGGTCATGTAATCTTTGCCACCTGCCTTTGCAATTTGACCACAAATATAAAGGTCGCCAAATCTCGATATTTGAGGATAAGTTCTTAAGTTTTTAGTAGCCGGAATTTGAAATATTTTCTTTCGAATTTTAGTGTGTGCCTATGTTGTGGAGGCAGTGGGCCCGGATGTGCGCCTGCGTTGACGGTGATGTAATCAGTAGAAACAGTTCAACGTCTAATTTCATTGACGAAGTGGCAACAGCTCTTACTCCATGAGTGCCTTGGGATCTTTAATGACAAATCGCTAGTGTTCTGGTCGATAACCAGAAAACAGTCGCCAAGCATATAGGTACATAAATATAACCGCCTTTTAGTTCTGTTCGACAACCTAACGCATTTTTTTTTTTGATAAAATTAACAATCGTAAAAAAAATCACAGGTATGTACGTATTATGTAAAAAGTGTCTCGCGTAGTTTTTTTTTTAATGTTGTCATATCTAGCACTTCACCAAATTATCTGATGGTATTAAATTATTTATTTGCAATCTGTAAATTTATTTGAATTCTATAATTTGCAAATATAAATGAACTGAATACCCTATTGTATGAAATTGTTTGTAAAGTTTTGTAAATCTTATCAGTGCACCAAAATCCTTCCTGTAACGATAATAAGTGTACCTCCGGTGTGTAACCTTTACATTGTATGTACTAGATGAAAATGAAATCTCCCTTGGTCACTTCAGATACTTGCCACGGGCTGACTTGAATCGTAAGACATATAAAATTAGGTTAGTCCTTTTTTTTAAATTATTAGATAGAATCATTTAATTATTATTGTTCTTATGACTATTACGACTAAAGTTAAGTCATTGTGAACTATTTATTTGATAAAAATGTGTACAGTTCAAACAGTAACAGTAATGAGGTGTAGATTTAAAAATGTGCCTAATTAAGTGGTACATAAGCCACAGAACAAATATTTATATACTAAATACAAACACCATTTACCTACAACTCTTATCAACTATTATTATTTCAACAAAACATCGAGTCTACATTTTGATCAATCATTATGTTTTATGAGTAGAAAAAAATATGTTTTTAGTATTATCACCACCAGATTTTCTTTTGAAAATGAAAGTTGTAAGAAATATAATATATACAACCTGTTAAATATATCTGTATTTGTATAAAATACTTTAATTTATAGAAATAAGTGAGTAATCCTTGGGAGTCAAATAAATTGGTGGCTTCGCTTAAGTTAATAGGCGATGGACTTTGCTTCCTTTGATAACACTTGCTTGATAGGATTATTTACGCACATTAAGTAATTGATTTTTAACGACATATCAACAAGCTCTAAACAAGCATATTTACTGATACTGCGGTCTTCGTTAAATTAAAAACACTTACTCAGCGTAATGCTGTCGTTTCGTGAATAAAATTAAATTTCTCCAAAACTTCGAATAGTCACTTTCAAGTGATTATGTTAATATTGTAAAATGTAATCAATCATTTCATCAAAGTTTAAATGCATATAAAAACGAATTAAGCGATTCATTTCTAATTCTAAATAAACAGTTAAAAACATGTATTGAAATACGATTTTTTAACGAGTCGTTATTATTATAGTATAGCTCTAAGTCAATTTTTTTAATTGCACCAACCATGTCACTAGCATAATTTGTAAAATTCAATGGATAATTTTAGTGGCAGCTTACTATAAACTATTAGTTAACATTAGATTAGTTAGATAAGGCATATCTTCTATTCTCAAAGTTACCACTCATCTTGATTTTAATCTCTCCTATCTATCCTATTTTAACTCTTGCATAATACATACCAAGTTGTAAATATACAGAACTAAATATAAATCAGGGAATATATTTTTCGTGAAGTATATTTAACAAGGAATATTTATATTACTATACATATATAGATATATACACACATATTATTTATGCATAGTAATAAATAGGTATTCATATTGTCAGTTAAAACCTTGTTAGCGCACTAAGGAAAAAGTTATTTTTGGATGTTGTAAACCCGATGTTAAATAAACATTATCCTGTATGACAATTCCTTGGTAATTTTTGATGTTAAAGGACAATATTTTATCCTTGTATTAATTCTTATTGTGTATATTTTAACACTTTTAACTAACAATTATTACTGCTTGATACCTATTTGTCGAAATATTTGTGATGTTCTCAATAAAAGTTTTAATAAAAAGCTACTACTATCTTTTAATTTTACAGTTGTTGAACCTTGTTCATAATTAACTTTTACAATATCCAATGGATGAAATCCACTAGCCGATTTTCGCTTGTGAAGAGGGCTTGAGCCAGCTGACTACTAATGGCGAAAAAGGTCCTTTTCAGGCGAACTTTTTTTCATCTTAAAAGGAATGGTTACGGATGGAGTTAGGTAAATAGTTTTAGGTTTAATAGGCTCCATTTTAAAAACCAAATATCGCCCCTCGTGGTCGCTAATAAACTGCTACTTAGTAATAATTACGGTTTGGCGGAAATATGGTCTTCACCACCGGACCTCTTCGCTGTACTACTGTCGGATACAGTTACTGGGTGTGACCATGTAGTATCGTTTGCAACTATATAATTTGATTATTAAGTTAAACGACGACTTGTCCTATTTTTATTGTTACATTTTTAATATAGCTAAGACGTATTAAGTATTATGGAACTAAACGCTGCAAAGCACATACACCACAGATGCCAATGTTGGCACTGTTATTGTTGTAATTTCCATCTAAGTTCAATGTATTGCCAACTTTTATTTAGCGGTTGGTTTTCAGTTTTATTGTATTTATAAACTACTCGTAACAATTTATTGCCAACAACCGTACGATTACGAATTTATCGGGCGGTAACATCAATGGATCGTGGGAGTTTCTTTCGGCGTTATCTACATTATTTCCGCCCTCTATTAGGTCTCAAATATTTACTTCTATTCTATAAATTTGATGCTACTATGTAGTTCGGGAGCAGTTACATAGTCATCATAGAAATTATTTCTCAGATATCGCGCCATGACAAATAATTCAATTTCTGTTGAAAATTATTAGCTGAAGCAACAAAATTTTGACATGTGGCATGCGAAATAAGTAACTATATATGGCTCAAACTCCATGTAGATTGATTTAAGGACAAGCTACTAAGTTCTCAGGAATGCCATTCTTGTTTTAATTAATGTGCAGTCTGTTCATGTATATATCTATAGCCGCTACTGCAAGTATGCGTGCTATTTCTGTACGTGGGTCAATGTCGAGCATCGCCCTCGTATGTTATCGTGTCGGAATGTGTATGCGTGTGTGTAGGGAAGGTAAATAAAAGATTGAAGTAAATTTTTCGGATTTTTTTTGTATTTTCATTTTCTTTTATAATTTATAAATGACCTAGTAAGAAAGTAGTCTTATCCGTTTCAGCACATACAATCATCATTCATGAGATTACAAAAAATCCTTTGGCGAGTGCAGTACCGAGGCCGGCGGTCGAGGCGCGCCCGCGGCGCCGCGCTCCTTCCCGCCGTCACTATTACGATTTAATTACAATAATATCTTACGTACAATTAAATTAACGGAGATTACAAGCCTGAGTTGAGCAGCCGGCCGCGGGACCGGCCGGGCCGCGGGCTGCTGCGGGCAGCGGGCGACCGCCTTAGAAGCACTTCCTGTGCACGATCGACGGGCCGGATTCGTCGTATTCTTGTTTCGAGATCCACATCTGTTGGAAGGTAGAGAGGGACGCGAGGATCGATCCACCGATCCATACGGAGTACTTCCTCTCTGGGGGCGCGATGATCTTGATCTTCATCGTGGAAGGAGCCAGCGCGGTGATCTCCTTCTGCATACGGTCGGCGATGCCGGGGTACATGGTGGTACCGCCGGACAATACTGTGTTGGCGTACAAGTCCTTACGGATATCGACGTCGCACTTCATGATCGAGTTGTAAGTGGTCTCGTGGATGCCGCAAGCTTCCATACCCAAGAATGAGGGCTGGAATAGAGCCTCAGGGCAACGGAAACGCTCGTTACCGATGGTGATGACCTGGCCGTCGGGAAGCTCGTAGGACTTCTCGAGGGAGCTGCTGGAGGCGGCGGTGGCCATCTCCTGCTCGAAGTCCAGCGCGACGTAGCAGAGTTTCTCCTTGATGTCACGCACGATTTCTCGCTCGGCCGTGGTGGTGAACGAGTAGCCACGCTCGGTGAGGATCTTCATGAGGTAGTCGGTAAGGTCACGGCCAGCCAAGTCAAGTCGGAGGATGGCGTGGGGCAGCGCGTAGCCTTCGTAGATGGGCACGGTGTGCGAGACACCGTCGCCGGAGTCCAGCACGATACCGGTGGTACGACCGGACGCGTACAGCGACAGCACCGCCTGGATGGCCACGTACATGGCGGGCGTGTTGAACGTCTCGAACATGATCTGCGTCATCTTCTCCCTGCAACGGAAAGCGGTGGTCAGTGGCTGTGACACCTACGGTCGTGCTGTGGCTGATGGCCGACGACTTATACGTTCGACAACTCACCTGTTGGCCTTGGGGTTGAGGGGTGCCTCGGTAAGCAGCACGGGGTGCTCCTCGGGAGCCACACGGAGCTCGTTGTAGAAGGTGTGATGCCAGATTTTCTCCATGTCATCCCAGTTGGTGACGATGCCGTGCTCGATGGGGTATTTGAGCGTGAGGATACCTCTCTTGCTCTGGGCCTCATCACCTACGTAGGAGTCCTTCTGCCCCATGCCCACCATGACGCCCTGGTGACGCGGGCGGCCCACGATGGAGGGGAACACGGCGCGGGGTGCGTCGTCACCCGCGAAACCGGCCTTGCACATACCGGATCCATTGTCCACTACCAGCGCGGCAACTTCCTCGTCGCACATTTTGATTTAGTCTGGAAGAGAAAACAAGACATGAATATCTATTTGAAATCATATTAACTTACGCTTAATGTGTCGCATCGATCGATCGGTAACACTCGACCATGCCCATAAATAATAGGTCGTTAAACAGTGGGCGCTTACGCCTAACGCCTTCGGATAGTCAAGTGGGCGAAGGAATCGCAAGCACCAAATAAGGCTGGGTCTAACGAGAAACGGAGCGAGGCGTGGACGTGGCGGCTGACGCGGCGAGATGGAAGGCGATTCTCGACCGGTAAAAGTCAAGCGCGCGTCTGGCCACTTTCGAAAAACCGTTGGGAGACTCGAACTACCCCGGTGGCAACGCGACCACGCCCTACCGCAACCGGCAATCCCGGGTCCCGGCCGGCGGCACGCGGCACCTCCGCTCCGTGTCACTGACCGCACACACTAATTGCACTTTTATTGCACTCTACACTATCCATGCACAAAAATATCACAAGTATTGCACGTCGCAACGACTTACTTTTAATTAAATAGTCCTATTAAATAAATAAATTAATATCGCTATTGCACAGCCTCGGTAATGCTGCACAACGCCTCAACTCGAGCTCACTTCGTGGAATGTCGGCGATCGGGGCACGCGGAGTATATAAATGAGGCCGGTTATCGGAGCTCCCCTACCCGCGAGCCCGCGACCGCGGCGGCCTCTCCACCAATCGCAGAAATCCTGAGTTTTCGTAACCATATATGGTATTGCGCTGCAGGGAGCCTGCGCGTCCCCCCCGCGCCCCGCGCCGGCTGATAGTGCGCTACTTGATAACGAGATCTCAGAATCGACTTACATTACATTACACACTTGCAATTCAACCGGGCATAAGCATTGGTTTTCTTTAAAAAAATACGCGAAAATATCAACCCTAGCACGTGCAACGCTAGGAGTGCGTCGGCGAAAGTTTATTACGTTTCTTTGTAAGTTATCGAAATTGGCTCTGTTCCAACCCTCCGCGTCGACTGTAGACAAAATGACGAAATGCAAAAATATACGAATTGCAATCGTATAGAACATTTACTATTTCCTTCATTTTCTATTTCTTGTATGTACCTTTTCACATAGCCATTAAATATAATTGAACATTGAATCAATAGGCAATTAGCGTTAGCGTTATGCTTCCGATTGCCTAATAGGTACACGTTTGTATATTATGAAATTAATTAAACAATTGTAGTTTATTATATTCAATCACAAACTAATATGATTGGCGATTAATATAATTTAATAACAGTTATGATTAAATATTAAAATTCAACTTACCAGTAACGATTGAACCGCGAAAAGATGACAATACAACAGCAAATTCTTGCCAATTCGTGAGAAATGCCGGGCGGACGGCCGTTTGAGTCGCTAGCTCGTTTGCGGTTGCGGAGGTCGATTTGCTTCACTAGCACTACGCCGGTTCGCCGGCGTCACCACAATGGACTCGCCCGATAGACCTCTGCGGGTGCTGAATTTTATTGAAAATTTCAATTTATTTATTTGAATGGCATGCAAAATTACCTACCAAAAGTGACTTTAGACGTGTTTGTGTCAGATGTCAATGAAACATTCAAAAATCAAAATCGGAATGTTATTATTTTTATGTCGATCAATAATGGACTCGCCCGGACCTCCCCACCCGCCGCAACCGACGGTTTTACCATATATGGGCATAGAGGCTTCTGGGCTGTGATTGGCTGACAACGGTTACCGTACGTACATGGCGGACGCACACACGTACAAATGCTTTATGTAGTTGTGTGTAGTAACAAAACGATTCATTCAATACGATATCGCGTCTGCATAGAGTCAAAATAACCTGGCTGAAATACAAAGCACTTAGTTCAACAACAAACTAAGTGGAGTGCAGTTCTTCTCTTTGGATTTTGAATTTAGTCGGGTTTTTGTCGCGTCGTGGTCGCATGCCTTATCTCTGCCACTGATTGTAATCACGTGAGGCTTCCCGCATACCTGAGAGCAACACCAAATGCAGATAGAGCATACATATTTATTACATTATCTCTATATGTCCATGATTGAGGGTATAGGTACCTGTAATCAAAGGTAGGGTTACCTATCTCTAGGTAAAGAACAATAGGTAAGCAGGTATTTATAAAACGTAGGATTAAACAACTTTTATAGTTGAAACGCACACGTGTCTGTTGATCATATTATTTAATGTTCTTAGACATGAGATGAATATTTATGACAAATTCAAATAGGCATACTTTTTATAACTTTCACTGAGAGGAAGATATTTAAATTTTAATGACGATCGTGACGTGATTTAGCTTTAAAAGATAAAACGAGTCCAATGATTTTTAACATTTCCAACCAACTATCGGATTTATTATGTAGTGCCTATAGTCACTAATAATTAAATTATTTATCCATTACAATACACCAAAATATGGTTACAGACCTTTCAATAAATTTTATCCTCCTACAGTTATTATAAACTTTGAATATTAAATATGATATATCTATACTACAAATAACTATTAGTTACCTGTACAGGACAAAATATGATGAAAATAGGTAGCTAAGTTATTTTTTCCCAAATTAATTTTAGAGGAATACTTAGAGATTAATAGGTTTGTAGTTCATTATGTTCTGTGAAAAGATTGAAATTTGCATAATCAGACACAATGATCAAAATATTAATTTCAATTGATTCATTCATATCAATTAAATATTGGCTATTAAGTTAACTAATAGTTAAGTTCTTCTCTTTGGATTTTGAGACAAACTAGATATTAGTCTGAAAAATAATTACTCATTTTTCTAACGCAAACTAGATATACCTAAGTCTAAAATGAACCTTGAGTCAATGAAGTCTTGAGTAAACGGCTACTGACTACCTTGGAAACTAGGCATGGGGCGAAGAATTAACTAGTCATTGCTTAATACAAACTAGATATTAGAATTTGGATTAAAAAAACTAGTTCTCTAGTAGACACATGAATTAGATGTTGAGTTTAAATTAACTATTTGCCCTGGGAGTAAGCCAGATATTGGCTTTAACTAATTCCCTACAGACAAAGGATTTATTGCCCTGAAATTAAACATTGGAAAATATTGTTCAAATGAGAACGAAGTGCCATAGGGCAAACTAGTGTAAACTCTCAAAAATCCTATTTAATACAACAGATTAAATGAAGAGTTTTTAAGAAAGGATAAAATATATTATGGCATAGTGAATTTAACCATCTGTCCTCTCAAAGTAAACATGATAATAAATTGGCTGTAATTACATTTCTGAACTTGAGTTTCAAAAACAAGAATAGAAATAATCTAGATATCAATATGTACTTACTACAGTTAAAATGTTAAAAACATATTTTTAACTACATATTTTTCATACTAAAATACAATGTTAATGTTGTTTTATGCATTTCTTTTGTGCCCAGGTAGTAGGATATAAATGCATAAAAACTACAATGAGCTACTTGATCGCCTCAGACAAAGCTGTAAATTCTAAAATAACTTTGTCTAGTGGGTAGGTAATAACTGTTGTGTGATGATATTATCATTACCAATCTCTTTCGATAGGTACATTAAGTATAGACATATATTATGTTAAGGACCCTCCCCATCCTTAACATATGAGAAAAGAAAAGTTTACAATCCAAAGGACGCTTTGCTTTTTTTCAACAAACGGACTTATTCTGGACTTGAAACAAGTTGAGAAACATAGACTAACCGACGGTTGTTTGCCACTGCTGTATTCCCGACCTTAAAAAAATATAGCTTTGTCTATGATGTAAAATACATAAGCGTGACAGATTTGTGGAATCCCGCTTAAAAAAAGCTTTGTTTATAAAAAAAATAAAAAATAAAAATATTTTATTGATTTAACACATTCACATTGAACAAGTCGCAAGAGCCCTGTACTAGGTACTTATGATATAAAGTACATGTCTATAGCTTTGTCTATGATGTAAAGTACAAAACATAAGCGTGACAGATTAGTGGAAATCGGAAGCAGTTCCGATACGAATGTCAGCCGAGAGTGAGTCACGCGTACGTTGCGTCGCCAGCCGCTGAGTCAGTGGTCCCCTCTGGTACTGGGGTCCGTGATCGGGGGTCAAGGGCGGAATGCTGATTAACTGTGTTCGACAACTTATTTCTTTGTTTTGAAATTACGTTTACGAGAAATTTTGTAAGCAGAGGTCTGCTTGTAGTTAATGTATTTTTTGCCAAGAAATTATACGAACTGTTTTTTCTTTAATGTCCGTTTTGTTTAGATATGCCATATTATATCTCTAATATGGATATATATTTAATTTGTAATTAAATAAACGAAATAACACATCGTTATATTATACACAAACTATTTGTAACTTCATTTACTGTTTTTTTTTGTAGTTTTTATCATTATGAAAAGTAAAATATTTTAACTAAAGATAACTTATGAAAACCTAGGTACCTACATACAATTCCGCACTCGAAGAGTAAAACCGTAGCCCTGATACTTGTGTATCCAAATGTTTATTTTATATGGGATGTACCTACTTATCTAGCAGTTTCAAATACTCAGAAGTGACGATTTTATAAGAATTCAAAGGTTACGGTAATTTACCATGGGCTGATATTTGCAATACCAAGCGAGAAACTTTTGAAGCATAGGTATATTTTGTGCCCTAAGAATCGGTACATGGTAGCAACTTACAGAAATGCCGGTGTGAAATCATCTGTACAAACTCATAACCATTCGTATTGTCATATTAAAACTGTATGACACATTACCAACAAAACAATATAAATATGTAGGCACGCCTTAATTTATCGTATATGACTCATCGCTCCACTTGTGCAAATCGTTTGATGTTACACCAAAAATATTAGCATATGTTTATTAAAACAAGTTCTCTCATGCAGCTTTGTCTGCATTTATTACAATTATTTTCTTAATTTTGTAAGTAACGTTATTTAAAGTATATACTAGGTATTTTAACAGTTACATTAGGTCAAAATCTGGTTCAAAATAAGTACGAACAACATAATGATTACAAAAATCTTTTTTTTTATAGCACACTATGAAAATTGTATTAATAACAAAGTCAAATAAAAGCGTAAAGCATACCCGGTCGCTTAAGTGTGTGAGGCGTGCAATAGGCCACTTAATCAAAAGATATTGCACGTCTCTAACGCAAAGCGCTTGAAATAGTGCACAATTCTCGTTTCGACAAAGACGAGCAATTTTGCTCACCATTTTGAACGTATTAATGCTAAATTTATGTTATTTAAAGCTTAATAGCTTATTTTATATATTTTTATACATTAATGTAACTAGTAAAACTTAAAAAAAAAAACTTAAAACGCTTTCTACACTCATAGCCCCACAGTAGGATTTTCTCCTGTGTCGTGGGTGCCATGGACACACACAAAGACGAATACACAAACACCCAGACCCAGAACAATAATCTAAACTCATTATTCAGATACCTGTCTGGCCGGGAATCGAACCCGGGACCCACTGCGTGTCAGACCGGTATGGTAACCGCTGCGCCACGCGGGTCGTCAAGTAAAAAGATGTGTGTATGTGGAATCGTCATAACGTGAAGCAATAGTGTGAGACATTACCTGGATACGCGCCAGACAGGACATTCTTTAAAAAAATACCGTTTTCTTATGCAAATAGCAAATACTTAGTTTTTATTTATGACTTGCCGTGAACTACGACTGTACCTGTCTTTAAAAATTATATCTTCACCTAAAATTGGAGGGAATATAATATAATAAAGATTTAATTTTACCCCAAGTTATGGAGGTATTAATGTATGTATGGAAGTATAATGCAAGTATAAATCTATTTCATTACTGTACATTCAATTTAGTAGTTCGGTTTAATGCTAATTCAAACACACAAAAACAGCCAATATTATATGGTTTAAATATTTTAAAATTTATTATTATTTCTTATTTACAGTCCTCCAAACAATTTTTTTGTGATTATGTGTGATGTACAGACGAATTTTGTTATACGTGTGGATAATTTGAAAAGATAAAGATTACCCGCACATGGCGGAAATATTCCAGTCGGTAATTCACAATTATTTCAATTTATATCACTTCCCAGAATTCGACATTCAATTAGAGGCGAAGCCATGGTACTTTATTGATCTACGTTCGCGGAACTACGGAACCCTCTGAAGTACACTTGGCTGACTTTAACAATGTGGGAGTAATGCGAATCGGGGAATCGAAGGGGAAACGACCCTCGGAACTCAGTGCATCGATTTTCGCCTAAAATGTGCACCCTTCATAAATAATACCTAAATTTTTTCTTGCAGTTTTCAATATTATGAACAAATTACAAGTAAAGAATTTATGTTTATTGATGTGTATATATATCGTTTCATGTAATGCGGGAAATATTTGAGTAATTAAACAGTAAGACATAGTTTGGAGTAAAATGAAGTAACAATACCTACATCATGTATGCAAATTAATAGGGAAGATCAATTAAACGTTATTTATGATTCCTGGCTATCAAAAGAAGGGCAAGAAGAAGGTAAATTGACTTTTATAAAATTAGACAGCAAAATATTGACGCAATGTCTTCAAAAGTGTGAATTAAAAATATCCATTATAATGAAATGCTTTAAAACAATTAATAGGCAAGGGAGTAACGAGTTCCTACTTGGTTTTAACCAACTTCCAATATAAGCACGTTATCTATGTATTTATTTGCACCTATTGCACATTCTCAACGGCGCTCCAAGCAGACATTCAATGAACCTAAAACTAAAATCCTTAATGTGGGTATTTTCAAGATAAAAACGATTTCCGTTCGATGGGATCACACAATGAGTCAGAAGGAAACTCGATAGCGCGTGGAATTATAAAACAGTTTTGTATCTGTATTGTGAATTCTATTCGGCATGAATACATATCAAGCTTGAGTCATGCTACGCCTTGAGTGGCGATTGTGACAATTGACAAAGTGCTGTCAAACGCACGGCGCCATGATAACTTTAGGACACGATAAACAATGCCGAACTGTTGGGTATTGTTCGAGTGGGTTGGTAAACAATGTAAGAGGAAAAATGTGCAGTCTAGATTTGGAAGGCACTAAAAATAGTATCGAAACTTGTAAGAAAATATTCAACTATATCAGGTACCTATAACATGGACTTAGCTTTTGATTTGTTAACGGGGGTGTCTAATTGAGGCGGATAACAAAAAAATATGGTAGTATAGGTACAATACCTATGAGCCAAGGAAGATCCATGGTAGACTCCAAAAAATCGCGACAAAAAGCAAAAATGACCTCCTTTTGGAAAAAAAAACTTGGTTGTGATGAAGGGGACAGGTTTCTAAACGGTTATATATAACATACAAGCAAGAAAATCCTGATAGAATTGCAAATTATGTTAAAATAATGATTAATAATTTTATGGCTCTCAATGTAAAATTATTTTTAACTACAAGAAAGTAACGTGTTTTACGTTACTTTCTTGTAGTTAAAAATAATTTTAACAAAGAGCTAACAAAGTAAAATAATCGTTAACAAAGAGCTTTCTAATTTCTTATTTTGCAAATTATTAGACAATAATTATTATAGATCGTAACTATTTTCACATCAAATTAAGGCTACAATTAATCATAATGCAAGTAGTGCACGAGCTAAACATACCCATTTTAATATTATTTACCGTATAATTTAATATTTTAAATATCTAAGTACTAAGCAAAATAATTATTTCTTGTGGCTTTCGAGTTTAGCATTCACAACTGAATATGGCAGCGACAAGATGGGAGTGTGAATATAATTACAGCGAATAAATAAATATGTAATGAACACATAATATTTGCATACAAAGTGCCTTAATTTACTGTTTCCCGTAGTATTTTAAGAAAATAATAAAAAGTGTTCATTTTATCTATGGAGAGTGAAGGAAATTCAAGATTGTCATTCAATATGCACACGCATAGAGTTACATCCGCTCTTTGTTATCCCACACACTTGTACAAATATAACAATCAGACAATATGAACAATAATCAAAATTGTAGACTGCTTTTGAATTATCTACCATAAAACCTAATTGTACGAGGTTTTGTTTTGTTTTGTTTTTTTTTTTATAAAAAAAAACAAAAGAGCAGGCAGTCTACCTGTTGGTACGTAGTCATTGCCGTTCAAGAACATTTTTAGATTTTTACCCAACACTACATAAGTCAGAGTTTCTACTTAGAATCATTTACAGCTCCGTTGCCATCTATGAGGACTAAGAACGGCACCTCGTAGTCAAGCCAGCAGGCATCCCACAACGTTCTAACGTATTACATAAACTGCTTCTAATATGTGTGTTGGTGGTATCTCCTTAGACAAGCCATATTGGTTCTTCGCATCTAGCCTACTTTTTCTTTCATTTCTGTTATTCTGTGCCGATAAGTTTCTGATAGTATCCATTGGGTTGTACATTACCTGTGTGACCTTATTCTAGGAAAAAAACTTGATCCAAGTTGATAAAAACTTGAACGGTAAGAAAAGTATGGGTATCACTATCATTATCTGCAAAGACTAGAAAATACAAATGCTATGCTTTATAAAAAAATAAAAATGGTTTTGAACAGTCATACACGAATTCCTTACGTCAATAGACTAAATAGTAAGCAAGAACGCTACGAAATACGTTTAAAATATTAATAACAATAAGGTGGTTGATTCTGCGATTGATATAGGAGTTAATTGGCCTCGCAATTCACGAATGAACGCTCCAATTGACTACATTCTACAGGCTGGCCTACATACTAAAAATATCAATGCTCATCTGCAAAGCATGTTCGGTTACTGCATCCCTAACACCTGAAAATAAGATTTGTTTTGCAGTAATTCATCTACATATGAATGTTAGCAGATGTACACATGTCGCAAAATAGTAAAAAAACCAAAGGATTCTTTGACAAAGGACACGTCGGTTGGGTCGGGTTGACCCTTTTTTATCAACTTGACAGTTACATTTATAGAAATAAACCAAACGGAATTCGTAGAAATGATATTCATGACAATTAGCTACTAGATCCTAACTCAGCCACGAAATATTTGGTTCGCGCTCCAAGTTCGCGCGTCTTCTTTGGGTCAATTTTACCAGACTGCTTCAGGACTAGGAGGGTAGCGTTTTTCGAGAGTATTTATGTGTGTTTGTATTGTACTGCATGTATTTCTTTGACATGCTCTACAGCCAAAATGGCTTGACAGATTGTACCATGTGACATCGACAGTAAACTCATAAAAGGTTTTAAATGAAAAAAAAAAACAGTTTTATTACTAGGTTTTTGTTTGCATAAAATTTCTTGTGGCAATTTTTTTACAATTTGCAGCGAAATTTCGTGTCCTTATATGCTTAAACATAGATACATTTGTTTTTAACTCTCAATGCTGACACGTTTAGTACCCTTAGTGTGAGTTTATAATTAACAAACATTGTTCTATTTTTCGTTCATCATTACCGTGTAATTATTCATTGTAAATTTATGGTCAGAAACGAAAACATAAGTATACAATGAAAATCGAAAATGTTTGTTTCGAGCAACCCTAATAACCTCTACTACTCTGCGTACTAAGCTTACAGCGCAGTGCAATTGACGCTTCATACGAATGTTGTCCACTGCAACGTAAGGATCCCTCTTCACGACTGGGGGAGCCTCGCTTCACGCCCAGAGTATGCTCCACAAGGCTCCAGTTTGACTAAGTAAGATTGATCGAGGAGTGTAGGGACTGAGATTGGGTACCTACCCAATCTCATATTTTTAACTTTCCGCAAGTTGTTTTGGTAGAGTGAGGGGTAGGTTAAAGTGACAAGCCCTCAAATGTTACAAAAAAACTAAGAAATACCTACAATTTATCTAGTAGGTATGGTATTTTTTTCTCTACTTTAGCTCCGTTTTTTTTATTAATATTTTTGGTATAAATACCTATTTACCAAAAATGAGATTTATACCCGATTTTACTAACGGCAGTCCTCCAAATATCTTTTTTACAACGTGCAATGTACAAACACGCGGATGTTTTTTCAACATATCTTTGATTTTCAGTTAATGATAGTGATTTAGACATTTAGTAAATTAGATTATGGAGATATATAACAGATACCATAAATAATTCCGTCGAAAACGCGCATCTCACGTACCGGACAGCGTAGCAGACGCGTCCGCGGGGCGAGGGGGTGGATCGATCGCCCCGCCGCCCTTGACCCTCGCGGGGGCGCGTGGCTCGGAGGGTTCTTGGAATATACGAGAACACCATGCCTTTGATATGAGTGCGAGTCAAGGATGTTCGTTTTAGCACTTTAAGGCACAAAACATGTATTAAAATTTAAGGTATATTTTATAAAGTAGGTTTTATTGCTTTTCATTTTAAAGTAGTATACTCATTTAGCTGTCCAACAATTTGCACTTGGCCAGCGCGGTGGACTATGGCCTATAACTCTCTTATTCCGAGAGGAGACCCGTGCCCAGCAGTGGAACAATAATAGGTTGACATGGAAAAATTACACATTTTTTAAAAATATACAATTAGTAAACGAGCATGCAGCCTCCTCAAATCCAGTCAATGGTTAGTGCATCCCATGGACATGTGTAATAAATCACACTTAATATAAGTGTCACCTGAGAACTTCCACAGATGGGTTACTACTCCTAAGGACTAAAATGGATCGTCTCAGATCTGTTTGCGTCCACACTCCTCTGACCGGGACACAGCAAACAGCAGTTTTAAGCGCATCGATTTTATAAGGCACAGATAAAAACACAACATAGTTTAGAATCTCTAGTATCCTACCAACAATTTTTTTTTTCATTCAAATGATTTAAAGCTTACTTTTACAATAAAATGGTGCCAACCCATTGTTGTCCACTGTTGGGTAGTGGGTCCGGGTCTTCTCTCAGATTGAGAGACTTTTAGGCCATAGTCCACCGCGCTGGCCAAGTGCGAATTGGTGGACAATAAAGTAAATATTTACAATTATCTATGAAACAAATATGAAAAGAAAAAATAGAATAGAATAGAATACTCTTTATTGCACACTAGAAACAGACAAACATAACAAAAACATATAATACAGATTAGTCGGTCTTATCGCTAGGCAGCGATCTCTTCCAGACAACCTATGCATGGAAAAGGTAAGGAGAACAGGAAAAAGAAAGTGGGAAGTGTAAGTGAAGTAAGAAAGAGAGTAAATTATATGGGACAGCTAGCTAACATAAAGTACACAATCGAAAACGAAAAAAAAAATAAGCATAATAACAAGTACAGCACAAAAAAAAACTATAAAATAGTTACAAAACTAATATATGTACAAAAATAAAAAACAAAATACCGAATAAATAATTTAGATCCGGAACCCTCGGTGTAAGAACGTAATGACCACTGCATCATCTACGGTAATTATGTTTGTATGACTCGTGTGTTTAATGAATCCTTTAGTCATTACACTACACTTAAGAAGTACCAGTCAAATGACGCATAAGGTAGACGAAACTCAGACGCGTGATTGTGGATGCGTCAGAACCTCAGTACTCGGTATAATTTGTACTTACTTATACTGGTGAGATTAACCAGACGTTATCCTGCTTCTAAAATCTGATCGATCTTTGATGCTTTTACCTCCACAACAGCGTTCCTACCATAATTAAATAACATAATTCCCGGAGCGCTATGACATGAGGTTCTTCAAGAAATGTGTGAAAAGAGGTCTCCTACAAAGCCGGCGATGCATTGGCGACTCCTGGTGTTGCGAATGTCCACAGGCGACGGTGACTACTTTCCATCAGGTAGCCCGTCTGCCTTATCGTTAGGTTAAAGTATAAAAAAAAATCAAAATCATTCTCTTTAGTGTAAAAAAAATCAGAATCAACCACTTACACATTTACTTACACTTACAAAACATTTAAACCACGGTTTATGAGAATCAATTTGTTCGATTACAGTAATTAATATATAAGTATTCTGAGCAGAACATACTTGTCACTACCGTAAATACTGCCGTATGTAAGACTTGCTTCGTCGTTTCAAATTTGAATACCCGAAAAGTCGCTCTCGAGAATTTGATAGCGGGAATAAACATACTTTTTAAAGTTTTTGGGACTTAGATCATCCTATTTCTAAAAGTGTAATGTTTAACATGTTAAATAGGTACATATAATCGTATATTTTAACATAAAATGGATATTTATTTATACGTGTGCAATTAAATTAATATCAATTTTATGTTAAAAGAGGTTGTGCTCTATTCTGGGTCGAAAGTAACAACGTTTTTCAGACCTTTACTTGTTTACTATTATTTTCTATTTTTATTGGATTGACATACAAAAGTACTTAATAACGATTGCGTTACTAAGCAAACTCTATGAATAGGTATACTTACAAGCAATTTAATCATATTTGACTACATATACGATACGTGGCGTACACTGCCTGTCTTGAATAGCATCAGTCCCTCTCTTAGCGTAAATGTTGCAGGAAACGCACTCACTTTGGTCACCAGCTCGTATGCTAGGTGCGCGGTGACTATAATTATGCAAAAGCCACAGTTTAAGGAAGGTATAAAACTAGTAGTGAAAATAATAGATTCATGGAGACTACAAATTGCAATGTTATATTCGTTACTATGTAAGATTCATTTCTAGATATCAGCCTCTCTTGCATTAGTGAGAAGACATAGCCCGTAGACACATTTCACCGGAATCCAAATCGACATAAGTTGAATGCCATTGCTTCTGCAAAGAAGTAAGATCGAACTAGGGATTGCAATCCGGCCTCATTTTCAATCCGGCCGGATCCGACCGGATCCGCCCGGTTTAATCGAACGGTTACAACAGTGTAAAAAAAGGATCGATTTCTAACGGCAATTATTTTTGTAATGTGAAATCTTTGTCAAAATATACAATCACCGGATCCGGTGGAGGTCCGGATCCGGTGGTAAATTGGTACCGGATCCGGTTTGTGTAAATTTGTGCCGGATCCGCCGGATTACCGGATCCGGTTTTCCGAATTACAATCCCTAGATCGAACTAATTACAGATACATTGCTTTTCTACGGATACCGTCTAATTATAACTGCCTTACTTTACCACACCTTCAAAACAAAACATGAGCGCTTATAACATTGTAGTGTTTGTTCGCAAATGATGCATCCGGGAATAGCATAGCGTGACGTCGGTGCCAGACGAAAGCCAGACGTACGGAGGTGTGTCCGCTCTAATTATGTCGATCGCATCGCATTGCCTAGGTCGGCTTTAAATAGCCCCCGAACTTACGACTTCTGACGCGTCGGAAAAATGTAAACATGTATGTACGCAAAGCAGGGTTGTCAGATTGGGATTAGGGAATTCATTAAGCAGATTTTCCGGCGGATTTTCTGAGTTGAAGGCAGAGAGGTGTTTCGATCGATAGACGTTACACTGGCTTTTAGGAAATCAATATTTCTTATTTTATATCTTTACGATTATATTGCAACGCAAATATTTTTTGGGAAATAAATGATTCTATTCCAATATGTATTTCCAATACAAAGGCACCTTGCCTTTTCCCTATATAATCGACGCTGTAGGAAATATATAGTGAAGAAGTTCTAAGTATACTTTAAACTGGAATAATATTAATGAATATTGTAAAATTGGAGTAGAAAACAAGGATGCAACCAGTAGAGATGGCAGACACTGCCGCATAGACATCTGAAATTATACTTATTCTTATCTTATCTGTGTTTTTAAAACTCTTTTAGGCAAAAAATGATCTGTAGATCATTTGTAATCTGTAGGTTGCCTAATTTATTAGACACACTGTTTATGACCAGAACTAACTACTTGGACAGGTACTCATTATCATTACCAAGGTTATCAAAGTGGACGGAATCGCTTACATATGCTAGTGTCGAGGAGTAAAAAGTAAAAACAAGGATACTGCCTGAAGTCTATCAAAAATGTGTCGCTTCTTCGGAGGACTATGATGGACTAGCCGGCACCTACCTTTTCACTAAAATGCAAAAATTGCTTCACGCTTGAACCCTGTGTGTCGGTGGTGCCTCCCAGGTCGAACCATACCGGATCCCACCGTACAAATACAATATGGATTTAATTAAATATGGATTTACAACTTGTTATTGTTAATTTATTTTATCATTTGACCACAATTTTCCTGTAATATTCTCGTACGAATTAATTGTTTACGCTCGTTATTAACTACGTTACCATAATTGTATTTAGTACAAAAGCTAAATTTAAATTAAGGTAAATGTGCTAAAGTTCAATTAGGTACATACAATTTAACATTATGGAATTTTAATAACAATATTATTATTTTCTGCTAGACAACCAAAAAGTCGAGATTTTTTTACGGAGACCAATAAAATTATTCTATAATGTCGCTCTAATACTACCGTAAAAAGTTTGCGCTAAAATATATATGTTTATAAATACCAAAATGTCAAAACATGCTCTTGAAATGTTCTTTTGAAATATATAACTGCTCATAAAAAAATTGCTAATTAATTATTCATAACTAAAAAATAGAAATAAAAATCAGTAAATTGTATTGATTTATTTCGATTAAATTTAACGCTAAAAAAGACCTCTTTTTATATAGTAGTAATGATAGTTCTTTTCTACTTTAATTTATTATTAAGTAATTGATTAATCATAATAAATTTGCTAATAATTTGCCTAATTATATAATTTTATTTAAGAATTCTGACTTTTTTCATACCTTGAAATATACAGTTTTTATCACTCTATGCCACATTCTGTTTGAATCTATTCATCAGTTACATAAATGGAATTAATTCAAAATTTCATATAATACTAGTAGATAGGTAATAACTAATAACTTAACGATCCCTTAATTAATTACTACTGAACTATAGGGTGTGGTGAGCATTACACAATTACAGAGGAATACAGGCAGTAATGGTCGCGCCTCGCCTACCCTCAACCTCCAACCCCCATTAACGTTATTAGACGTAATACCACCCGATGCCCGGGAATATTGATTTTGTCGCGAGCAGAACTAGCCTAGACTTTAATTTTATGTATAAAATGTTACCTATACCTAAGTAAAGTATCTTCGTGCGTGTTGTTAAACGATATGGAAGAATGGTCCTAGTTTGGCATCTGGTACTTACAGGGGATCCTCCTACCGGTGGACTTAAGATTTTGGAAATTCGGGACCAATAGAGAACCTATGATAATAATATTCTAGATATATGGTGACAATTGGTAAGGCTTGTGTCCCGCAGTACTCTTTAACATATTGTGGATGAATGTTAAATTGGCCTTTGATTCAATAAAAGTCATTAGATTTTATGGTCTCTGGTACAGTTTTACACTGTGGTAAAAATAAAATATTTTTGCCTTTTAACGAAGCTATTAAATTATATGTGTTGATTTACATTGATGATTAGGTATATCAATAATATAAAGAAATTGAGAAAAAGAAATTGGGCATTATTCAAAATATTATTATCATTATCACAAATTCGAAACTTTAAAATGTTTTTGTTTTTCTTTATATTTGTGTTTATGCATTCGTGAAAGAGACTTAAAAAAGTGGGATTTCGTGTAACAAGACCGATCAATGGCTCTATTGAATATTGAATGTTTTCATTGTCGATTTGTCATGACCTTTATCGGAATTCGTTGTAAATTTGGTCAATTGAGGAAATTTGTAATGGTTTAAGTTGCTAAATATGCCAAGCACGGTATTGCTTTGTCGTCGTCGTTATTCGCTAAATCCAAATTATTTAACTTATCGGGGATGAAATATGACTCAAACTAAAATTTTACTAGACAGCTAAAAAGTATCTAAGCGGAAATTGTTTTTTTGTTCCAAATTTTAAAGCCTATCTTCCGATTGTGGTTATTTTTGTAATGTCGCTAGCACATGATTAACAATAACAATATAATTAGTGACTTATAAATAAGTAGGTACGAAAAGTAAATAAAATTAAAAGATACTCATCACTATTTTGTTCACGATTCAAATATAAATTTCTCTAAGAATTCTGTTGGTAATCCAGTAGCAAAACATTATAAAATCACTTCTATTCGTATAAAAATACCGGTTTCATTGAATTAATTCAAAGCGTTAGATGAATGTAAAGCTACGTTGTAATGAGTTCAGTAGTTACTAATTAATTAATTAAATCTACTGTATCACGTTGTACGTATATATAATTAACGGGATAAACTGTTTATATATGTTAATATAGAGCGGTCAATGACTAGCTGTCTGCGCGAGAAAACTCGCTCTTCACACACATTTTGTGTGTCAAAGTGACCGTACTTGAACGGTACTGTCTAAACAACGGTCTTTGTAGAGAAAAAAAAACAGCGAAATTATACCGGTATAAATTATTTTATTAAAAACATGAGGTTAGTAACTTTTAATAAATTAATCAAAAATCTTTGTCACGAACGGATCCGATCCGCTAGTTTACGTAATATGCATATTACGACACCTTACAACCTATTTAAATACTGCACTTAAACAATAGATCACAAGCGTAATTTGAGCCTCCCGTTCAGGGTCTCGGTGTAGGGCATCATTATAAGTTAGGAATAGTCTCACTTGGCAAATTAGAAGCACTTCCTGTGCACGATGGAGGGGCCAGACTCGTCGTACTCTTGCTTCGAGATCCACATCTGCTGGAAGGTGGAGAGCGACGCCAGGATTGATCCTCCGATCCATACGGAGTACTTCCTCTCTGGGGGCGCGATGATCTTGATCTTCATCGTGGAAGGAGCCAGCGCGGTGATCTCCTTCTGCATACGGTCGGCGATGCCGGGGTACATGGTGGTACCGCCGGACAATACTGTGTTGGCGTACAAGTCCTTACGGATATCGACGTCGCACTTCATGATCGAGTTGTAGGTGGTCTCGTGAATGCCGTTAGCTTCCATACCCAAGAATGAGGGCTGGAATAGAGCCTCAGGGCAACGGAAACGCTCGTTACCGATGGTGATGACCTGGCCGTCGGGAAGTTCGTAGGACTTCTCGAGGGAGCTGCTGGAGGCGGCGGTGGCCATCTCCTGCTCGAAGTCCAGCGCGACGTAGCAGAGCTTCTCCTTGATGTCACGCACGATCTCACGCTCAGCCGTGGTGGTGAACGAGTAACCACGCTCGGTGAGGATCTTCATGAGGTAGTCGGTGAGGTCACGGCCGGCCAAGTCAAGTCGGAGGATGGCGTGCGGCAGCGCGTAGCCCTCGTAGATGGGCACGGTGTGCGAGACGCCGTCGCCGGAGTCCAGCACGATACCGGTGGTACGACCGGACGCGTACAGCGACAGCACCGCCTGGATGGCCACGTACATGGCGGGCGTGTTGAACGTCTCGAACATGATCTGTGTCATCTTCTCCCTGTAACGGAAAGCGGTGGTCAGTGGTTGTGACACCTACGGTCGTGTTACGGCTGATGGTCGAAGTCCTATACGCTCGTTAACTCACCTGTTGGCCTTGGGGTTGAGGGGCGCCTCGGTGAGCAGCACGGGGTGCTCCTCGGGAGCCACACGGAGCTCGTTGTAGAAGGTGTGGTGCCAGATCTTCTCCATGTCATCCCAGTTGGTGACGATTCCGTGCTCGATGGGGTATTTGAGCGTGAGGATACCTCTCTTGCTCTGGGCCTCATCACCTACGTAGGAGTCCTTCTGACCCATGCCGACCATGACGCCCTGGTGGCGCGGGCGGCCCACGATGGATGGGAACACGGCGCGGGGCGCGTCGTCTCCCGCAAAACCGGCCTTGCACATACCGGATCCATTGTCTACTACCAGCGCGGCAACTTCCTCGTCGCACATTTTGATTTAGTCTGTAAAAAAGTACATGCACATTTAGTTAAAAAATAAGAAAGTACGTAGTACCTAGTTTTTTTTAATAATGCTAGATTTTCTTATTAAATAAATACAATATGATACTTGATTAATATAAAACTGTACTTTCACCTTTAACGTGAATAATGAGATCGTTAAGTAAAACTTTCTATGAATCCATTATTGTAACTTATTGCAATTTAAATCAATGTGAATATGAAAATTTCACATTGATTAATCGTCGAAGTTAAATAAGAAATATTAACCGAACCCAAACCTGATTTCGTTTCGTAAGTTTAACTTATGAAACAAAATCTCTTATCTCGATTATCATGAAGTTAACTGCTTTAGTAAACATATTACATTGAGGCATAAAAAAGTGATGAAACCAAATTAAAATGTTATTAAAAATCACTTTCACATATTGAAACTGATATTTAAAACGTTTCCAAAAACTTTAAAAGAGGATTAGTACTAAAAAAGTGAAAATTAAATTAAAATTGTCCCAACATTACAATTCACTTCACGCCCAATTACGTAACACTAATAATTATGTAACAGAAAAAACATCACGCTGAAATCCGCACGTTCGAAGCACAAATGGGTTCCCGAGTTTTCAAAGCTAAGCAAATAATACAATAATCGAATTTAATTCAATAATTTAATTTAAAACTTACTTTTAAATGTATGTATTAAATAGTGACTAGTGATACGGCCGCTACGTCCAGCTCACAACACGAAATGAGTAACTTGTTGGGAGGATATAGTATATAAAACACGTCTTATCAGTGAGAATTACTCCGGCCAATCGCGAGTTGGCTCAATTTTCGTTACCATATATGGTAAGGGCGCATGCACATAGTGATAAAGGTGTGATACGAGAAGGTAATAACACGTTATCAGTGATAACGATAAACCTCACGCGTTCCCGGCCGTTTTGCCGCCACGCTGTTGAGTCGAACCGTTAGTGGAATATAAAATGATGTAATAAGGTTTTATTGTTCCTTTAAGCGACATCTCATTCAAATTGTCGGAAGCAAATGACGAGGTCTTGGTAATCTTAAGGATAAAACAAGGTTTTACATTGTATTTCACTTGAATATAAATTTATATTTCGATGTCTCATTACATTTTTGGAAATCATCTTATTTTACGGGTCATGACTATTAATACGGTTTTACTAATTAAGCTCTTGTTAATGATTATGTATGTAGCTATTTTGATACCTTATTCAATATTTTCTCGATACTAAAGAACCCATTCGATCTTTTGGTCTTGGTTACGATCGGCTTAATGCTCATATCCAGTCGGATCATAATGATTGTTCCACTTTTATTGTTTTACTTGCTAAATTATGCAATAAATATTTTATTGATTTAAAAGATAAATGGAATACCTGTGATAAAAACGTTTATTTTCCAATCCAATAAGATTAAAAAGTGTACTGCAACATACTTAACGTTCCGTGCGCATACAATGTATTAATTATAGAGTTGAAATTTGAAGCATCTCTCCGCTACGAGGTACTTTCTCTATGAGTTGGCATTTTAAGTAATGTAATTACCGACTACTGATATTTAACCTACATATTTTTGGATATTCAGTCTGAAAATTTACACCTAAAATGGTTTTTTAATTTGATTGTAATTAGAAAGAAGGTGTAACATAACGGTTGCTGCAACCGTATAGCTTAATTTGGACTATTATATTTCACCTTTCACGACGTGACTTTTTCACTTCTTTACACTAATATACTAACGACTTTTGACTACATAATAGTAAGTTAATAAATAAGATATCGCTACCTCTTTAGCTATTCCTTTTATTCGTCTACTTAACAATATTTTTACAAAGATATTTATGGTAAGAATAAATGTAAAAATATTAGCACTTATATATGATTTTATGATCATATAATGGGTTAATATCGCCTTAATCGACATAAAAGCTTACAAACGTAATTTGGAAAGGCAAAATGATAGTAACATAAAATATATTAGAGGCAATAAAATTACCATTTTAACTGTAACGAATTTTGAACACATATGGAGTATTTACATGGTTAATGTTGGCATATTTAAATGGTATAATGTTAATTCATAAGCCTGTTAATTACCTTTGTACGAATTTTAAAAAGTTTTTTTTTCATTATGTTCCGTGCAATATGCATTCGTTTTATAAAGCTTGTAATTAAAATAAACTATTGATCTGATGAAAGTCTAGACGTACCCTACGGTTTCGCTTTTGTTTGAAAAATATAACATAACTTTAAAGCGTAATAACAGTGATAAAGTAGAGACATATGAAAATTAAAAAAAAAAAGTTCTTCCAAGCAATTATTTTGGAAATAAGTATATGCGATGTACAGACACCGAGAACTTTTATTTTCATTATAGTCGTATGTGTGGCGATGTTTAATGCGTCAGGGACAGATGGTCTCGATCGATATCATCGAGACTGCTTCAAACCCTTGACTCTATTCAGTAGTAGATATAACGAAGTTGTATAGAACGTGGGCACTTCATTGAAGTTTATATAACATAAGTAGTAGTTGACGGTAAAACACATATTTAAGATTAAATGTTACAGACAACTGAAATGATTCCAATGAAATATTGGAATCCGTCGATGCAGTAGAAGGAGCCAAAGAAGTGGACATGGGTGTGTACCCATGTCCATTTCTTTAGCTCCTTCTACTGAGAGGGATCTTCTTCTATGAGAGGGATGTTCCACAAGAGTACCTATATCTGAACATCCCTCTCATTCTAAAACAATCGGGTAAAAAACCTTTGGACAACATTTCGAATGCCCAATATTTTTATTGTTAGCAAATCCACTGGCATCTCAGTCAAAACATATTCTGTGTGTAACAATGAAACAGCTATATTTGTAACGGTACTGTGATAGATATGTATCTTCTACGATAACAGTAATCCTAACGTGTACCTTTGTTACTCTAGTATCGATTTTGGCTGATTCTTCCACGTGTTTCACTCGTGGAGGTCAAGGTCGGACCTCAAAGCTTATGTTTTAGATGAGGTAAGAACTACAAACATTCAGAAAAAAAAATTGGCTATGCAAGAAAATTCAATGAAAGTAATCAATTGTTTACGTTTTAAAAAGCCTTTCTTTTACCAAGATTTCACATTTGTATCAAATGTTAAGAGAATTTCAGAAATGTTTGCTGGATATTTGTTGCTGACGATCTCCGACTTGCCGATTTTGGCTGATCGAACATGTGATATTTTTTATTAATAACAAAAATACAAACCCTGTAAATCATATAAAGACATATTAATAATGACATTAAATGTGTTTATGTTGAATGCCTTACAGAGCAAATCTACTAACTTCTACGTCTATTTTTCTTATGAGTTAATTTGTTATTTTTTGCCTTTGTATAGATATCACATACGTGATGCGGGCATACATGAATGATTCAACACACAAATAAATATCAAATATTTTTGAGTAAGAAACATAACCCCGAATGCGGTCGACGGCACGGCTATGCGGGTAAACGAACCTGGGGGTGGTTTAGCAAAGGGTGGTTTAGAATAAATGGCAAAAGTTGAATAAATGTTGATATGAAATATGGTAAAAGTGTGTGTCAACAGGAATAATGATATGATTTGGTTTTTCTGCACCGCTGTGACTACGTGGATAGAAAGAAAAAGAGAAGATGGGTGGTAAATATTGTAGGGATAGGTTAATTTAAAGTCAATTTAAATAGATATTTAGATAAGTCAATTTAAATAGGACTTTAGCTTTATCCCGGATGATCCGGAGACAATCAATTTTCATTGATTTCCAATATGATTCTATAATCATTTGTTTTGTATCAACATACTATGAACTTATGTTATACAGTGACGTACGAAATACTTCAATCTATGAGTCACCTATATTATTATCTCAATGATATTAGTAATCGAGTTCTTAAAACAGTATATTCGTATTTCTTCGTATTTTTAATGTTGATGAAATATTATTATGTTGATTTTCCTGGACTTTTAAACCTTTCGTGTTTTGAATTTAATCAGTTACTCATGTTATAAACAAGACGTAAATTTTAATTTAATATCTTTAAACAAAATGATAATACTTAGTACAAAAATTATGATCTCTTGCTTTTATATTTTAGAAAAAGTAGTACCTGTCACTAACTTTATGACGAAAAGGCATTTTACCTGGTATCAATTACAGATGTATTGACACTCTTGAAGACTAAAATGCTCGCTTATTTTAGTACTTTAATGCTGGACGTAAACAACGAAAGAAAATCTATGCAAACAAATCCGAATCATGTTTAAAAGTTTACACGTGCGAAATTAGCGTGGTGAATTACAGTCCATCTATAAAAAATACTTAGGATAGGATAGGGAGACAGGTGACGGCCCTCTGTCACCATTGTGGGCACGACGAGGATTCCGCACAGCACACGCTCGAGTACTGCCCAGCTTGGGAGTCTCAGCGGCGGATCCTCGTCCAAAAGGTTGGAGCGAACCTTTCTCCGACGGCTGTCGTTGCGGCGATGGTTCAGCGGCGAGAGGCCTGGAACAGCATGATCACCTTCTGCGAGGACGTCATGTCAGCGAAGGAAGACGCCGAAAGGGCCAGAGAGCGCGCTGAACCCTCTCGGAGAAGGATCCGCCGCGGCCGCCGGCAATGGCGGCGCGTCCCTGTAGCTCCGGGATCAGAATACGGCTACGGCATCCCCTGCTTGTCGTAAGAGGCGACTAAAAGGGGCTTCCGGGGTTGCAGACGGCTAGAGTGGGAGCTCGAACCGTTCGGTCAGGCAATCCCGGGAAGGACGGCGGTATGTGTGGTCGCATACCGTCGTAAAGACTAGACGGAGCGGTGGGCCCAGCCGCCCATCTGGGAGGAGCCCGATGGGGCAGCGCGCTCGGAGGATTCCGGTTGAAGTCGTTTCGAGATCCCGGAGTCCTCCATTTCAGCGCCGAGGACGGCCACCGGGGGGGTTTTAGTGCGGTAAAAATCCCACATAACCCTGCGTCGCTCCCACGGCGTCGGGTACCTTTTGAAGGTTTCCCCCTCGAAAACAAAAAAAAGGCAGTAAGATTGTAGTGAGTTGACAACTAAGCAGTACAACAACAAACAACATGTGTTAAATCGAAATAAAGAATTAAATGAGTAGTTACGTTTAGCTGCTAGTCTGAACAAACGTATATTATTTAATATTAAACATGATTTCCCTCGCAATCATGAACGAATTACTAGTTATCTGTACCGGTCGGACGGAGCGAGGGTTGGCTATATTTATATTAACATTTTGCACCAGTCTGCCCGTCTGCGGGTATCGATCTTTCACCCTCAGTTTAAATGAGTGTCGGTCATACAGAGGTCCACCTACATACAACTTTATCATTAGGCTTTTGATGTTATCTTTAGACAATACAACAGTGTCTAAGATAACAAAAAATACTCTATCTATAATAGATATGTTCCTTTTTTTTTGTTACGGGGAGGAAACCTTCAAAAGGTAGGAAGCCTTGGAGGGACTCCGAGTTATGTGGGATTTTTACCCACTAATACCTCCTCGGTGGCCATTCTCAGCGCTTGTAGTAGGGAAACTCCAACGGAACGAACCGGTTTCCCCTAGCGCAGCACCCCTCACGGGCTAGTCTCTTGAGGGACGTGTACCATCCCCCTTCACCATCCGGTGTATACGGCGAGATGCAGCCACACATACCGCCGTCCTTCTAGGTGGTTGCTTGGTGGACGGTTCGAGCTCCCATTCTAGCCGTCCGCAACCCCAGAGGCCCCCTGTTAGTCGCCTCTTACAACAGGCAGGGCATACCGTAGCCGTATTCTACTCCCCGACTACAGGGTGAAATAGATATGTACCTAATCAAGGTTGTTGTGTTGATTGCCCATTGACCTTTTTTTTTTTTTTTTTATTTCACTGAAGTAGCAAACGAGCATGCGGTCCACCTGATGGTAAGTGGTCACTGCCGCCCTGCGACATCAGTAATCAACTTCAAATAAAACATGGGTTCCATCTGAAGTCAATCACAGATGCGTTGCTACTCCCGAGGACTATGATGGTCGCCTCATGTGAAAGTGTGCCGGCAACCACACCCTTCTATCGAAACGCAAGAAATGCTTCACGCTAGAAATAAGTGTGGCGGTGGTACTTCCCCGGTCGAACTACACTGGTTCTACCACCTAGGATCTACAAAATTTATATAATTTTAAGAAAAAAATCCAATGACACCTCTTATATTAAAACAGAAAAACTGTTGGTGTTGTAGAGCGACTCAAATAAGTAGTCAGACATTTCTTAGGCTTACATACGTAGGTACGTAGGCTTACGTATGATACACTGTGGCGCAATAGGTTAGAAAGAGCAAAAGTTCTAAGAACCCAATAGTAGATTTCTAAATATGCTTACTTCATAAGCAGGAAAAACTATCTAGAAAGATCATTCAGTAGCATTCATATTCAAAAGAATTATGATAATCTGATTTGCCATTAAATAGTTTTAGTTATATTGTATAGTTGACTCGGCGAACTGCGTTTCCTTTAAAATTCAATAATCTAAAAATATCAGTGTTCCTCCACTATGATATGTATGTATTATACATAAAAACCTTCCTCATAAATTACTCTATTAAAATACTATAGGGACAGACTGCGAAGGGAAGCGACTTTATTTTATTCCTACTATGTAGTGATAGCGTGTGGTACGCTATGATAATTCTTGATGCATTTGTCCAGTAGGCATTAACATGAAGCGCTGAAACCCGTCTGCAGGGATATCTACTCAGCCACCCTCACCACCCTCGCCAGCCCCGATGCAGCATGGGGTGCGTCACGCCGTGCATCTGACTCACCACTTTACGCCCTTGCTACGCTGCGCCCACGGCAATCGCACCAGACAATTTGTTTTATATCAAATATATCGACGAATAGTTAAAATATTTGATGATATTGTAAAGTATATATTAAAACATTCACTTATTAGGTTCTTCAAGTCAACGTGATAAACATTTCACGTCACTATAGTTTATAGCTAATACTTAGTTATAAAAAGCTACCATTCTTTGGCTATGTTAGGTTAGATCGGTCCTCCTGCTTTTCAATAGTCATTGCAACCTTTTGTGGTGTAAGAACTACTAAAATATCTATTTCTAATCTATTTATATTTCCTGTATTATAAATATAAGAAACGAGTATACAATCAATCTGGTAAGCATCATCTGTAGATTGAGTTACACCTGACGTCGGCCACAAAAGCCTTGCTATAAATACAGCTGTGCTTAATACTGTTCACTTATAGTCAAATAACGATTAAGTACAAAAGTAACGATTAGGTATAACACTTTTGGCTTTTACTAAGACCAGAATCGAGATGCGGTGTCATCTACCTGTCGTAAGAAGAGACTAAATGAAAGCTGCCGGGGATAAGGCAGCTTTAATCGTACTGCCAGCAACTCCGGCAAGAAATCGCGGTGCGATATACCGTTGTGAACTCCAGACAATGAGATGGACAATCACGCTCATTTGGATGGAGCCTAACGAGGCGACGCACTCAGAGGAATCCAGCCTCGTTTCGTTGGAGATCTCGAAGTTTCCGTAGCGCCGAGAACGGTGACCATGGTGTTTTTTATTAGTGAAGGTCCTACCTAATCCTATCTCGACCAAAGCATCAAACTTTTAAAGGTTTCGTACAGGAAAAGGACGCCAAGATTTTCTACCACCTCTAAAAGTCTCCATTTCAAATAGCGGTCATTTCTCCAATCTGAAATAATGGTAGGTATAGGTTACATACCAATTCGCACTTGGCCAGCGCGGTGGACTATGGCCTAAACTCTCTCATTCTGGGAGAAGACCCGTGCCCAGCAGTGGGCCAATAATGGGTTGATGCGATAGGTTACATACATTTTCAGGTGCTAACATTCATAGAATTATTCTTGTTAATTCTAATAATGCTGATATGAAAATTATAAATGAACATAATAATACGGTATATTATTTAAGTCAGCTGTATTATATATGTAGCATACATCAGTATAGGTACTTTACTTCAGTAAAATATACGTGATGTGGTTTCCTTTTATATGCAATGCCAATCATCTTTTTCATGGAATTAATATTGTAATACAAATTATATTTAGGAGTTCGCTTGTATATATTAAGGAAAATAATTATTTTCCGTTTTATACCACTAAAACTAAAATTAAACTATTGTTTGCGATGCGTAATTAAACATATCTATCTTGTTTGAAATGTAAAACTAATAGGTTTTCCTATTACCTTTCTACCGTAAAGTACTTATTTTTTTCCAAATTGATGCATTTCGTTTCACAGATAACAGATACGTATACAAAAGAAAGATCTAAAATGGCATCGTTGAAACTTTATAATACGTTACGAATATATATTAAATCAAACAAAATAAAACAAATCATAACTTACATTTGTCACTTTGTATAAGATTTACAAACAAGAATCTAAAATAAATCAATACTCTTTTTAAAGTCGTTTCCAAACTTATACTGCCCCGCTACTAGAATCGAATTATGAAACACTAGAATTATTTTACCGACCTTATACCCTGGACGGCAAATGAGTGTATGCCCAGGTTCCTGAGGACGGACAAAGACCTTTTATTATCGACATAAGGTTTTCATAATTATTATCCTTCACTGTTAAAGCATGTTGTAATTAAACACGTACCTAAAAGCAGAGAGTTGTAAGGTGTATCAATACTGTTGCTGCCGAAATAAAAAAAAAACATCACAATATACGTATAATAAATATGTTTAATGAAATCTTCCTTTCCCCTTTAAATATTTTCGTTCAATCAACAACGAACAATTCGGACAATTTTTGTAGGTACATAATAAGTTACTTTATTTTTACTAAGAAGGGCTTACCTGGTCTTAGCTGGATCTGGTATGTTAAATGTTACATTCCATGTTTGTAATAGACGTAATGTTGATCGATGAACATAACATATCAATGATTCCTCAGAGGCCCGGATGACTCACATATTATGTCCTATTAACATGACTCATACATCGATCGACATGAAATCTAAAATTGGTGTCTTCATTAGACAAATTGTATACCTACTATTTAATAATTTATCGAGTATTTATTTTTTTTGCAGTAGAGACGATGGGACCGTGGGGACCAGAAGCGAAACAATTTTACAAAGAATTGTCTTCGCGCCTGATTGACGCCTCCGGTGACCCGAGAGCTGGAGCTTACCTCGGCCAACAAATAAGTTTAGCAATACAGCGAGGTAATGCTGCTAGTGTCTTGGGTACATTTCCAAGGGGCAGCGATTTGGCTCATTTATTCTATTTATAATTGTAAATTTTAGTAAATAAATTGTAAATTTTGGTTATTTATGTTTTCGAAATATACGTATATTATAGTCAAATATTAAATAAATATATATAAATTTTGCCAAATATAAAAAAAAAAATATCGATAAAAATAACTTTCGACGTAAATTGGATTCCAAGAAGGTACGTTTTGTAGAGTTATAGGAAAAACATTCCTACCTTAATTTAAATTTGGTTTTAATACAATTATGTTATTACATGTTTGCCACGTGTAACCCGAATTTGGACAGTCTAACTATTTACCGGGTGGTAAAACCAGTGTAGTTCAACCGGGGACGTACCACCGTCCCGCTTATTTCTAGCGTGAAGCGTGTTGCTGCGTAACTTTAATACGGGACGACCATCTTGGTCCTCAGGAACAACAACGTATTTGTGTTTGACTTCAGTTGAAACCCCTGTATAACACGAATTTGCGTACGAATGTCCATGGGCGGCAATGACCACTGCATGCACGTTTACTACTTCAATCAGGTTAAAAAAAAACCTATTTAATTCATTTTTGGGTTATAAGATTTGAATAGTTTTGATAAGTTGAATATGCTACGTGCAACGTAATCGATATCTTTTGATAGCAATCCATATATCTGTATAGGTAGACTGGTTTTCGTGCCTGCCGTAATTTCACGCCATTTCTGCAAAACATAATAACTTACCTACAAACACTTACCGGCACACTTTTACATGAGACGACCATCTCAGTCCTCGGGAGTAGCAACGCATCTGTGTTTGACTTCAGATAGAACCTATGTTCTATATGAAGTTGCTTACAGATGTAAATGGGCGGCAGTGACCACTTACCATCAGGTGGACTGTATGCTCGTTTGCTACTTCAATATTATAAAAAAAATATACGATAAAAAAAATATACTTTACTAAAATGAATCATAATTAACATCGTTATTCTAATGAAACGATGATTTATCATTCAATTCTCCATTAAAACTATACTTGTAACAATTTTATATCATAATCAGTGAATCTTGTTCAGAACTCACGATTCGAACAAGTAGAAGTACGTACCTGATATGATATCAAGGAGGCCGCACCTTGTTCAATGATATGTGATAACATTGCTATATTCTATACTAAGCTTTTCACGTGGCTTCGTCCGCTTCGGTCGCGTATGCCACGGTAAAAGTATCCTATGTGATAATCTAAAACTCTAGGTCGTTATAATATACCCTGCTGCCGCCCCGGGTGGCTGGGTATCCGTGAGGATTACCTACTTTAAAGGTATAGGTATATATCTATTTTGTGTTGTGTCTTAAGCTGTTAAATAAATGTTTTATCTGTCTATACCCATACTAATATTATAAATGTGAAAGTGTGTTTGTTTGTTCCTCTTTCACGTCGCCACATAGCTATTATATCATATGGTTAATGTGCTGGGAGACAGTAAAATTAATTTGGAAGTTCTGAATCGCGCTATCAAAATGTATCTCAAAACTCTTTATCAAAACTCTTTGACCGTGCGGGCGAAGCCGCGGGTAAAAGCTAGTATCTTATAAGTGTGCCAAATTTTAGCGATTCGATGGTAGTTGGTAGTAAAGAGTAACAAACGTACATACAACCTTACATTTGCATTTATAATATTGATAAGATGTCGCAAACGATCTTGCAATCCACCTAATGACAAGAGATTACAAAAGTGAATCTTCTCAGATAGGGGCAATACTCTACAGAATATATTTGCGAAAAACTTATCTAAGGTTAGTAATGAAACATAGTGTTTACGAGGAAATCATCTAGGAAAAGGATTCCCAGTTTATTTTGTCATTCGTCTATTTTGTCTATACCCATTGCTGGTATAAGTCGTTGGAAAAATTGGTCCTCTTTTGTCTACTTAAAACTAAAAAAAAAGATGCGGCACTCGAGGACTGCCGCAGTAAAGCTATTGCATACCATTTTTTATCAACATATGCGATTATAATTATTTCTTTATTTATGCAGTATTTTTTTTCCTTGTTATAAATTTAAGTTTTTTTTCTTTGATACTATATACTGCCTCACAAAACGCTGCTTACATATTCGTCAGATTTCCGAAAAGCTCGTCTCGATCCGTTCGAGCTTCGTACTGTCGTACCATATACATACACGTTAAGCGAACGCTCGGCCGCGCTACATGGTAGGCGGAGTTGGGGGGTTGTTAGGATTTTTTCGTTACGGAATTTCTTTTTCGGGCTGCGCGCTCAAAGCACACGATAAAAGCTTAAAAGCTTCGCAAAGTCAAAGTTCCCACTTCCCTCACACTTCCCTGGGCAATTAACCGCCTCCTGTAAGCCTCCATAATCTGCCAAGAACTGGTTTAGTATTTCTTTAAATACGTCACAAATAAAGTCTATGTGTGGTGTGAATACTGTCATAGTTATATGCGTAAATAAACTACTTCCTTCGAGGAATTATCTATTTGTATGGTTATACGTAGAAATATAATACCCAATAGCGATATGGCTAGTAACCGCTAACCGGTCGAGACTTCCCGTCTGCTATATAATATGTGCGTAACACAAATAGTAGACAACAAAAATAGTAGATATGCATAGTATGCTCCTTTATTTTTGCTATTAAGATTCGACTCCGTAAAGCAAGGAAACGCCGACAATGTTTTTGGAAACATTCAATTTTAGATGATTATTTTTTAAATAATGTTTTTGTAAAATTATTGTATGTATGCGTGTATGATTAATGAGTAACTTAACCGCGGAATTAATCCATTATCATATCTACTTAGGATGGTCGGTTTTCAATTTATGAATTCCTAATATTTTATGGAACGTATACGTACATGTATATGTAGTATATACGTAGAGTATATGAATAAATCTACCACTAGTGCTTGTCAACGGTATCTCCTCGCCATCAAAGTTGCGCCGTGACCACGACCCAAGAAGGTCGAAATTTCGGCAATAAAGGAAGTAAAAATCGTGTATCATGTGTTACATATTAAAATATTATTTTGCCTGCCACCTGACACTTTCAATCTCTGTAGATTGATACAAATGTTTAAGCGGTGGGTTATGACGCATAATCCCTACATTCAGAAGTAAATTCCAGTTGTGTGTCAGCAACGGGTTGGTGATAATCCGTTAAGGTATCCGTTATATCCGTATCCGTTAAGGTGGTATAATCCGTTAATAAAAAAAAAACTTTTCCTCCATCGGACATCGGTTTTGTCAATAGGTACGGCCAAAACAAAATATATACAAAGGAAGGAGCTGTGTTTCATCTCTTGAGTTTTGTTATTTAGTTGCCAACGACATCCATAGGAAGAGCGGGAATGGTGCCATTTAATAGCTACACCATACGGAACATTATAACAGCAGAGAAGCTATTATTAAAAAAAAACACGCTTTCTACACTCATAACCCCACACTAGGATTTTCTCCTGTGTCGTGGGTATTATGGAAACACACAAGACAAATACACCAACACCCAGACAAAGAACACGTATCTAAACTCATCATTCAGATACATGTCTAGCCGGTAATCGAACCCGGGACCCATTGCACGTCAGACCGGTATGGTAAACGCTCCGCCACGCGGGTCGTCAATTATTGAGAATATAATTAACTGTTATAACTGTATATTGCACATGCTTACAGGAAAAATGTAGTGGACCTGTAATGCCGATCGAAGTTGAGTCAGCACGTTGGAACGATGAGTTAGCAAGGCATTTGCTTTATCATCGATTAGTGAGGGATTTTATTTATTCAACAGTTTGTCAATCGACACTTGATGAAATACGACTAAATGTCTAGAAATTATATTTCTGAGAAACACACCCTTAACGTTATGTTTTACCTTCAACGAAAAAATTAAGGATGCCGACGACCTGTTGTGGCCACTGCCGCACATAGACATGTCACCTACTATCCAGATAAGATTAGAATCCTATCTGATGTACACAACTGACAATATCTAATATGATACCTATAGTTTCTCATTTGGACGAGACTGTATATCATTTTTTGAAGTTAAGGTTTGTTCAGAATTCATAAATCTTAGAATAGAATATTTTATTGTTCAGTTTATTCTCATTTTGCCCATTACAATGCAGCTCCATATTGTTGTTTTAGGCAAAACTACACATGGAACATTATGGCACTGCATTGAAGAAATAATATTTACATGAATGCTTCTCGATTTTGAAAGTCTTATTGTTACAGTCTTCCAGTTGTTTTAATAACAATATACAGTTTTTGCCGAAAACAAAAGTAGTACCTACTGAAACACGGTACAGAACGAAACGAAAGAGAACGGAAGGAGAAAAATATGTTTTAAGCAGATGAATGAATAAAAGAAAAAAGAGGTACATGAGACTATTTAAATTAGACCTAAGTTTAGACACAAGAAACTAATAGCTATAAGAGCGAACCTAAAATGAATAGGATTCTCCGGATAGATAGAGTTATGTTAAAACAGAATTAGACGATACATGATTTTGATCAAATCCATCTTAGCTCATTTATTTCTAAATATGAATATTATCAACCACATCAAAATATTTTTATAAAATGTTGCATAAATTCTTAGCTAAATTATGCCCCATTGACGTCTTTATATTAAGTTCTTATCTCGTTGCGTCACCCCACAAATATTCGGCGATAAGGCCAAAGATTGCTTGTAAGAATTCGTACTATATCATATCAAATAATCTAGGCTCGGTTGATATAGATAATTTATTCATGGAAATAAAGGTTATTACATTTTTTTAAGAAAAATGTTTTTGCAGATTATAAATACACGGAAATGTGTATTTTTAAAATTATGTACTAAAAGGGTACAATAGTACTAACTGTTGTACAATAGTCAGTACTATTGTACCCTTAGTACAACTTTACTACGTACGTTCAAAACAATTACTTATTGTTTATGTTTTTGGAACATTATCACTTGATAACGATACGTTTACCCTTTCATTTTCGGTAATACCTTGCAAGGAACCCCTTCATTACCGAAAATAGAAGGGTAAAGGTCCAATTTACATTAAAATACAAAAACAAAAACATTAACGTGCGATCAACGACAACACAGCCTAATAGACACCGCATCTAAGGCGAACACTTTCGGGCAACACATCAGTTTAATAGCACTGATATAATAAACCGAGCGCGAGCTACACTTCAGTACCGACCACTTATGTGACCTGTGAACATCGTATTACGAGACTATATATAGCGCGAAATAAATTCTTTAAAAAATAAAAAAGTGAAGCAAAATGACTTCCTGATCATTAAGATGGTGTAAAAATGTAGCAAAACATCTAATTTCAAAAAAAGACGGCATAACATTTCACAAGTAAACTATTTTCACAATTATAATTTCAGGAATCAAATTATTTTGGAGCTCAACTTACACTGGTCATTAACAGCGCCCGTTGATGTCTTCTTACAGTGCATCCCTTTCCTTTGCATTAAATTAAATATTTCTATCCTTTTCGTCCATTTTGGTAGTGATGTACACCTCAATTAACTGATGAAAGATGACAACTAATGCAATTGAATATTACTTGAATTGAATTTAAAATAAATAATTATAGTTTAAAACTTTATGAGTCCTGGAGAAAATGATGGGAACTCCTTAACCGATGGGAGTAATTGAATTGTGTGTAAAGATATTTCATGTAGATTCTAATGAAATTGCGAAGCCAATTTATCATTGACTATTTAAGGGTCTGATAATGTGGCTCGGAGACAAAACGTGTAACTCCTCACCCGATGGGAATAAATGAGTTGGGTTTCAAGATATTTGGTGTAGGTTCTAATGATATTGCAAAGCCAGTTCATCTTTGACTATTTAAGTGACTGATAATTTGGTTCGGAGACAAAATATGTAACTTCTCAACCGATGGGAATAATTGAGTTGTGTTTCAAGATATTTGGTGTAGGTTCTAATGAAATCGCAAAACCAGTTCATCTTTGACTATTTGAGGGTCTATCAGACCCTGTTCGTCAGTCTCGGTGACAAAATATGTAACTCCTCAGCCGATAGGAATAATTGAGATGTGTTTGAAGACATTTAATGTAGGTACTAATGAAATTGAATTAATTACTTACAAGCTATGATCAGAAGAACGTACGTACATATAGAAATGAAAAAAAAAGTTTTGTATATAAACACACATAGGACACATGTGGTTTCGTCGTGATCTAGCGAAATATGGTGAGCGCCGACTTCAGGACTACTACTAAGTACCTACTGTGTATGCTCTAAACCAACATGTATTTAGATATTTTTTTACTTTTTTGTTGCATGGAAGTCGGTTTTTTTTTTTTTATTTTATTTATTACAAAATCCGTAGATCCGAAACCTACAATTAGAAGAATTTATATCAAGTTAATTCATTTTAAGAATAATTAATTCATTTTTTGCTTAAATAGATTTTATACAACAATGTTAATACTGGTTTGAATTGCATTATGTTGTGTATTAATGGTTTAGATTGTTAAATGATGTTTTCATTATTTTTCTCAATACTTCAATATGAGTACTACTATACCTTCTATGAGCTATTTATTAATCGTCTTATTCAATTATAATTATTTTATTATTTCTAATCAATAACCCATTACAAAAACGTTCCCATCACTAATTGTAATTTATGATCTATTGCGACCTTGAATCGACCAATTGCAATGCTTTCTTTTACCGCTCCCCCGCACCGCATACCTCAGTGCTTTGACTGAAATGTTTCTTAGTAGAAATGAAGACATGAGGTGTCTATTAGGCTATGTTGTCGCTGCGTGCGATGTACATTTCAATGTAATCGTATATTCTTTGACTGGTGGAGGCTGTTGAATCGCATTATTTCGCGAATATTAATTTTGCAATAGTCCCGCCTATAAGTAGTTAAATTTACAATAGCCCGAAGCATAGAGTTCACATACATTTGTCATATGCATTCCACGTAGGTATACAATATTTAGTGTATTGTGAATGAGAACGAGTAGCTTAATATTTATAAATTGTCCCAAAGAAAATCTGGTAGAAAAATATAGGTACATATATTACATCTTTATCATTTTCAGAGTTTATATTTGTTTATTTGTCAGTGTTTGAAATAGCATCAGTACAAAACTATTGAATTGAATTAAAATCATTTAATTTGTACTTAGTCCGTATTTTGTGGTAACATTTAGTCTACTATCATTAAAATCCAATTAACTTCATTAAATAACTAATCTATACCAATCATTATTAGTTTAACAGTCCGGTTTCCGCGCCTTTTCCTGTTGCAAACATGCAAGATGTGGAATGAGCTTCCTCCTGAGGTATTCCCAGAGTGCTTTGACATGTGGCTCTTCAAAAAAAAGTTCAAAAAGAGCTCTCCTTTAAAGCCGGCGATGCCTTGACGATTCCTCTAGTGTTGCAAATGTCCATCGGCGACGGTGACCACTTTCCATCAGGTATTCCACCCTCGTTAGGTATAACTATATTAAAAAGGAGGTAGGCAGTACATGACATCAACCACATTAGCTCAAAATAGTATCGCTTGTAGAATAAAAATTAAGACTTTCTTTCACCAGAAATGGGGAGTTTGTTTCTAATTAGGATCAAAAGCATAAGCTTGTTTTGACATTATGAATGAACGCTTCAGGGTGTCAAGAGTAGGCGTGGGTCGATGACGTCCTTAATGAGCGTTCGTTGCTCCGACCTGGGGATTTGAAAGAGGTCGGGTCAAAAGCTTCTGGAATGAAAAGGAAATTTTCCGGAGCAACGAACGTGGAAGGATTAGAAAGAAAATCATAGGAATAGTAGCAAAACTGTTCATGAAAGTCGATAAGGTAATTTAAGAAGAGACGAAATCGTTGACTCTTTTGGCATTACAATAAGTTTGGACAGTATTTTGAGCAAGTTTTAAGTAATAATTATGTAAGGATGTAGGCGGTAAAGTAAAATAAGAGTAGGGTAATTCCCAAAAATAAAGAAAAATTCAATTCCTGAGGCATGAAAGATAAAATTCACTGGATTGACTTGACTGACTACTTGTATAATCATACAAGTAACCACGTGTAACCAAAAGAACGCTTCTTAAGCCTTGATCAATGCGTGCCGTGTGGTGTCGGTCATAGCACCATAGCACCTCTTTTTCTCTCCCTGTAGTTACCACAGGAGACAACTGACGGACAATATCCAGGAAAAGGGCACCAGCGTCTTCCTGATTATGATGAAGTCCGCCATAGTCAAGCCTACCAGGTGCGATGGGATTTGGGAAGCTTATTTGGGAAGGCATAAATTCAGCAATGGACCTTAAAGGCTAGTGGACAGTTAGATCAAACCGAACCTCAATATGCTAACAAAGTGTCAACGTCAATAAACATTAAGAAGATGATAAGGAAAATCAAACATCGGATCTGATTGGATTACATTTTATAACCGGACATGGAACACCAAACCTCAATCGAGTTATCGACAACACAGGCATTGGTGACGACGGCCGTTTAGCGATGAATCTGAACGCATGCGTCATTCGTAGGGCCCTTACACCCTAACGATTTTACGATCACGTGCGACGCGTTTTTGTGACGTCTGTAGCTATTGTTTTGGTGTAGAATTTAATAAAATGCATAAATACGTATTAAATTGAGGTAAAAATGAGAAATGAAAATAATTGGCTAGATATTCGTTATCCATTACAAAAGTTAGTTAGTTTTTAGTGTGACTCAGAAAATGTGTTAAATAAAAAATATGTACTTTTTTATTTTCAATGATACATTCTTATTATATATGTCGGCGCGACACCGCGTATTTATGAAAAACATAAACACAATACTAGGTTATTCCAGCGACTTTCCCGCTATGATCACATCTACCACGGTAATAAAAATTCTATGTGTAAATCCAAATTATAAACTATGTGCGCGCCAAACTTCATGGTAGTCCGATCGATTTATAATATTAATAAGATAAGATTTTAGCAGGTGCTAGTGCATGGTACAAGGGTAAAATTGCACATGAATGCGCTACCGTCGCGTGTACTCCGCGTTGTCGCAGCGTTTCGCTACGCGTACGTCCATCGGGCATCTACATTCTACACTGGAAAACGCATGTGTGTAGAAGCTCTAAAGCAGATATCGGACCATGCCGGCCGGGTCGGTCATTTTCCTTTCTACGGACTATTTACACTTGCATACTAAGAATCTCAAGATTACTCATGAATACCACACCGGACATTCACTTCGTGTTGGCATAAATTAAATTAATTTTATAGCAACATTGTGTATTCAGCAAGTTTCTATTATATTATAGTTTTTTATAGCTACTTTCCAACAAGTTTACATATTTTAACGGATTTTTTTGGTATAGTTGCGTTAATTGATAAAATCTTTCAAGTAGATTTTATTTTCAGTTTTGATAACGATTTCGTTAATTAAAATACATTCATTTTGTTATAACAAAACATGCAAAGAAATAATGTGTTTACAAGTGTCACGTAATCTATTAAAACCATGTTAGCTGATGAACTATAATAAATATAAGGAGGTAATTTAATGGATCAGGAGCCCCATAGCATAGTTAGAAAATTTAAAAAATGAAGCAGTAAGTCCTTTTTTATCAACAAATTTGGAATGAATTTAGGCCGAAGTCCCTTTGTCCCGAAGCAAGAAGTGGATTAATTTGTAGCAGGTGGAAAATTAAGTTAAGAGACTTTTTTGTCGAAGCCACTTTTTGACTGCCCGCATGAAAATTATAAAACCCCCGCATTATAATTATAACTACATTGGCACCTAATGTCTTTATTCATATAGACTTTGCTTATCAAAATAAAACGTCAAATGCCTTAGAGTAGTGCATACTATTGCTTCACATAAGCTTTTAGTGTAAACTCTCAAACGAGTCTATATTTACAACTTTTGCAGCAGATTATTCAAGCAATAATTAAAGTTAAGCTAGCACCATATAAGTTCAGACTTATAAGGCGAGCAGCAATGAGGTCGAGCGGCTTATTAGTAGGAACCTTGCCACTGTTCTCCTTTTAGGCCAATTCCGTGGCAATTTAGGTGACACGGTTTCTTGCCTAAATCGTGATGGCCTTAATGATTTAAGATTAATAAAGATGTTTTCCAAATTCAAGTATATTTTAAGACTCGAATATACAATACACAAATATAAATTACCTTTTTTTTTTTTGTTTTCGAGGGGGAAACTTTCAAAAAGTACCCGACGTCGTGGGAGCGACGCGGGTTATGTGGGATTCTTACCGCACTAAAACCCCCCCGGTGGCCGACCTCGACGCTGCGAAGAGGACTCCGGGAACTCCAATTGACCGCCGCCAGTGTCCTCAGCGTGTGCCCCATCGGGCTCTTCCCTGGTGGGCGTGAACTGCTCACCGCACCTGCTGGTTTTTACGGCAGCATGCAACCACACATGCCACCGTCCTTCCCGGGGTCGCTTGGCCGGACGGGTCGAGCTCCCACTCTTCCCGCCCGCAACCCCGGAAGCCTCTTTTAGTCGCCTCTTACGACAGGCAGAGGGTACCGTAGTCCTATTCTGGTCCCGGAACTACAGGGACAAAATATAAATTACCTACTAGCTGCTACACCATCACAAAAAAAAAATACACCAGAAACCTTCGCGAGCTCATGAATAACAACTTTGCTAAAGATCACATGATCAAATAAATATTTTACGATTCTAAAGAGGTCATACAGCCAAACATTAATTTTTATATATTAGAAAATAATGACATTATAGGCAGAGTGTACCGGCAACCACACCCTTCCATCGATCGAAACGCAAGAAATTCTTCACGCTAGAAATAGGTGTGTCGGTGGTACTTCCCCGGTCGAACTGCACTGGCTCTACCACTTTCAGAAACTGATAACTAGTACAGATGATTCTTCTTCAGAGGATTCAACATGTACCTACCTATTGTAGAAAGAACTGCCTCCTTTCTATATTTCTTATTAGTTCAAATATACATAGAATTGTCTGATGTTTACATTTCAATTTATTCCCCCGAGGACGTATCTGTGACCGATGTCAGATTCTTATCAATACAATTAACTGACAGAGTTACAACTTTCATTTAATTTACGTAACAAGTACCTGGTTACGTAAATTATATAAATAACTAATTTTGTGATTAAAATAGACGGGAACAACAGCTTTACGTTTTTCCATTGTGTTAATGGTTATTCGTCAACGATCGCTGTCAAATATTGTTTTTATTTGGCTTACACGTTTTTGCCATGGACGTGCAAGATGTGGAATGAACTTCCTCCTGAGGTTTTCCCGGAGCGTGATGACATGGGGATTTTCAAAGGTGTGGAAAAGCTCTCTTTCAGAGCCGGTACTGCATTAGCAACTCCTCTGGCGTTGCAGATTTCCATAGGAGATGATGACTACATTTCATCGGTTATCCCGTCTGACTTATATGACGACCCTCGTGGCGGAGCGGTTACCATACCGGTCTGACGCGTAATGGGTCTCAGGTTCGAGTCCCGGCCAGACAGGTATCTAAATGATGAGTTCAGATTCATGTTCTAGACCTGGGTGTTTGTGTATTCATCTTGTGTGTGTCCATGCTACCCACAAAACAGGAGAATATCCTAGTGTGGAGCTGCGTGTAAAAAGCGTGTTTTTTTTTTATCGTCAGGTTCACCTTAAAATATATAACGACTGCTATTAACGCTGTTGATAATCGAATGATCGATACGCAATTGCTTAAATAAAGCAATCTGTTGTTTCATCTCGTAACTTAGTTAATCCGATCTATCGAGTCCGTCACTTGTTATTGACAGCCCCCCAATAGCCGAGTCAATGACCTCTCTGCGTGGGTAATATTTGTGTCTGCGTTTTTTATGAACTCGCACTGTGAGAGCTAAGCCGTAAAGGCGATTAACGGCTGCGAAAAAGTCTGGCATAAGTACTGTAATTTGTTGAATAAATTTAAAATAAACAGTCCAGTTTCTTTACTCTTAATTAATTAATTTATTCCAAATGTTAGTCTCATCTTATTAATTACGGATATCCAGTCAGTTCTGCTACATTATTATTATTTATAGATGCATTTATAATTGGTATCCGTTATAAATGTAAAAGAGGCGAACTCTTTACGAAAACAACGTGGTAAGTACAAATTGACTTTTTTGTTAAATTACATAATTATCATGTTTTTTCTTAAATTTGCCAGTAAGTCATTAGGTAATATTTATAATGATCGTATTAGGCCTGTGTTCGATTTTTATTTTGTGTAACTCAAAAATTAGGCTCTAATAAAAATTGTACTTTTCAAGATAACACGTTGTGTTTATAAGGAGGCGGTATAAGTTGTATTGTGAGCCGTGTGTTTTCTTGAATACTATTCGTCTTCCCATGGATGCGTAGCGTAAATAGCGGGTAAAGGGCAAAATCCAGGAGATAGTAGCCTCTTCCTTTGTATCATCAAGACAAACTGCAGTCACCAACACACCTGCCAGGTGCGGTAAATATTGGCAAAAGTCCTCATTAGTTATTCCAGCAGTGCACCTGAACAAGCTGATGGATTTATAAATGAATGGTACTGGTATACGCCACATGTGTTCTAGAAGACAATGACGAATGGTGAGAGATTCATAATCTTAGACAAATTTGACTGAGTCTCCTGTTTTATCTGCAACCGAAACAAGAAGAATAAATTCATCTATGTTATAACGATTTGTCTATGCAATCAAAGAGTAAAAAGTTCGCTATTTTTGCCAAAACCCGTTTTCGAAAGGCTAATTTGTTACAATGACACATAGCAATAAATATGCACTTACTTACTACTGATTCGATCATAATTGTGAGTGGATTATCAGATTAGTTATGTTAAATTAAAATAAAGTATCTGGTACTATCCGGCTTAACATAAAACCGTATTTTGCTAACACTTGCTATACTTGACACTCGCTCAATATTCGAAATGAATAAGCTAAAAAGCTTAAATTATTCTTAACTATAGAGACGTTGCAGTAGGAATATTAACATGCCTTAATGTTTCTATTAAACAAAATACTAATAACGACTTAGTTAAAGCGATGCATATGTTACAATTTGATAAAAATAGTTACTGGAACGCCTTTCGCTCACCTACTTTCAAGTTCAGGAGCACTTGAGAAATGGGTCGGCTGTATTTAGCTCCCCCACATATCGCCAGTGCACTGCGTATGCGCACAAGGTCGAGGCGAACCACTACGCATGCAAGTTCATTGATCATTATGTACGATGTGTGTTAACCTGATGTATGGGTGTTTAATTGTATTTTTATGTTATTTAATTGTATTATTATTTAAAATGTACACACACATTCACACGTCCACCAATTCGCACTTGCCCAGCGCGGTGGACTATGGCCTAAAACTTTCTCATTCTGAAAAAAAGATCCGTGCCCAGCATTGGACAATAATTGGTTGTAGGTACCCAATACACACATTACAGATGCAACACAGCATAAACACACATTTACAGAACATGAAATTGAAGTTCCGTTTAACTATTAAATCCTTTCTCACTTTTATTGGTTGACTTTCAGATGTCTTCGTTGAAAGAAGACGATTGATTTCGAAAGTTGCAATAGCAATTGCATTCTTGCGTTTCATGCATGCCAAATATAATGTTCCTTTCGCCAAAATCGGATAGTCGCATGTTGATTGAGTAGCCTTACGAAGATAAATGTCATCTTAAACTATAAAATATTGAGCATTACTGCATAAAAATTGTATAACTTTTTTATCTATAATTTTAGATTGAGATGATTTTAGATTTATAATTGGATGGAATTTACTTATTTTAATATAGCAAGAGCATGATATGCGGTTTTATGAATTCTTTTTGCCGATACGCCGATATTGCCGACCCATTTACATGGATCGTACAGAAACTTTCTGTTATCTTTTTTGAAATATTCAATATTTTATTAAGCATTTTATTAAGTATACTCGTAACTACGCAATCTACATCTCTGACTTGAATGGTGGTATGCAAGTTCCTTATTAAACTCTGTTTCAGCGAAACATGCAAAACCCGTTGCTTCCAGCCCTACTTCACTCGCCTTCGCCGGTGCAATTAAAGCGGTTAGCCCTCTAAAAGGCTCTTGAGAAACCATAAAAGGCCTACAGTCCGCGCATGCGCGACGAATCGCTAACAGGCCATTTTTGGACGCACCAACGTAAAACCTTGGACTCGCCGTATCCAGATGGTTTATTCCATAATGGCGGTCAGTTTCTTGACTCGAAAGCCAATAGAATAATTGCGCTGCGACCAAATATCTTGAATGAGACCCTATTTGGTGAGAATAATGAATGTGGTTTTTATTCTTGCTGAAAAGGACACTTGGGGTTTTATGCGTAGGTACTAAGTACGTTTTATGTTCAATATTATTGTGCCATAATACATCTGAAAGAATTACATGACTAGCTTCGCCGCTTATTTTAACGCTATACACAGTCTGTTGTGCATGTCTCGTCTAAATCAGTTTTACCATCGCCAAGACAAAAACGAAAAATAAATTAATCAGCAGAATAAAATTCAGTTTTAGTATTTGTCTACATTATACTAAGTGTAGAATCAACAGAGGCGTTGACCTCTGGACTTATTTGAAAATCTCTTGAACAGAGACCACTCCGTGCTATTTGTACTGCACAGCCAATAAAGTGATAAAAATGAACAAAAAATAGCTCGAGACAGAACATCTGGGGGCAGGAAGGAAGTTGATAATGGCATTTGTGCCAAGGCGACCTCACACGCTGCACCCGCCTTATACGTGCACGGTTATCTCATATGTATCGCCTTGGCAAGTTGGCACTTGGCATTAATGTTTAAGGAATTTAGAAATTCTGTAGAATGAAAATGAAGTGATTGTCTCATTGTCTTAGGATCAAACATATTAGTTATTAAGACGGGCAGAAAGGATATATTTCATCTTAGATTTTTTACTATATACTTGTGCATTGAAGGGTGGTCGAACATTGTTTGATTTTACTCCGATAGCACCACAGCGACGTCCATTTTTGCTTAATAACACCAATGTTACGCGTCTGGTTCAAGTCTGAAGGATGTGGTAAGGAAGAAACACTTATTCTCACTTCACCAGGTGGTAGAACCAGTGTAGTTGGACCGGGGAGTTACCACCGCCACACCTATTTCTAAAGTGAAGCATTTTTTGCGTTTCAAAGGAAGGGTGGCACCGGCACACTTTTATATGAAGCGACCATCCTAGTCCTCTGGAGCAGCTACGCATCGGTGATCGACTTCAGATAGAACCCATGTTCTATTTGAAGGTGCTTGCAGGTGTCCATGAATGGAAGTGACCACTTGCCATCAGGTGGACTGCATGCTCGTTTGCTACTCTTCAATCAGAAAAAAAAACTTATTCGTTTTAACATAGTCCTTAAGGCTAGCAAAGTACCTGTGGGAACCTTCAGTTAAGACTGATATTTTCTAGGTATGATTGATATACATGGCATAGCGTGAAAAAAATAGGCCAGGCAAGTCATAGTTACGTAGGACGATAAATTATGCTCGCCTTCTATCTGCCTATATACATTGTATTCCATAATAAAAGATAAGAACACATTAAATCAAGTTACGGCCGTAAAGGAAAAGTAAGTCTTGCATTGTTTGCTAATTTAAGGTTAACTTAGTATTAAGGCCAACTATAAAGGATCTTTAAGGATATTCCGGGCTAAGGTTGACTCAAACGTTGTATTTCTATTTTGACAAAATGTAAAAGTCTTATACGTTTCATGTACGTTTATATTTTGAAACTTTCCTTTTATTTTGTATAAGTTTAAGTATTATGTTGAAAAGTTTCAAAGAAAAGACATTTTATCCTGTAGTAACATTTAAAAAAGAAATGCAATCTCAAGGTAAATCCATGAAAAGGAAAATAAACTTTTTAAGTGCCAATAATTTTTATGGAGTTACAATCACTATCAAACATCGTTGTTGATTCCTTTATATGTTTACTTTAAAAGTTTGTATTATGCTGTGAATTTCATTGTGATGTCACGACTGTATCGTAATCGACAACTATAGATCTGGATACGTCATCTTATAGTTAGCGATTACTCGGATTTTTTGCAACATTTTTTAATAGAACCAACCCGTTTTACGCACACCACTAAAATCGTCTTAACATCTTTTATTTTATGCCTTGACATCATTCCAATACGATTACAACTGTTATACAAGCCCTCCCACACGATCATGTAATCCTCGCAGAATAATAAAAATAATAATATCTTTGGGTAGGTAACAAAAGATTCGATACGACATCTTTTGTACATTCCAATTTATTATTTTTGCTTTAAATTAAGAAACTTATGAGGACATAAAAACAAATTATGGTGCAAAAATCAGTCAAATGACTTCCGTAAAGTTAACGTTGTTATAAAAGGCGCGAAGTCTTTGGCCTCGGTTTATGCCCGTTACGTTTTAAATTCAAAGCACAGCGGTTTGGGTTTTGGCTAACGGATGTTGGCAGTTTGGGTTCTTGAGCATTTGCGGAAATGCGGACATTAAATTGCAAGTTTGTTTTTTATTTGCATAATGATTTCAAAAACCTTGTTACTAAGGTGTCTGCATATCTTATTACATAGTTGAATCAAAATTTAAGTGCGTCACATTATGTTTGAGAGTTCTAACACGAACATATTGAAATACGTACATAATAATACTCCGAATACGAATGAATCGTTGTCTAAATTATAATTAATCGATGAACGATGAGGATATTAAAATGGTATTGAAAACTCATCATGGATGATAAGATAAGCAGATAAAATTGTTATTAACGGGAAATAAACTTAAGATACAGGTTATCAACAAAATCGTTTCACAAAAGTATTCTACGTGGACTTGAGTTGCCTGTCCTTGGCATATGCGGCTTTTCCTTATTGAACCAGGCATTAGGTGCACATCATGTTGGAAAAATCTAAAAGTACGTTATCGTGATAGATGTTCAAAAAGAAAACAAGAAACATCGATTTGTTATGTAAACAACAATTGAGTGTGTTGTTTTATAATTCAATTGTAATTAGTCTATTCTTATGACACCTATCTAAAATTTAGTGGATACGTCGGTGTGACGTCACTTCTTTATAAAAAGGCCGCTATGTCTATGACTGGAAATTTTTACAATGACATCACAAACCGAACAAAATGGCAGCTAGCGTTTTTGCGGGTAAGTTTCAAATGATAAATTTACGTGCTTTAGGGCATATTTATTTTTAGGGTATACATATTTAGGGTTCACAAAATTCCACAATAGATGCCTCATTGAAAGTGTAGAAGTAGGAGTATAGAAGTATAAAACATATAAATTAGTTTAAAAAGCCCAAAAACATTCAGCTTTTTTTTACTTAAGTAACCTATCACCTATTAAATTATCAAAAATCCTCATAGCAACCTAGCAATGGATAATTAATAATATACGTTTTTGATTTAAAGCTCGTAAGTAATAGATGACTTCATTTATTCTCATAAATATTAACACATTTCATCCTTTTAATTTTTTTTATATTGCTAAGCGACGAAAGATTAATAACTATAAATCTATAACGATTAATAACTATAAATCTATAACATACTAACAAAAAATACCTGCTTACGCTGTTTGTACGTTAATAAATACGTAGGCCATGACGTGATGTAGGTGAGCAAAACATCACGTCTTGAAATTCCACGGGCGAAGCGGGCTAACCTTGAACAAAGTCAAGAGAAGCGGTTTTGTTTGAATTTCATACGTTACGAGTTACGTGCACGAGGCTGCCAGAATGCTAGATATTGCGAGTTACACACATTTGGCTAATAGGTAGCGAAGGTAAACTTAAAACTGAAATAGCTACTAGACAAGCAAGCCACGACTGGTCGAAAGTATATATATATAAGTAAACGTATATCTTTTTAAAAAAGAATTATAACAACGTTTCAAGTAAATCACAGATAGATGATTATGTACACCCTACCTTATTATGTTATTATTTTGTACACTCTATCTTCTCTTGAAGATGAAATATTTTTCCTTCAGCCGCATTTAATGTTGTCTGGAATAGATCGCTATTTCGATAAGACCGTCTCTTGTACCTCTCAATATGTGTGTTTTATTTTTGTTCTATTGTAATTTTTGGTGTACAATAAAGATATTTTGTATTGTATTGTATTATGTCATTTTTGTGACCATTCAGCGAGACTGCTTGGCTCAGTGTAATTATACACTCTTAAACTAGAAATACATAGAAGACATGTTGTAAGGCAAAAATCTGTTACCAGGCCAGTTTAGTTTGTGAGTTCTACTAAAGCTTTTATGCAATAAAAATCATTAATAAACATATTTTCTTTCGTACTTCTACATTTAAATAGAATTGATGCTTAACCAATTTTTCTTATACACCATAGCGACCCGGTGAAGCTTTAGACCACCATGAGTTAAATCCAACAGAAATATATCCGAAAAAGGAACAATAACGTCCAAAGGCTTTCAAGAGGTTTTTGCCTGTCTAGATCTATTGGTCTGGAGATCTAATTTTGGAAACGACTGCAGACTAGTGATGAAACGGATATCCGGTAACTATCCGGTATCCGGCGTATCCGGCCCTGTTTTCACTATCCGGCCGGATACCGGATAGAAGTGCACTATCCGGCCGGATACCGAATAGTAAAATATAAAAAAACAATCACTATTTTACATATAGAAAATCAAGCAATATCGTTATCAAAAAATCACAGTAATGCTTGTTTCATAAATTAATTTAGTATTGATAATTAACGAATGGCAAATTGTGGTGAATTAATACCAAATTTTCTTATATTATGTCTTCGTGTACCAGTCAGCTTCTGTAAATAGCCTTTCGCTGTAAACTCTACTGCTAAATGGTGAAAGATAAATTCTAGCAAACTTAGACAATTGAGGGAACTGAATGGAATTAACTGACCACCAAATATTTAGTGTATGTATGGCTCGTGATTGCAGTCGATTTGAGACATTCTTAAGAGAAAGTCAATCTCGTTCGCAATTGGATTTTGTTTTTCTTCATCATGACAACTACTACTATTTATTTTCCTTTGCCACTTCATTGAAAGAGTCCCAAAAAACGTCATGAGCTTCAAGTTGGATCCAGTTTTATCTTCTTTCATTAGTTTCAAATCAAATTGGTTGCGCCGAAAAGGCCGAATATCCGGTAGCCGGATATTCGGCGCTCCGGCCTCGTAGCTAGCCGGATAACCGGTATCCGGTATCCGGCCAAACCACTATCCGTTTCATCTCTACTGCAGACAGTAGATTCACGAGATGATAATCAATTTTGAAGCGACTAAAGGGATTTCAACATAAAATTTACCAACTCGTATAGGTACCTATTCGAAAATGCTGATAGGAAATTATTCTTTAGTTAAATTTCTTACCAAGCCGGAATTAGCTGAAAATGTATGGGATAATACCCATACATTTTCAATGGTTATTTGATCAATTTGCACATCAAGATTACATCATCAGACGCGGCGCTGTCGGGGCTATGCGATCTTGTAATACGAATAATGGGATCAAATGTTTAAGATGCCTAGATTACAACATAAGTTTAAGCTAAGCCTTAGTGACTACTTAAATGCGTTTTATATTTAGTCGCATACGCTTACTTAAATGCGTTTTATGCATTCTCGCATAATTATGTATGATTAAACAATGATATTTTGGCAAATTATAACGTTTGGTATCTATATAGTCCTACGATATCCATGTATATTGTATATATACGTACCATGTATATATATAATATATTTTTTTATTTTTATTTTGGCTTTAAACTTTTAACTTACCTATCCGTTGTTATGTTTTATCACAGTACATATTAATACTGTGGTTTTATTTCCCTATAATTGTAAAAGAATATTGCTATCGCTGTGTAATTTTCTTAAATAAGTTTATTATTCTACTCTTAAAACTTTTTTATTGCACCTCATCTATTTTAATATTATTCTTTTTTTTACATTAACTCTTTACCATAAGGTTGTCTGGAAGAAATCGCTTTTAAGCGATAAGGCCGCCTTTTGTATCGTTATTTAGATTTGCTACTTTATGTCATTTATTCCTTTTGGGTACAATAAAGAGTAATATTATTTTTATTATTATTAAGAATAATTAATATTTTGTTTACCTGCAGGTTAATCTAAGGTACAAATTGTGGGTAATTTACCGATCTGCAATGAACTTTGCAAAGCAGATCAATTGATAAATAAATCAGGCTACGGCACGGTAAAGAAATAATGAATATTCAAATCTATGTTCAGTCATGGAAACTAAACACTATGTTATGCCATACTTGTAAGTATTACATGACTATTGAATACCATGCTTCAATGCATATGCTTGAAGTAAAAAGTTACTAATGCATATGTAAATAGTACAGCTAGAATGTAGCAGAAATGAACTACAAACGTAAATCTAAAATTAGAAATAACGCTAATAAAATTCTAGCACCTGTGCCTTAAATAGCACTACATCTTACGTGGGTATCGTAGAATGAAACTAAGGACCGTCTCTGTAGTTCCGGGACCAGAATAGGGCTACGGCATCCCCTGCCTGTCGTAAGAGGCGACTAAAAGGAGCTTCCGGGGTTGCAGACGGCTAGAGTGGGAGCTCGAACCGTTAGGTCAGGCAATCCCGGGAAGGACGGCGGTATGTGTGGTCGCATACTGTCGTAAAGACTAGACGGAGCGGTGGGCCCAGCCGCCCATCTGGGAGGAGCCGAATGGGGCAACGCGCTCGGAGGATTCCGGTTGAAGTCGTTTCGAGATCCCGGATTCCTCCTTTTTAGCGCCGAGGATGGCCACCGGGGGGGGGGGGGGGGGGGTTTAGTGCGGTAAAAATCCCACATAAGCCTGCGTCGCTCCCACGGCGTCGGGTACCTTTTGAAGGTTTTCCCCTCGAGAACAAAAAAAAAAGGATAAAACTAATGAATAAAAATTAGGAGATAGGCATCAGCATCTTTCAATACAACGAGCATGCCCACTGCGATCATTAACAAACATGTCAGGCGCAGTGATTTTCGGCAAAAACGCTCGTTAGGGAAGGGTTATATCTTGCAGTGGACCTCAAAAGACTGATGAATGCACAAAAGTAATTCCAAAACAATACATACACCTTTTCCGAACGGACATTATGATACATATAAACCGTTCTCTGATCATTTCGAATTGTATGCATTTTTTCTAATGTTTTTTTCTAGTCATAAGCGTATATTTTTTTTTTGCGTATATTTTACACTAATACGCGATAACAAGATAGTAAAATGAGTATGAGCTAACCAGGCTCCATTCTAGCCTTTCGGTGGAAGGGCGGATAACGGCTCATTCTTATATGAGACAATCATTTTAGGCTGGGAATAGCAACGCATCTGTGATTGATTTTAGGTAAAACCCCTGGTTTAGATGAAATTGGCAACTTACCGTCAAACGACCTACATTTTTGTGCAATAGAAAAAATGTGTATATACGATAGATTTCTAATTATGTATAGTAAAACTCTTGAATCACTTTTATTACCTACTAGCTGTACCCGCGGCTTTGCCCGCGTGCAAATCAACGTTTTTCAATCAATTCAATCAATCACAAAGTTTTTCTCGCGCAAATCTCGACACCGTGGGAATTCTATGATAAAAAGTAGTAACATTAATATCGGTTTGGCCGCTCAAGGATTACTTGGTCAAACACAGAGTGAAAAAAACAATTTAAAGTGTGTATTTGTGGGTAGGAACGTATTGTTATGTATTAGACGAATTCTAATATTGTAAATCGCTTTTTTGACCAATTTACATTCTTAGTGGTCTAATTCACAATATCGGGATACTTTTTTCAATCAACTCCTCCACATTTGAACCAAAACGTATCGATTATAAAGATTGATTTGAACTTTCCCGTATTGGTACATACTATTTGAAGTAATTTTGGTGGATTAAAATTTCTAAGTAAGATTATAGGTAAACCTACTTTTGATATTCATTTGTGTTCAGGACTTCCGGAAGGCATTAAGGAATTCAAAAATTCTGTTGGATAATGTACTGCTTCCTCCATCTCAATGACTGTGTCTACCGAATAGTAGTTCTGTGACGCTTCTTTATTTTGAAAAAAAAACAACATTTATTTTATCGACACGTTCATTGGTGGGTGGGTATATAGCCCTCTTTTGGAACCAATTTATAGTGTTATTGGTTGTATTAACAATATCGGGATATACTTTTTCAACCAACTCCTCCACATTTAAACGAAGACGTATTGATATAAAGATTGATTTTAACTTTTCCGGGTAACAAAGAAATCATTAGAAAATTGGAATATCACTGAACAGCGACATATATTCTAAGTTCATATTTTGTTTCATGTGGCTAAAGATAAGATCTTTTAAGAGGTGCATCGGGCTATTTGTGTGCGTAAATCCCGCATTGTTCTTTGTAAATCAGAAGACATAACCAAAACACTTTTATAATTCATACGAACAGGGCGCACCCTGCTCGCTTATTTTTTATGTTTTCTTTTATGTTCCAACCTAACCTAACCCATCCTGTTTAAAAAGCTACAGCTAAATCCAACTCTTAACAATAACATGACAATACTCCTGCATATTCAGGATTTAGGTATTCAAAGTGACACTTTTCATCATAATGTTCTCTCAGGAACGGGTTGTAATGTATTGTAATCAATAAGTACCAAACTCATACGGCTTAAGTAGGTTGTGTACTTAGATTATCAGGGTTGATGAATTGAAGTTTAATTTATTATTTTTAATTTAATGAGCTGTCGTTAAACTTATAATATATACTAAAAACAACCGTAAGCATTATGTGACTACCTTTTATAATTTAGGCTTGCGTTATCTCGCATCATCAGGGAGGAGTTGAAGGTAAAAAAAAATATCCCGTGTCTTTGCTTAGTATTCTTATTGCTTATACGTAAGCACTTGTGAGCCAACTTCTATAGCTTGGGCTTGCAGTACCCTGCATCATCAGGGCTGAAGAGCTTAAGTTCGAAATTGTCATCATGTGTCTTTGCTTAGTAATTATATTACATACCCGAAAGCATTAAATGGCCACCTCCTATGACTTAGGCTTGCAGTACCCTGCATCATCAGGCTTGAGGAGTTGAAGATCGAAATTTTCATCTTGTGTCTTTGCTTAGTAATTATATTACATACCCGAAAGCACTAAATAGCTAACTTCTATGGCTTAGGCTTGGAGTACCCCTGCATCACCAGGGTTGAGGAATTAAAGGTCAAAATTTTCATCATGTGTCTTTGCTTAGTAATTATATTAAATACCTGAAAGCACCAAATGCCCATCTCGTATAGTTTAGGCTAGCAGTATCCTGTATCATCAGGGGTGAGGAGTACCGTTGCTTAATATTTTTATTACATAACCGTAAGTACCAAATAGCCAACTCTTACGGTTTAGTCTTGAAATACCCTTACATCATCAGGGTTGAGGAGTTGAAGATCAAATTTTTGTCCCATGAATTTGTTTAACAATCTTATTATATAAAAACGAATTGACTTACTTCTACGGTTCAGGCTAGCAGTACTCCTGCATCATCAGGATTGAAGAGTTGAAGGTTATTTTTTTTTAGGAAATATCTGCTTAGTAATCTCATTCTTCATTCAACCTAATTGGACTCCTACAGCATAGGTTTGGCCGAGTATCGCTAATTTCGTTAATTTGCTTCAAAGAAATGGATCCTATGATCAGAACTGTATCAAATTCATCAGAGTACCCTTAAAGTACATTCTTTCAAATAAAAGAAAAATCGTCAAAATCGGTTGGCGGGAAATTGAGTTATTCATCTATTTATGCGCTTTTCTTACGGGTGCCACTGTCAAAAGTGAACTAAAAATAAATGGGGTCCCACCTCATGACACGCACTACCTTTCAAATGAAAAAAAAAAACATCCAAATCCGTTCACCCAGTGAGGAGAAATCGAGTAACAAATATAAAATGAAAAAAAAATACAGACGAATTGATAACCTCTTCCTTTTTGGAAGTCGGTTTAAAACTATGTTTTAACATAAAAATCAAAGCGAAATACTAAATTTCATTGAGGTGGCCACAAAATTGACTGACTTTCACACAAACTTACATCTCCTATTTGGGTTAAATTGGGAGGGGGAGATCAGAAAATTCATTCTTAACTGACGTCTACGTCATAAATGGAACCCCTAGTAAAAATCATATTCGTATCTTTAGCAGTTTAGGTTCTACGATGTTTATTCAATAGATGAGTGAGAGAGCATCCTTTTGTTTTTATATAAATATATTTAGATATAGAGATATAGATTTGTATAGTATCAAATAACATGGGTACACACATAACCAAAAATATTACATAGCAAAGGAATACATTTTACTGACCTGACATGTTTAGTTTCAACCAATTCAACTATGCAGTTACTTAACTTATTAACACTTATCGAACACAGAATAAATACTGCGTAGTTTTAAATTGACATAACTTTTTTATTTATAAACCGATTTACATAAAATAAACACTAAATGTTAAGTGAAGTTTCCCACAACACATCCGTGAAAATTATATTCAAATTGGATAAGCCGTTTCTGAGATTAGCGTTTTCAAACACACAAACAAACAGACAAACAGACAAACAGACAAACAGACAAACAGACAAACAGATAAACAGACAAACAGACAAACAGACAAACAGAAAAGATTTCTAAAAACCATTATTTTGGGTTCTACATCGTATTATAGACCTCTAGAAATGGTTTTCACTTAAATTTATTCCATGTACAGACAGCGACCTCTTACAGATTTATTATAGTATAGATAGACAATAGACAACATTCCATCAGGCACAACATAATATCAGTAGATTTACCGAGCAGTGTTATTGTAGTTTCGGAGTAGGAAAATGTTATTAATTTCTCGACATTTTCTACTCTAATAATCTTTATATTGGACAGCACGCGACCACGTCACGCAACAATGTCAATACCATTTTTTGCAAACCTGCTGACCTAGATTTAGGCGTTGAAAATTGTTTATTGTGCCAAATTCTGGCTTGTAATAGCAGTTAAGCGCTTCTGTGGTCTGGTTTCTGCAGCTTAAGACATATACTTTTAGTTCCTTCACTTATCCTCAATGGTAACAACTAACAACGTCTAAGTCAGGATGGACTTATATAGGTACTTGGTGTTAACTAACGTTTATCCCTATAGTTCCGGGATCAGAATAGGATTATGGTATCCCCTGCCTGTCGCAAGAGGCGAATAAAAGGGGCTTCTGGGGTTGCGGGCAGCCAAGCGATCGACGGCATGTGTGGTCACATACCGTCGTAAACACCAGAGGGGCGCAGTAAGTATCAATGCTTACTAGGAAGAGCCCGAAAGGAGCATCGCGCTCGGAGGATTCTGGTTGTGTTCTATTGGAGATCTCGGAGTGCTCCACGCAGCGCTGAGGATGGCACCGTGGGGTTTTACTGAGGTAAAAATTCCCCTGGTGTTTAACTAACGTTTGGATTCTTAGGAGCTTAAAGAGAGGCATAAATGTTCGAGGCGTTACAACTTAGTCCTCTGAAGTAAAAACGCATCTTTAGTCGGTCTATGTGTACCTATTGGCAGTGGCCACTTATCATCAGGTGCATTGGACGTTCGTTTGTTACATGTTAAAAAACATAACCATAAGCTGTCCTAATTAATTTTGATAGCAGCTATACTTGCTTATATTGCTAATTCCACATATAAAGATCCGTACGGTATGTGTTTTCACAGCGCAGCTCATAACTCAATGGAAAAGTGCGTGATTCCGTGTCAGCTGTAAGTTTTTGTGTTGTACGTACAAGTGTAACAATGAAACGATAAACTTGATTATCGGTACTCGAAAGATCCCGCGGTTCTCATTAGCGAAAACACTTCGTGAAAGTGACGTGAGTGTGTCTGAATAGAGAAAGTACAGTCTGAGAACAAGCCGACTTGAAACGAAAGCACCAACCATATACACATTTTAAAGCTGAATATTTAATGCTACGTATAATTATATGACGTGGATAGATAACTAGAAAATTCACAATTTTGCTTAGAACGCGTTAAACATTGTTTAAGAAATTCACAGTGTGCATTACGGTGTAGATTTTTAGTGATAAAGGAGTCGATATCGTTTTTATGTCAAACATCTGTTAATCGACTATACCTCAGTAGCTATGCTAAATTATTTTTCACTTTTATTAATACTATTTATTATTCGTAATGAAGATTTCACTCGTTCCTGTTCAAAGACTGCAGAATTCTGAGAGTGACGGGCGGAACGGTCGCCTAGAGTGTACCTATAATTATTCCAATCAATTTTGAGTTATGTGCGAGATTTTTAGACTCTTTTCTCAAAACACAAAGCATAAAAATCAAATCATATTTTAGCAGTTTAATGGTGCCTACGGAAAGGATTTTGCTTAAGCTACAATACACCTCGAACATATGTTTGGGAATATATAGGTATTTGTATAGGTTTTCAAGGAATATATACCTATAGGTTTTCAAGGTGGTAGAACCAGTGTAGTTCGACCGGGGAAATACGTACCACCGCCACACCTATTTCTAGCGTGAAACATTTCTTGCGGTTCGATAGAAGGGTGTGGTTGCCGGCACACTTTCACATGAGGCGACCATCATAGTCCTCGGGAGAAGCAACGCATCTGTGATTGTCTTCGGATGAAACCTATGTTCTGTATGTAGTTGATTACAGATGTCCATGGGCGGCAGTGACCACTTACCATCAGGAACTGCATGCTCGTTTGCTACTTTAGTCATAAAAAAAAGGTAAAAGACAAAAGTGAGCAGTGGTTTTATGTATTTTTTGAGTACAAAGTCCATTAGTATATCAAAAAACTCGTACAAAAGGCGCAGCACTACACGCATTCGTATTCAAAACATAAATACTTTTTAAGTAAGCTGTTTCATATGTAAAACATCGGAAGTTGACATTAAAGTTGAATAATTTGACTCACGGCCACGATCACGAGGTCAAAGAAAAAACGTAAACAAACTTTCGAACTTGTTCATCGGTAGATCTAGTATTGTACACCTGGTGCTGAGTGAGACTTGCACGCATTTTGGGGTTCCATGTCCAAAACGGAAATACGGAACCCTTCAGTACTACGCTTCCGCTGTTTGCTCCTCACGTCACAGGACTGTATCTCTTGAACCTCTCTTGGCCAATTGTTATTTGTTCGTAGACAAATTTTGCCCAAATTAAGCTTCGTTGAAGTTTATTTTTTTCGTTAAACATTTGTCAAATAGATTCAGTTACTTTCCAAGTTAAGCCCCAAGAACTGGAAGAAAATTTAAAAAGGGAACAGAATTAAAGTGAAAAACCCTTTATTAACTAAGTGAATGATAGTCATTATAAAATGCCGCAGACATATCCAATCTAATTGTTTGTATAGATTTCACAAGAAATTATTCTATAGAAATAAGGTATTTCCGAATCTCATAATGATTAATTCAACACCATCAATAAATTAGCATAATATTTCATTTGAAAGTGCTTTCATAATTAGACGAACGTTGATTTCAAACTCTAAATTTTTACCAGACTTGTTTCAGTATGTGGTGGTGTGGTTATTTATATTACATCTTTTGTAAGGAGGAACATTATTTTTGGACACCAACCATCCTAAAAACACTGTCTGTGATAGAAAATAGATAGTTTTACAAAATTATAGGTACTTATTAGCATAGTAGTACCTTTGCTGAACAGATAATGATGTTTCTCTTCCAGTATTTCCTAGTGTCTACATACCTTAGGAAGATAATTTGAACTAAAATATCATAGAAGAAATAAATCGTACCAGACAATATGATTTTATTTAAATGGCTCGATGGCTCCGGTAATAAAATCAGCATCCGAAGCCCGTCATCAATTGCTGTTAATGGCCGAAAATTCACGCACGGAGGGTTCCCACGCCCTTTTCCAACAAAGAGTATTCTAGGCGCGGTGCCCGACGGAATATCCTACCATATAAGGTGCGGATACCATGTGACAGCCGTCAGAGCGTTCAGGACTTCACGCGTCGTTGCGCTCGGGGAGATAGGAAACTAGCTTGCTCATTATGAGTCTTGAAAGACGCAATGTAAACGAAGATATAAGATGCCGATGCTGCGGACGAAGATCCGAAAGTATCGGATATCCGAAAAGTATGCGAATCATACGAATACGAAATTCATTCCCAATTTTGAAATTTTCGTGTCTGGGCGATACGTATATTTTCAAAAAATTGGAGAACTGAGAATATGTAATAAAATAAATCTCTGATTTTTGAAGTGAAACTTTTTTATCGGGGTTGTTGAAGTGAAACTTCTTTATCGGGGTTGGAAAAAAAAATATTGTAACATTTTTTCGTTACGCGCCATCTTTTTCGTTACGCGCCATCTTTTTCTTATCCCTACCACGCGTGATATTAGATAGATTATTATAGATTAGATTATAACTTATTTAACCAATTTCTGTAAAGTTGCATATAGTAAATTATTTTTTGAAAAATAACGTCATAAAGAAGTTTCACTTCTTACGAGTGTACGCTAGTACACGCACACATTTTTTTTTTTAAATTGTGTTTGGCTGTGCGTCTGAAATTGCAACCAAACTACAGTCAACCCAAATCTACTAAATTCAATTAAAATTTAAAAGATTTCCAAAACAAAACAAACGTTTACATCTGCATTGATTACATTTTAAAATTATGTTTTTAACAGCAGGTGAGAACCGCGGGGCACTGGTAGGCTACGAAGTTTTTGAAAATGTACCTGTACCTATCTGTTCAGACAGGGGAGGTACGGCCGATCTATTTCTAACTTGCAGCAAGTTCATGCGTTTCAAAAGGGGGTGTTGCATAGGTGACCATATAAGCCTTTACAAGTGGTGATACATTTGTAGTGGGCTTCCGCTCAAACCTCTAATCTAAAATTTAGAGTTAATAACAGATGGGCACAAAGACTACTTACTATCAGGTGAACTGCATCTACAGTAACTACTTCAATTTTATTAGAAAAAAAAAACTAAGAATGGTGGTAAACAAAGTAGTAAGTAGATATAATTTATTAACGCCTTGTAGTTCCGGGGTCAGAATAGGGCTACGGCATCCCCTGCCTGTCGTAAGAGGCGACTAAAAGGGGCTTCCGGGGTTGCATACGGCTAGAGTGGGAGCTCGAACCATTCGGTCAGGCAAACCCGGGAAGGACGGCGGTATGTGTGGTCGCATACCGTTGTAAAGACCAGAAGGAGCGGTGGGCCCAGCCGCCCATCTGTGAGGAGCCCGATGGGGCAACGCGCTCGGAGGATTCCGGTTGAAGTCGTTTCGAGATCCCGGAGTCCTCCTTTTCAACGCCGAGGACGGCCACCTTGGGGGTTAGTGCTGTAAAAGTCCCACATAACCCTGCGTCGCTTCCACGGCGTTGGGTACCTTTTAAAGGTTTCCCCCTCGAAAACAATAAAAAAAGATATAATTTATTAAGAATCAAAACAATGTCACCCTCACAAGTTTTACAAGTTTACGAAATATTTAGCTTTAAAACTACGAAATAAAAATGCTACTGACTATCCGATATTCATTCTAATCATCTCGTCGACTGCGAGATCTCCCTTTTATAAATATTTTCTGATCCGATGGACTTTATTCCATACAACACTAGACTTGGTTAACGGAATCCGTTTAATTGGATAATTTTTAGCAACTATCTCCCGCTTAATGTCTAGTACATTCATAAAGCCAAAATATGCATTCATAACTACATTCGGTCCAGTTTTGACATGTAAAAAGAAGATTAAGGTTTTATTGATATAGATTGGATAGTATGTTTTGAGTTTACTTATTATATCTTATAAATACATTTATAATTGTAAATTTTTAATAATCAACGGGTACTCACGGATATGCGATTTTTGAATTCTATAAGAATTCTTTTGGCAAAAAGAATTCTTAAAGAATTCAAAAACCGCATATCGTGAGTACCCGTTGATAATTAAAATGTATCAATTCCGCGATAATACTAGTCTAAAATCATATATAATTGTATATATTAATATAGGTATAAAAACGGCCGATCGATTGAGTGTCGATTTTTTGTCACAAATAAAAGGGAGTTTGTCGCAAACGTTCGCGACACGTCCACACGTTTACATTCACTCAGTAGGGATGAAACGATACCATTGTAGTATCGATACTTACTCATATCGATCGGTTTTGAATATCCATGAACTAACAAGACCATATTAAAAGCGTAACACAATAAACGGCCATCTGCCAACAGTGCCAACACATAACATTAAGGCACCGTGTTCTCGTTTTCCATAAAAAGCGAGTATCTCGTTGCAAGCCATGTTTGGTCAGACACTGACTCGTTGCAGTTTTAACCATAATCGCATCAATGTTTGCGTTGCAATTAATCCGAGTTTAACTATTGATAGCGTGTACTTAAAAGAGACAATGTGCTAATGAAACTATCATGTCATACCATTATCAACTTGACTGCTATCATGATATTATGTTACAAAATACGAATTATGTTACAAAAACGTAAAAACATACAAAAAGTTAAATTACGAAAACCTAGTAATTTAACTTTTCGTATGTTTTTTACGTAGAGACTATAAATAAGGGGCTGAATGTTTCGTTACATTGTTTCTAGGAGACAAAGAAAAAGGTCTAATAACTATATTTATAAGTTCAATTCATACGTTAAGCTATAATAAATCCTATGGCTAACGGTACCTAGTTGTACTATGCTACACGTAGCGGAATATTTTCTCGTATATTGTAATTTACATTATCTCGTATATTTCTCTTAAATTGAATAAAAGATATGAAAGTTATTATTTAAATAAAACTATTATTTAAATATTAACTTATTATTTAAATATAACTCTTTCATCTATTATACAACAGGTAGATAACAAAAATTCGATGAATAGTTTTAAACCCATCCTTGTTCTCTATAATACCATTTGTTTATTATTCAGTGAAGATTATTAAACTCTATCTAATAAGATTACAATGTACATATTTACGATTGTTATTTAAATGTAGATTCCCAAGATGTTTTAATTATAAATACAATCACGTTTCTGACTCCATTGTTTTAGTGTAGACGAATGATTAATTGTATACTTTAATTACCACGTTGGCATAACTTTTATAACCTGAGGTTTGCACTTATTTTCATAACCTATTAGATTTCAATGATTAAGGAAATAACATTATGATGACTGTTTACCATCAGATACCTGCAGAACGATAATTTATTATCCATTAAGTGAGATTAAATGACCCTATTTCTCTTTACTATAATTGTTATGTCAATTTGGTGATAATATATAATGTACTATTATGAGACCTCAAGAAGCACGTTGGACCTGTACGCGGATATTGGTTATGTCCTTTTATCTGAAGACGCAACCAATTTGCCATACTTAAAATCTATGCGTCCATTTTAACAATAATTAAATTAATATTATGTCTGATACATAACGTTGACGTATTCATTTCCGTAATATTAGGTACCTAATAACTAAATAATTATTTAAGAATCCATGAAATCATCAGTAATCATTAAATTATTATACATACAACATATACAAATGTTACGTGTAGCGTCATCTATAGGATATTTTACCGTCCATAACGAAATAACGTTTATATCGCTACGGCTACTAACGACATCTAGCAAGAAAGAAATGTTGTACTCAAAGTAATGTTGCCAGTAACAACTATTGTTGAAGATTTGTGACATTGTAGCATATAATATTTCTTCTTTATTATATTGTTTTATTATATAAAAAAATATTATCAAAAATAACTATCAACATAAACAATATCATTGATTACTTACTAATTATTTAATAAATTATAGTAAATTATGTTACTAATTTCGAAACAATATTTTTCTATTGAAATTCTCGCAAGGGATTACTAACTTGAATTGAATTTTTCAAATGTATTTTTTTAATTTTAATTTACATGAATTTATAGGGCACAGACAAATTGAGTGTTCTAACAAAAATATTCAACAAACAGCTGTGTGTCAAAAGAGAATCTGTCAGTAACTAGCCTCGAACTACGTTTTTGTCACGATTTTGTAATACACTATTTCTAGTTTCAATAACAAACGGTTACAATTTGTGGGCAGATGACTTTTGGAAAAGACACCACATTAGACTGGACATCTTTTATTGGAAGCAATGGAAATATTTTTTTCAGAAACATGACAGAAAATAGGTACACTTTGGTTCACATTTACAATTCTAATCATTAGAGTTATAGACAATAAATGCAAATAATGTGTTCTATGAAATAATCTGATGCATGTAAACATTGTATTTATTTCAGAAAAAGATTGAGAGAAGATGATTCGTGTGAATTTATGCCGCTGTCAAAGCGAATAAATAATTTGCATATAAATAACAATCTCTCCAATACAACTCCGCAATCTCCAGAATCTAGTCATATAAATATGAGTAATGGAATAAACGCTGAAAATGTTAATCCATCGTCAAGTTCATCATCAGAGACAGACAGAAGATTAAGTTACGACCCTGGCGTTACGTCCTCACAAAGCACTTACTTCTACGAAAACAAACTTTTGTTTGAGTTGCATTTAGAAAGAATACAAAGATCAGGCCAACAATATCCATATTAATTATAAGATGTGTCAGTATTGCATAAATTGTGTTGTGTACCTAATTGCTATGCCTATTAGTTTGTAACTTATTGAAATAAAAAATATTTAATTTAAATGCAGTTTAATTTCTCTTTTGTATAGTAACACAGTGCTTGTTAAATTTCGTAAATTTAATCTAGACAATAATTTTATGAGATTTTAATGCGTAGACGTATTGAATCAGTGAATGGAAGAATGTAACTACATAATAAATTGTGCGCCATCTGGTGATAAATTGTATAAACGCCAAAACAGTAATGGCGGATTTCATTTGTTGTACAGAGAACAGTGCTGTTTACAAGGTTTTTGTGAAATAAATTTTGTGACAGAAGCGACCAAAAAGTGAAAATCAACACGTTCTTGAAGAGAGAAAAATTAATGAACAGAGGTATGTGTAAAGTGTTATGTTTATGTCTATCGTGAGAAAATCCGTGACCCTATTTCCATGTAACGGTACAAACTGTACGTGTTGTACTGTTAGACGGGGCGCGTGGCCGTCCCTGAATGCTATCGCGAGAGTGCCGCGCGAGAGGGCCGCACAACCCCTCCTCTCGCGATTTTCCTGGCGGTGGTGGAAGGAGTCGGGAGCGGGAGTGATTTGGTGTCGTATCGTATCAAAAGCATATGGAGGGGATCCCGCATCTTGGTGGGGATGCGTACGGCCGCGCTGATGGACGGTGAGCCGGCCAGGAGGTAGGGGTGAACAACCTTCGGCCTTCGTACGTGTATGTTCCGCCCACGGCCATGTGGCCTATAAACAAAAACATGAATTAAAAATACTATAATGTAAAATATAGGTAATTGCGTAACTTAATCTCACGCAAACGGCCATTTTTGTTGCTTTTTCTTTGTGTCCAATTTGTTTGGCCTTGCAACAAAGTTGCAATGTTATATTGGTACGAGTATAAATTATCAATGAATATCGTGTATTATTTTTGAATAACCTTGATTGTGTACTTAACGACTATGTTCATACTTCAAATGAGTGGTACTTAGTACCGTTGCTAAGTACTAGAGACGAGATTATTCAGGTCATCCCTTTCACTTAACAACGACTTAACATCAATTAGCGCGTGGTTATAAGACTATTTCTACTAATAACTATGTATGTTATCAATAGGTTCTAGGTATCTAAATTATATTTATGTCCAGGCTGATAAACTATTATACCTACTGACGCCCACGTTACTACGCGATACCCAAATTTTATCTAAAAAAAATTGGGCACATACCGCGAATTAATAGCGCAGAAGCGCGTAGCATGTAACAAGATGATTACCCAACGAGCTCGCTTCCTACATTTAGTGAACCACGACCACACCTCGGCGTGTGTCTTGTGAAAGTACGCGAAGAGAAAGTGTGATCCTCAGTCTCACAGAGCTAACGCCAGCACACATACACTGGAACGAGCGCGTATACCAACTCGCCGGTCGACTATCGAGCCTGCATAAAAAACTTTCTTTAACCCACTTTCTTATTAGTCGTTCGCGATCATCTTTCGCCTCTCACCGCTGGTGAATTAATTCAGTGTTGTGTCGCGTTTGGTGGCCGGCAGTGGTATGTGCCCTACCATTTTGGTCCCAGTGTAGTCCCGTGCGTGTGGCGCCGCGGTGGTGGGATCGAGGGACGTGGGGGTACGCGCGGGTGGTTCGTGAATGACTCAAGTGGGACAGTGGTATCAACTTCGTTTCCCCGCCTCGGCGGCTGCCGGGCGCTGGCTGGACCATGTGTGATATGCAGAAAATGCCCACCAGAGATGATGCATCTTGGTACGAGAATGTACCTATAATGTTAAGTTCTATAACTTGATCTGTTAGCCATTTCACTTTCCAATGAATAATGAGGAAAAACTTGTATATAAATGATTCTAAATCAGATAACATGATGACTTCAAAGTAAATAAGTTGCGATTTACTCCACACAGATATATCTTAAAGGTTTTCCTATTCAATCTTGTACTAATACTAATTTCACTTTCCTACCAACAGTCTGAAGCATTTTAGCTAACTGCAATTCATTTCATAACGCTATGTGCATATGGTGCAATGTCTAAATCATTTAAATACTCTGTCCATATATAAATTATTTAAATATGGTATTCTATACAGCAATGTATACTAGTATTAATTTTATTTTACAGAAAGGCCAAAATACAGAAACACTTATCTGTAGTTTCAACATGCACTATGTTTCTGTATCTAACACTCAAAGTTATGCAATAGGCGTTTGACTACTTTCATCATTGTCTTGGAATAATTCACACCACTTTTCCTTTTTCTTGGACATAATTAACTCCTTAAGCTAATCCATACATTACTCATATATAAAAGGAATGCAATCATATTTTAAAGCTTTAAGTTAATTGTTGATTTAATTGTGACAAATCGAACTCATTTAAAAAACATTGTGTAGATTATTTTTCTATCTCTGTATTTAAATCTCAGCTGAAATTTTGCTAATCCAATTTAGGTCAATACAATTCTTTATATATATAAGAATGAATAAATTGATCTCTAATATAAATGAGAGTTTAGTAATATATCTTTTGATTGCAGCGACGAGGATTCGGAGATGAACTTCGCTACAGCATTCTCAGCGGTGAACGCTGCTGGCACCCACTTTGTCACCACCGGAGGACAAATACCTGTGACCAAGATCCAACAGAGCGTAGCCAATAATGGGGGATTACAACAGGTTAAAAGAAATAGTGTATTTTGACTTTTTTTTTTTTTTTTTAATTTATTTATCATTTAACAATTATTTTAACTTGTCTGATACCTACTCATAATTAAACTATTCTATGAATTAATATATTCTATGAATGGAAATATTTTTCTGATTAACTGTGATCATCTGACTTATCACCATTAGGCTTTCGCTTTCTACATTCATAGCCTAACAGTGGAATTTTCTCTTGTATCGTGGGTACCTTGGATACACATAAGACGAATACACAAACTCCCAGACCCAGAACACGAATATAAACTCATCATTCAGATACCTGTCTGGCCGGGAATCTGGGACCCATTGCGCGTCAGGCCGATATGGTAACCGCTCCGCCACGCGGGTCGTCGTTATAATCAACACATTACTGTCCAACTACAAGGTGTGGGGTTCTCTTCTGAATAGGAAGGATTTTGGTTATGGTCGACCATAGCAGTCAAGTGTGAATTTTAATTAATTTATTTATTGCACATCTCAAGATAAAAATAATGGAATTTTCCAACAGTCAATCCTTCGAGGATGGAATAGTAGTTGAAGGTGTTAAATTTAAAAACAATAAAAACAAAATATATATATTGACATATATACAATGTTAGACATGAATTTAACACCATTATGTTTTAAATCTTCATTAAGTTTTAAATGTATTTCATAACAATATCATGCATTCACTGCATAAGTTTTGTTAATGCAAAAGTGCAAGTACCTACCACAGGCAAATCATAAGGGTCCTAGATTTCAGGTAGTCTTCATATTATACTAGCTGTACCCGCGGCTACGCCCGCGTGCAAATCAATGTATCGCAAAGTTTTTCCCGCGCAAATCACCACTCAGTGGGAATTCTACGATAAAAGTAGTCTACATGTTGTTCCATAACATTTTCTATAGTAAAAAACCCGTAAAAATCGGTTTAGCCGGTCAAGGGTTACCCGGACAAACACAGTGAAAAAAACGAATTTTAAGTGTGTATTTGTGGGTAGGTGCATATTGTTATGTAAAATGATATGAAAATAAGACGAATCAGAATATCGTAAACACCTTTTTTGAACTAATTTATAGCCTTAGTGGTCACATTAACAATATCGGAGTACATCTTTTCAAACAACGCCTCCACATTTAAACCCAAGCGCATCGATTATAAAGTTGGATTTTAACTTTTATGAATTGAAAAATACTATTTTAAGTAATTTTGGTCCTTTAAAATTTCTGAGTAAGATTACATATAGGTGAACCTACTTTTAACATTAATTTGACAACCTTGACGACCCACGTTGCGAAGCAGCTATCACACCCGGTGTTTCTATATACGTCTTGTGTGTCCATGGTACCCACGACATAGGAAAAGAATCCTAGTGTGGGGCTATTGTAGAAATTGAAATTGTAGAAATTTTCTATTTTATTGAGTGTAGAAAGCGTATTTTTATTAAAAAAAAAGTTTGTGTGGAGGAGTACCGGGAGACGGATTGAAGGAATCCAGAAATTTTGTTGGATAATGTCTTCGATCTCGATAGCTGTATCTACAGAATCTTCATCCCAAATAGTCAAATAACAATCCCGCATTGAATTTCCAGTATTCCTTTGATTTGAAATATTAAAAATGTTAAAAATGTTAGAGAAATCGTTGCTACAAATCTTGAATGGACACTCAAAGGCGAATAGGCAGGCATTATGACCGCTTTTTAAAAGTGTGGACGCAACGCTGGACGACGCCACGGCTATTTTTCTATCAGATCTTATATTTTTCGCTAATAGTAAATTTATTAAAAAACGTTTTACCCGCGCCTCCTAAAGCATCTAACTAAAACTAAAAATCTAATGACAGTATCAATGATACGTAAACTAATTTTGGTTCTACTAACATTTAAGCGGCGCCCAGGTATGTTTATAGTTTATCTTTATTAAGCCTTGTTTGTGGTTCATTACATTATAATTTGAATTTGTCGGCAAGGTAAATCTAAATTATTTTGTACTTTTACCTGACAGAGGTTAAATCTCTATTGATTTCATATAAACTTTGTGACACATTGATTTCCAAGCGGGCGAAAGCTTTGCATTTCCGATACTAAATAATATTTAAAAATGATCTGGTTATTAAAAAAATAATACTAAAATTAGTATTTATGAAAACTACAGATAATAATAATAATAATGTACATAAGACAACTGGATTCGAACCCCAGACCTCGCGTTACTAATCCGCCCGACTTGGCACCACACGGCACGATTTTAATAACAGATGCGAAATTCAAATACTTATGAGTTAAGAACATCATCTATTTTGGCTTAATTTGACACACTTTAGTTATTCTAAAATTAATTTAAAATATGTTGTTAATTAAATGCATGTTTTCTATAACATTATTTATAATGAACATAACATAAATATAAAAAAAAAAAACAATAATGTTGACCTTGCTCGTTTGTTATTAGAGAAAAGTGTTCATCAACCATGCTTCAATATTCATAATTGCAATGATTTATCACAAAAGTTGCAAAAGCTTCTTTATAATAATAATTCATGATATAATTGTTATATCTTATTTAGATACTGATCGACTTATTAATGTTAGTATTTTGCTTAAAAGACTATCAATTGTATTTTGTCCTTAATATTTATTTTCACTAAAAATGTACGGGTGTGGTCAATAACATAACTTTATTTATGCAATAATAGTTAAGAAATTATTTATGTAACATGAACATGGAGTGACAAACGGAGTCGATAATTTTATTTTGAAACAATGTTAAAACATTTTATCGCCTTTGAATTATTGGATTCGAATAACTATTTTACTATGTATGACGCGCCATCTGTTATCAATTGGGAATCCCTGTACTCTAAGAGCGATTTTACATTAGGTCGCAAGCTGCGCGGTCGCAGCGCGCAACGGATGCTTTTTTATTATTGAAATATTTCATAAATTCATAAATTAAATTAAAATCAATTTGAATCACATCTATTTTTATGATAATTGATAGTTACAAATTTATACGTATCATTTTTGAATGAATTCAGAATGGCATCCGGGCGGCCATTATGGCTACTGTCATGTCACACAACTGTCATGTCATACATGTTTACATTAGAATTTATCAAAATACGCGACAATCCGAATTTTACGTATATATGTTGTCGACTCGAAATCAATGTTTTTTTATGTTTTATTATTTAGATAAGGTTTTATGTTAATCTATCGTACCCCTTGACGGACTTGTCAATATGGGACTTTGTCAAAAACGAACTTCCATACAAACATTTATGCCCGATTTTAACGCTTTCAACCCATTTTTTTCGATAAAAAGCAGCCTATGTCCTTTCTCGAGTTCAAAACTATCTGTGTGCCCAATTTCATAAAGATCTGTTCAGTTGTTTAGGCGTGAATAAGTAGCAGACAGACAGACAGACAGACAGACAGACAGACAGAGTTACTTTCACATTTATAATATTAGTAGGGATTACTAGTAGCCATATCGAATTAAATCGCCAAAATGCCTATTGCATGTCTTGTACATGTAGTATAAGTTAGCTTTCACTGTGTGATGTCATATTTATTAAAATCTAACAAATTATAGAGAAACTTTTTAAAGAGGCAATGATGTCACGCTAAGAACACATTTCAAGTATTTATGTACTTGGAAACTCTTACTTTCGGTTACAACTTCAGATAAAGAATATGTCCTCAATGAAAAAAAATTGTTTGAAAAAATGTAACTGGTTTTGTGTCTGTCAAATACCCGATATTTAAAAACAGCTTCAAATATATAGTATGTACTAGTTGACCTTAAGAATGTTTATCTATTGAAGTCCACTCATATCTTGAGAATTTTAGAGTATTTCTAAATAATTACATATTAGAAATTATAAAACAAATATAATATTGATTTATCTCATCTTAGGCCTCAAGAGTAGTAACAAGTTAAGCAGTTTTTTTTAAACAGTTAATTATAGCATTTGAGAGACATTCTTACAAGATAAATGTTTTTTTTTAACATCACTTTGACACCAATTATTAATATTCGCATCGTCGATGTATGTCAGGAGTTCAAATCCCACGCCTCTGATATTTTCAAACTATGTGTGTTAAGTAATTATCACTAATCACTTGATTCAACTGTGAAGAATGACGTTATTACAAAATACTTTTGATTAAAAGTATTTTGTAAAATACTTTTAATTAAAAGTTATAGTTAATAGTTAAATTAAGTTATATAAGTTAATAGTAAAATTAAAGTTAATAGTTTTAAATAAAAAATCCTTACGGACTACGTCAACTACCGATTAGTTGACGTAGTCCATCCCTTGGCCAATATGATATTAAAATTTTACCTGTATTTAGAGGGACTAATACTTGTCCAGCTCAGAAGATTGCAGCCTAAACCCTACTCATTCTGAGTATCCCTTTGTACCCAAAGACAATAATGGGTCGACATTTCGATAAAACAACGTAATTATATTACAGGTAGTGGGAATGGTGGGTGGGGTCGGCATGGGCGAAGGCGTGCAGTTTGTCCGCGCGATAGATGGCAACACTCTGCAGGCCGCGCCGCAGCTCATCTCCGTGCCCGTAACGTGGCAGCCCAAGCCTGGTGGGTTATTAAAAGACTCATTAAAACTTGTCAAGTCTACCGACTTAACTAGGAGGTGGCTGAAGCAGTTCTTCGCAGTGGCAACAGATTACTGTGTGGCTTCAAGTAGAAAGATGTTCTATATTATATATGCAGTCAGTTATGTGGACGGCATGTTCCTTCGCTACTTCGACCTTGTTAAAAAGTAGTCATGAATAAATTATCACATCTGTGGACACAGAACAGTATTCTAAGGGTGATTTCTTCGGCGCCCTGGTATGCTCGCAACTCGGAAATCCACGATTACCTTGAGATCCCTGAAGTCTTGGATGAAGCAAAACTATACACTGCCAACTACAGGGATCGATTGATAATTCACCCAAACCCATTATCAAGTATACTCCTGCAGCCCAATCCATTTAAAAGACTCAAGAGAGCTAACATACTGTCTTAATAAGGGGAGATGGAGCAGAGGCTCTATCTCTTCAAAAACAATACTCTGACAACCCACCTGATTATAGTCAAAATGACTGATGGCAGGTGTAAAAAGGGAAAAAAAAAAAAACATCTGTGGAGGTTTAATTGCGGAGGAATCCCTGCTACACCTACTTCTACCTGTTAACGTTTGGGTAGAACTGATCGGCGCTTCCGTGTACTAGTTTAAAGGGTGCAACGTATGTTGATTTTTCAGATAGGCCTCCAATACTACCTGGGGTAGGTCCAATTCTTCCGCGTCTTTTTTTTATCTGATTGAAGTAGCAAACGAGCATGCAGTCCACCTGATGGTAAGTGGTGACTGCCGCCCGTGGACACCAGCAACTTCAAATAGAACAGGGGTTCTATCTGAAGTCAATTACAGAGGCGATGCTACTCCCGAGGACTAGGATAGCGCCTCATATAAAAGTGTGCCGGCAACCACACCCTTCCATCGAAACGCGAAAAATGCTTCAATGTCTGTTTTTGCAATACCCATGCCCATTCAAAGAATGTGTATCTAACAATATTGAAATCAACATGTATTTTAATATTTTTCCAGGTGACCCACAACAAACAGTGCAGATCCAGGTTTTGAGCCCCAACTTGACGCTGCAACAACAGCAGCCCAAATACCAGATGCAAATACCTATCCAGGGCTTCCCACAAGGTACAAAGTAGCTAGCTAACCTAATGATATCGTAAAAATATTTTTTGGTGAAAGTTAAGCCATGCCCAGCAGTTGGATATAAAAGGGAGAACAATCAGGATTAAGCACAGGGTATTATCACATAAAATTCTGCCAGAAGTTTTACCAGTTGTACCCAAACCCAGAAGGTTTTACCAGGTGGTAGAACCAGTGTAGTTCGATCGGGGAGGTACCACCGCCACACCTATTTCTAGCGTGAAGCATCTCTTGCATTTCGATGAAAGAGTGTGGTTGCCGACATACTTTTACATGAGGCGACCATCTCAGTCCTCGGAAGTAGCTACGCATCTGTGATTGATTTCAGATAGAACCTATGTTCTATGTAAAGTTGCTTACAGATGTCCATGGGCAGCACTTATCATCAGGTGGACTGCATGTTCGTTTGCTACTTTAATCATATAAAAAAAACACAATTCATTATGTTCTTTCATTAAAAAAATGTATTTTAACATAGTATTTTGATTTCAGGTGCAGTTTTAACTGTGGCATATTCACCGGATGCAAATGACCCAAATGCCATCCAACTCCTGGGGAACTCGCTACCTGAAGGTAATTATCATGTAGCCAATGCAGTAGACGTACTAATAATTTTCTTTATGGTAGGTATATTTATCAATGCTGCCCGTGAACATCTGCAATCTTGATCTAGTATTGCAGTTTTCAAGGGAGTCGGATGTTAAACATTACTACATAGTATAAAACAAAGTTGCGTCCCCGTGTCTCTCCCTATGTATGCTTAAACCTTTAAAACTACGCTATGTATTTATAATGCAGATTTGATTTGATGCAGTGATTCAAAAAGAAGGTTTTTATGTGTAATAAATGCATAATATAGTGGAGGAACACTGATCATTTCAGATTTTTGACTTTTAGGCAGAACGATGTTCGCCGGGTCAACTAGTGAAAAAATAAGTTAAAATATCTTTGTATGATTAATGATTTTAGACTACTATTATAATGGACTTGATACAATAACGGGTAGTCGCGATATGTGTTTTATTTTTAATCTTTTCATCGATATTTTGACTAGTTACATGGATCGTGGTCGTGGCTTAGCTGTGACTACGACATGGATCGTAGTCTGGGTCGATACTGGGTCGAAATATCGGCCAAAGAATTAAAAAAACTGCATATCGTGAGTACCCGTTGTATATTGAAATCTTGAATATTTGTCTATAAATTACAACATCGCTGATTAAATAATGTTATAAAGTAGAAATAGAAGCAGCTAAGCACCTCCATAGGGATCTTATCATCTTAATATTGGTGTAATACACGTATAAATCGTTTAAGCTATTTTTTCTAGAAGTACCAAATTTACATGAAAAATATGGGATAGAAATAATGACCAAATAAAAAACATAGAAAATGATTGTAATAAAAATAGAAGTAATAATTTAAAATTGTAGGTTAGTTTAAGAAGTGTATTTATTAGGACTTTAAGTAATATTTTCATCATATTTAATTAAATTTTGTACATATTCAGGTACATTCAGGATGAGACCAGGTGAATCAAGGTTTTACTTACTTTCTGTCAATGTGTTAACATAGCTAGCTGTTGCATTATCTCTCACTGTACATTTATTTTTGTGTCACATCTTGGTGTTAATCATTACATGCACTTTGTATTAAATAAAACAATACATTCTGTGGGATTTTTGTGGTCCATGTTTACATATTTCTTTACCAGTTACATCTGTAGTCATTAATAATAATAATAATAATAATAAACGTTTATTGCCAAAAACTGTTGAAATAATACAAAAAAATAATACATTTATATAAATAGAATTGACATGGCAAAAGGAATCGACTCAGCCTTGCTAACTCGGAATCGGTGATTCGAGTAGCGCTGTTTTTCAGCCGCTCCATTAATCCCTGAGGTGTTAGGCGGGGTAGGAGAGTCGCCAGCCGCTGAGGTTTCATCTGGGACATGAGATCCGAGTGTGTGTGTGTGTGTGTGTTAGTGTGTCGGTGGGTGGGTGTGCGTTTGTATGTGTCTGTGTGTGTGTGTATGTGTGACTGTACGAGCATATAAAAGGGTATAAGGCTTAAAATAGGTAACTGTCATTACTTAACAGTAAAAAACTCCTTCAATTGTAAATATTGCACATAGGCGGGTTTCAAATTTTCAGCAGCAAGTTGTCTTTTTAACAAGGCAAATTTATATTTGACTTTGAAATATTCTGTGCTCAATTTTCTTCTCATAGGAGGAGGTAAATCATTCCAAATTCTTGCTGCTGCAAATTTGAAACAACCTCTGTATCTGGCCGACTTGTGTGCTGGAATTTTTAGGATATTTTGAGCATTCGAACGCAGACTTCGGTGGGTAAGATCTTCAATCCAGTGCAGTTTCTCGAATAGGTACTCGGGCTTCTTATTCCAGATCACTCGATGTATAGTACACGCATAGTGTAGACTTCTTCTGGCACTCATGTTGAGTATGCCTTTCCTATTTAAGTACGGAGTGATAAATTCTCGCCTAGGGACATTAAAACAGAAGCGAATACAAGCATTTTGCACTCTTTGTATGGCATTTTCTAGCTTGACATTTAACCTAGGTCCGAAGATGGTACTACCATAATTAAATTGGGAGAGCACTAATGACTCACAGAGCTGTAGGCGTAAGTCATTGCCTTATAGTATACATGGAGGGGGGGGACTTGGGGTGTAGGTCCACAGTGCCGGATTAGCAAGAGTAGCAAATGCTACGGGCCCCGCGACTAGAGGGGCCCCGCGGCCCATCACCTACCTGCTGTTTATATTTTACTACATTTGCTATCCTAAAAATCTTAAATTGAAAGAAGATATAGAAAGTAGATATAGTGTACTAGTAACAGTTTTGTTTTATTTAATACTCTAAGGCAAACTATGGGCCTCCTGTCAGAATTTGCTACAGGCCCCGCGCTGGCTTAATCCGGCACAGGGTCCACCTCAGCCATAGGCAAGAAAAGAAAAAAATGTGTGCGTGTACTAGCGTACACTCGTAAGAAGTGAAACTTCTTTATGGCGTTATTATTCAAAAAAATAATTTACTATATGCAACTTTACAGAAATTGGTTAAATAAAGTTAAATTAGATAAAGTTTAATAAAAGGCTTTTATTAAACTTTATCTGATAATCTAATCTATAATAATCTATCTAATATCACGCGTGGTAGGGATAAGAAAAAGATGGCGCGTAACGGAAAAAAAAGATGGCGCGTAACAGAAAAAGATGGCGCGTAACGAAAAAATGTTACACTAAATTTTTTTCCAACCCCGATAATGTTACACTATTTTTTTTCCAACCCCGATAAAGAAGTTTCACTTCAAAAAGGATATATTATGTTCACAAGTAACTTAGGTTTTAAAAAAGACACTTATGACAGAATATTAATTAAAATACGCACAACTTTCTCACATATCACAACACATCAAATTTTTCGTACAAAATGATAGTTCTTTACGCCATTTGCATTCATCGTCATTGAGAGTACTGCATTTTCGATAAGCACTCCATTAGCTTGTGTTAAACATAATGTATTGTGAATGTTTTGGTATGTGTTTTGTTTTTTAAAATCATATTTTAACGTTAATATTAGAATTAAAGTAAGTAATTTACTTATACCGCTGAGTGTAAATACTTATTCATTAGATCTTGCAAGATATAATATACGCCAAATCGAGGCAAGGCGAACTAATTTTCACACATAACAAAGGTTATTACTGAAATCAATCGAAGTTGTTGTTACTTCTGAGGGCTAAGATTGTCGCCTCATATTAAAGTAAGCCTGTACCATGAATTTTCAGTTGAAATTCCAGTACCATTCTACTGAAACGCAAGAAGAAGAACTTCGCACTAGAAATAAGTGTGACGGCGGTACCTTCCCGGTCAAACCATATCCGTTGTCTAGGTAAAATGGATATGGACATATAAAGAAGGATAGGTGGTAGAACCAGTGTAGTTCGACCGGGGAAGTACCACGCCACACCTATTTCTAGCGTGAAGCGGTTCTTGCGCGAGATGGATGCTATTATATGAGGCGACCATTATAGTCCTCGGGAGTGGCATCGCATCTGTGATTGACTTCAGATAGAACTCATTCTGTATGAAGTTGATTACAGATGTCCATGAGCGCCAGTGACCACTTACCATCAGGTGGACTGCATGCTCGTTTGCTACTTCAGTCATATATAAAAAAAGTAAATAAAAAATAATTACTATTGTACATAGGAATTGATATTCTAGTATATTCGCTAGCGAGAGATTAGTGCATCCAACCGCTTTGTTGTAGAGTTGTAAAAATCGATTTGTTGGATAGGACAATCCTCGTGGCAGACAATCTGCATTGTAATTATAGTGAGCTAATGTAAAGTCCCGGGATTGGTCAGGCAAATCTCTGAAATCCAAGTCAGGGTTTGGGTGTTTCTTATCGCTTCTGTGTGTGTCTATAAAATCCTAGTGTGGGGGCTATGTATGAGTGGTCAAAATTTGAACAAATCATTCGAATTAAGGATATCCTAAGTATGTTTCTATTTTTATTTGTGTAGGTTTACAAGGGGTGGCAGCGTTACCCCAGGAAATGCAGCTCGTACACCAGCAAGACAACAAGGAGCAGGTTCAACAGGCGTTGCAGCACCAGGTGAGTTCAGGATATGGAAACCAGTTAATTATTAACATTAATGTCTCCTGGAAACACCTAGATTTAACGGCTGTGTTGAAAATGTCTTGGAGCTCTACTTACATCCGGCGTTTCAGATTTGTTTGAAGGTAATTTTGTCAAACCTATCAAAATAAAAAAAGAAAATGTCAAATCATTATTGAATGTGATCAAAACTATGAATTTCGTCCATTTACATTTACATTTGTAAACGCTCTGTTCATATATTGTTTGCTAAGGGAGATGTACTTATTCGAGACATTCCGACCGCACTCTTAATGGTCAACAAAATATCTGTAATGAAATGAAATGAAATGAAATGTCTTTATTTTGCATAGGCCTTCGGGGGCGCTTACAAATTGTCAGTTACATTTATATATTTTTTTTTACACTACCACCGGATCGGAACACGACCTCAACTGAGAAGATCCGGCAAGAAACTCAGTGGGTTTGTCTTTTTTCTTTGTATATCTTTTTTTTTTATTTTTTTTTTTTTGTAGTCAATCTCGACAATCCTGGAACCTTTTAGTCGCCTCTTACGACAGGCAGGGGATACCGTAGCCCTATTCTGGTCCCGGAACTACAAGGGCAATGATTAACTGACCTGGCATGAGATCTCCCTGTGCCAAACTATCTGAAGGAGTAGCTTGCTCGTTTTCTATTCTAAAAATATTTAAAAAGCCTGTTCACAAAATGCATATTGTCAAATTTTTAATAGCTACTCCAATCCTCCAGGTGTTCATAACCCCGAACCAGCAGATAGTGATCAGCGCGCCGGACGACGGCAAGGCGCTCAACAACAACACCTCCAGCGACAACAACAACTCCTCGGAGATCATCATCAAGGAGGAGTGCGATGAGATGACCAATGATGACGTAAGGGATAATTGTTTATATGGTATGAATGCAGAAACTAACTAAACACATAGTCGAAGAACCACCACCACACTTATTTCTCCAGCAGGTGGTAGAACCCGTGTAGTTCGACCGGGGAGGTACCATGTCTCGATACTTATTTCTAGCGTGAAGTCTTTTGCGTTTCGGTGGAAGGGTTTGGCTACCGGTTTGCTTTTATATGAGGCGACCATTCTTATCCCTGGTACTAGCAATGCGTCCTGTGATTGACTTCAGATAGACCTTCTGTTCTATATGAATTTGCTTACCTATATCCATGGACGGCAGTGACCACATACGGCTAGGTGGGTGGCTTGTTTGCTACTTCAATTAGTTAAGAACCATCTCACCTAGGGATGATTAGCTATATTGTTAAAGATGTAACCCTGTATGGTTCAACTCCAGTAGAACCACCACCACATTTAATAATGTGCCTAAAAACCAGCTGTGTTAACCTATGTTTTGGTTTGGCGGGTGTAGTAAGAGAGATAGACAAACTTGTGTGTGGTGTTATTTATTTATTTATTATTTGGATCACCAACATAAGAAACTAATGTTTACAATCACATATGAGAAAGGAATTAATTGGATACATTTTAATTGTTCTTACACTTATAGGTAATCACATCATGCATTATATTAAAAAAATATGTGTTTTAAATTAACAGAAAGTTTGAATATGTCTACAATTAAACAATTATACAATTATTAATATAAAATCAATGAAAATTATTATAATAATACATGGTATGTCATATAAGTAATAATATTAGTAATTCAATAAATATTTATAATTTCAATACTTAATTCATTGCTATTAATTAATTAGGATAAGTCAGTATTTTTCAATTTCGCCACAAAAGTAGTAAGGCTGTCAAAGTGAATATCGAGATCCGGGTTTTATTGAAGTGAAACTTCTTTAGGCGCATGAGGGTAAAATTTTTACAGATGAAACGTCACGCCGGTATGCAACGGAAGTGTCGGAAAAGAGAGAGAGAGTGATCGAGACCGATTGAGAGAGAGTAAGACAGGGCGAACGTAGCATGAGCAACTAGCCGTGGAGTGAGAGTAGGGAGCAAGCGAGTGAGAAAGATTGAGAGAAAAAGTGAGACAGAGCGAACGTCGTATCACGTCTTTTTCCCTTCCTCTTAATCTTGGAAATTTAAAGTTTTAGATTTGTATAAATATAAACAAGATTTATAAACTAGTTCGCCAAAGAAGTTTCACTTCTGACATGTGTACTTTGTACGTACGCATGTTTTTTTTAACAGTGCCATTATACAGTCGCGATACGCGGACCACCGGTGATGAGCGCCCAAGTTTCGTTCTGCAGTGTTCTCACTTAGTACTCAAGGGTGCCAATGCTTCTAGTTTCTAATCTTGTCTGGATTTAGATAAACTGCATACTAGTTTCCTACATTTGTAATATATCACCACCACCTCGGCGAGGAAAGAGACCTCGCGGCCAATCACCTTCCCAATGGTGTGACCAAATAGCTAACCTCACCAGACTATTGCGGCTACCCTAAAAACGGGAAATTCGAATTAGAGTAAGATAACATATACGGGCGTTAGAGACTTTCATGGACACGACCTTCAGCTATGAAGAAACGACAAAGAAGTTTATTAGATATAATTTTGCAGGAGAGTTCACAAGGCACTGAAGAAGGCGGAGACAGTGTATCTTGGCAGATTGGCAACTCGTCACAAGATCTCGTCAAATATCTCAACACATTACCACCCCAAGTGAGTTTGGTTCATATTATAAAAATATATCAAACTATAGGACTATAGAATTGTATAGTATTTAATAAAACAAGGATTTTCTGCGTGTGTGCTCTAAACAAAAATACATACAGAAACATAAATATTTACACACAAACTATGCACAGAAAAAATCACCATTTAGATATATGTAATTACAGAAGTTTTGGTTGGATATTACAGGAAACACACAAAAGTAAAATGAATATGTGTGTATTTTATTTACGACCTTTTATTGAGAAATATGGTAGGTAAATTGTAAGTCTGTTCATCTTGCAGCAAACACAACAGCTCCCACCGTCACTGCGACAGTTCCTGAGACTGAACCCCATTGAGGGGAAGAAGTCCGACCCCATAACGTTGGAAGTTAGCGGTGACAATATCAAGAAGGAGACCTTCACTGTTGAGAATGGTGAGTAAATAACTTAGGTTTAATATACATTGTCCCTGTAGTTCCGGGACCAGAATAGGACTACGGTACCCTCTGCCTGTCGTAAAAGGCGACTAAAAGAGGCTTCCGGGGTTGCGGGCGGGAAGAGTGGGAGCTCGAACCGTCCGGTCAAGTGACCCCGGGAAGGAAGGCGGCATGTGTGGTTGCATGTTGCCGTAAAAGCCAGAAGGTGCGGTGAGCAGTTCACGCCCACCAGAGAAGAGCCCGATGGGGCACACGCTGAGGAACCGGCGGCGGTCAACTGGAGTTCCCGGAGTCCTCTTCGCAGTGTCGAGGTCGGCCACCGGGGGGGTTTTAGTGCGGTAAGAATCCCACATAACCCGCGTCGCTCCCACGACGTCGGGTACTTTTAGGTTTAATATTCATGTACAGACTTTCAACATGTCAAAGCCAACGAATTTATTGATTTTTTTACACCGTGACACATTTTATAGTGATCCTCGTGGCAGGGCGGTCACCATGTTGGTCTGACGAATGGGTCTAAGATTCGATCCCCATCTAGGCGAATGTCTAAAATATGATTTTAGACTTTTTCCCTTCATTTGTGTGTCCATTTCATCTACGAATAGGAAAAACACTAGTCTGAGGCTAAGACTTTATCTGTCGTTGCATCAACATTCTCATCATTTAGTCCATTTCGTTAAGACATGTTCATCATCATAGTCTCCATCTACTTATCTATTTTGTTAACTCCTCATCCTCGTTATAGTCATATTATGAAATCAGACATGACTGTTTATAGAGGAAACTTTTAATTGACCTAGTAAAACATAGCACATAATATTCTTAAACACACAACACATAATAATCACATAGCACATAATATTCTTAAACATACAACACATAATAATCACAGCACTTAATATTCTTAAACACACAACACATATAATCACATAGCACATAATTTTTTAAACACACAACACATAATAATCACATAGCACATAATATTCTTAAACACACAACACATAATAATCACATAGCCCATAATATTCTTAAACACAACACATAATAATCACATAGCACATAATATTCTTAAACACACAACACATAATAATCACATAGCACATAATATTCTTAAACACACAACACATAATAATCTTAAACCATCGATCATTTTAAAGCATTGCAAGCATTTGCTTAAAATAAACGATAGACATTTCTCGGAGAGATTCTGTGACGTCATATTATCCATAGAAAAACATATAATCTTTTGATGTTTATATAGACGGTTCCCTCCGGATACAACCGAAAAAGAAGAAGAAATACAAGAAGAAGCCGTCGAAGCCGGCGCGGCCGAAGCCCGGCCAGGTGGTGATCGCGACGGCGGCGGACGGCACGGCCATCTTCTGCTGCCCGGAGTGCCAGATGGCGTACCCCGAGAAGGAGCAGTTGGAGCTGCATCTCAGCGTGCACAAGATTGAGAGGAGGTTCATCTGTGGCATCTGTGGGGCCGGGTGAGTGGTGTGCTTTCGATTAATTAAGATGGTGTTGTCTTCTGTTTGAAATCTGTAAAATACATTAGCAATTCAATTCCAAACTACCAAAAAAAACAACTTAAAATTAAGTCACTCAGAGCTTTGTAATTTAAACACTATTTGACAATTGTAAACAAGGTTGTAAATAAAGTTGTAATATAGTTTATTGCGTGTAATTAAATATTTAATTTTACTTTCTGTGTTACAAGATTTCGATAAATATTGTTAACGCTCTCTTATTGGATGTTGGACCAAAGATAGGATTTCAAGCCCGTGAAATTTAAAAAAATATTAAATTCTGTTATATATGTCAGTAGCGTCATACAAGTATCTTTAAACTATTGAACGATATATCCTGTGTAATCTTTACTAATAAATATGGCTTTGACTCTTGTGAGCGTATGCCAGTAATGTTTAATTTCGAAGTTTCTAATTTTTTTTTTATACTTAAACCTAACGATAAGCAGAAGGGCTACCTGATGGAAAGTAGTCACCGTCGCCTATGGAATGGACATTCGCAACACCAGAGGAGTCGCCAATGCATCGCCGGCTTTGAAGGAGAGCTCTTTTCGCACCTTTAATTAAATTTAATTCACATAATCTCCCCCAGATTGAAACGCAAGGAGCACCTGGAGCGGCACAAGCTGGGCCACAACCCGGAGCGGCCGTTCGTGTGCGGCGTGTGCCGCAAGGGCTTCAAGCGGCGCGAGCACCTCAACCTGCACACCGTCATACACTCGGGCGTCAAGACCGAGATGTGCGGGGAGTGCGGGAAGGGTACGTGGACTAATACAATTCTATTATTGCAGGACAAGGTGAAATACATATTATGTGAGATACATTGATAGCTTAATGGTTGAAACTTGCCCTCTCGATCGGTTCAAACCCAGGCACGCACCACTGATTTATGTGCGTATTAGATATTAATTATCACTGCTTTTCGGTGAAGGAAAACATCGTGAGGAAACCTACACACCCGAGAGTTGTTGAAAAAAAAAGGTCTCGGAGGTGTGTGAAGTCCACCAATTCGCACTTGGCCAGCGCGGTGCACTATGGCCTAAACTGTCTCATTCTGAGAGAAGACCCGTGCCCAGCAGTGGGACAATACATGGACATGTAGTAGTCTACAAATAAGGGGAAATTTTTTCGTAAAAAAGTCATCAGGTGTAAAATTACCTGTTTGGATAGTATTGTTGTTACTGTCTACTATATAATCGCATCTTTATAGTGTTTTCATATACAAAGGGAAATGTTAAAGTGGGCTCCACCTGATACACGATCGCTACTACTACACTACCCTTTTTTTTTTTATTGACGGGGAGGAAACCTTCAAAAGGTACACCGGAGCCTTGGGAGAGACTCCGGGTTATGTGGGATTTTTACCCACTAAAACCTCCTCGGTGGCCTTCCTCTGCGGTTGCAGGGGACCCCGGGACCTCCAACGGATACCACCGGTGCCCCCTAGCGCTGCGCCCCTTACGGGCTCATCTCTTAGGGAGCGTGACTGTCCCCTACACCTTTCAGTGTACGACAACATGCAGCCACACATGCCGCCGTCCTTCCAGGGGTTGTTGACTGGGCGGTCAGAGCTCCCACTCTAGCCGCCCGCAACCCCAGAAACTACTACACTGCCCTAACCAACGGAAAAATGATCATAATTTCGCGATAACAAACGTCGTTTCGCCCCCAGGGTTCTACCGCAAGGACCACCTGCGCAAGCACACGCGCTCGCACCTCAGCAAGCGCGCGCGCGACGACGCCGCCGAGGAGCGCGCGCTCGCGCCCGCCGCCGCGCAACACCACGCCATCCTGCCCGAGATCACTATACACGTGAGTTGTACATATACTAGGCTATTTGACAATGCGAAAAATTAAGTGTCAATTACTGTTATCAGTATATATTATGAGTTTAAGAATGGTTATTTATTAACATAAGTTGAAAATAATGATTAAATTTATTTAAAAATCCTTAAATAAAAATGCATTTTTTTAACGTTTGTCACGTGACACAAAATGCTCCTGATTTGGCGGGTTTATGATGACGTCACTTGCTTGTAAACTTTCGTTTTTTGTTTACAACAAATGTATGTGGATGACATGAGCCACAGATGACAATACAGGCAAGTGACGTCACCAACCCGCCATATGTCAAAGTAGCGTTTTTGCGCGCTATTTAAATATTGAATTTTTAATTTAATATTTTTCAGCAAATATGAACCAAAATTTAAAAAAAACAACTTTTACTGGGTTCCTTAACCTCTGCTAGATAATATAAAATGGATTTTAAAAACCTGTCAAATAGCCCATTATTATTTACACACTTTATAGATAAAATAAACAATTCTATGTACATTAAATACAAAATAAATTATTAAAAATAAAATAAAATATTTCTTTATATTAAATCTAAAAGAAAAATACAAATTATAAATAAAACAAGGAGTCCATACCGCTGTCTTTTGGGAGAATCCCAAGAATGCTTGCGGCATTACCTCATTGATTATTATTGGAATTTAGTCTTTAAAAGTTAATAATTTGAATATGTCTATATAATACGATTTAATACGTGTACGCCTATTATGATAGAATAAGCGGAAATTCTTGATTAAAACACCAATGTAATAACACCTAATTCGTCAAATAAAGATTATTTGTATTTATATTAGTTGTACGATCACATGAAACGATAAATGTATCGATGACGTGTTGAATTGCTCAGATGAATATCAACATACTAATACACCTAGCTACATAAAGCGTGGATCGCTAAATGTATGGATAAACGAACATGGTCGCACTGAAACATACACATAATTATACGTCGAATATATACAACCCAGTCATATACACACTACATATACATAGAGAGAAAGTTTACAATAGGGCCAGTGGCGTAGTGTGCGTCGAAGGGCCATGAATCGATTTTTTTTTGGCAAATGAAGGATAAAGATTTTTCACAAAAGGAACAATGCATGCATTAAAATAAACTATATATTTATTGGTTATAAGTCATCACTTCAATTTTTTCTTACACCTCTGTTAGGAGCCTCTGTAACCCACACACACACAAGCACACATGCATACCTGCACGCACACACAATTCAATTTAGTCTAGGTATTACCACAAAATACATGACGTCTGCACACATTACATTGTATTGAGCATATTGTTAAATAACGACGAAAAACTGGGAGAAGACGCTGATACCCGAAACACAGTCTCGAACTAATTCGGGGATCAGAGGCTTCATATAGTTTAAATGTAATAATATGTCAATAAATATTTTTAAAATTAAATTAGATAACATGTAACGTGTTCCCACAGGTCCCGACGAGCGCCAACATGCAGGTGCCGGTGCAGATCAACATCCCGCAGCACGTCGTGAGCTCGCTGCAGGCGCACGCGCAGGCACAGGTCGATACTCCTTCAGATTTTACTATCCGAAATCAAAAATAAATTAACAAGGTTTTTTTTAAATAATAATATTCTTTATTGTACCTATAAAAATATATGCAAAGAAGTTACAAATTAAAAGAACGATAAAAAGGCGGCCTTATCGCTAAACAGCGATTTCTTCTTTATTATTGAACCAGGCGATAACGCAGACGGGCTACCTGATGGAAAGTAGTCACCGTCGCCTATGAACATTTGCATCACCAGAGGAGTTGTCAATTAATAATATAATGAAAACAAAGAAAACTCGATATCTTAACATAGGATTTGCAATCGGGTATTTTGTATATTAGTAATATATTTAGTTTATATATTTTTAGGAGTTTGTAGTATATAGTATATCTTAAAAGCATTATAATAATTATATGTTATTAATGAGTTATTTGTTACATAGACTTCACTTACTACCTATTATTATAATAAAAAAAATCGTCCCTCTCTCAGTTTCCCTCTGGTCGCATGCGCCATGTTTTAAAAAGTCATATAGTAATGTAAATTGAGTCCTTTATGTCCGTTACATTTACGTTACTTACCGTTACGTATGCGTTACAATCCATCAAATCGTATAATAAGAGCGCGTGCAAAGTGATGGACATGGACATGGACATACATATCGTCGCTTAAGTTCTAACACCGCGGATCTCAAAATTAGCAACTTTTTGGGAGAGCAAATAAACTGTCTCAAATAGTTATATTTAATTCAACAACTACCAAATAATATATTGCGTTTAAAATATGAATATACTCATATTAAAATATTTTTGAAGTGAAACTTCTTTATCGGGGTTGGAAAAAAATTTAGTGTAACATTTTTTCATTACGCGCCATCTATTTCTTATCCCTACCACGCGTGATATTAGATAGATTATTATAGATTAGATTATTAGATAAAGTTTAATAAAAGCCTTTTATTAAACTTTATCTAATTTAACTTTATTTAACCAATTTCGGTAAAGTTGCATATAGTAAATTATTTTTTGAAAAATAACGTCATAAAGAAGTTTCACTTCTTACGAGTGTACGCTAGTACACGCACACATTTTTTTTTTTTAATGAAAATGTACCATGTTCCTATATTATTTTGAGATACCATTATTTCATTAACTTATAATGGGCATTTTTGGTGTTAGAACTTAAGCGACGATATGTACGTATGCTCGAAAAACATTATCCTCCCTCTGACGCAGTCGTGTAACGATGGCATGTGGTACTGTCGGCAGGCGGCGGGCAGCGCGGAGGTGTCGGCGGGCGAGGCGCAGGCGCAGCTGGACGCGCTGCTCGCGCAACACACGTGACCCGGACGTCACACCGCGGTGAGTTGCCACCAGAGTTACTAGACTTTTTTTTATTGAATCGCGATTTAGAAACCACTATAGAAGTACCACCGCTGCACCTATTTTTAACGCGAAGCATTCCTTGTGTTTCGATGGAAGGGTGTGGTTGTCGGCACACTTATATCAGGCGACCATCATAGTCCTCGGGAGTAGCAACGCATCTGTGATTGACTTCAGATGAAAGCCATGTTCTGTATGAAATCGATTACAGATGTCCATGGGCGGCAGTGACCACCTACCATCTGGTAGACTGCAGACTCGTTTGCTACTTCAATCAGATAAAAAAAAAACATTTTGAGTGAAAAAAGTGGGATTTCGTAGTCAAAAGCGGGACAGCAGTCCTCGCGGTACAAAGGGTGTCGCGCCTCACAGACAGACGGACAAAAAATTTAGTTTTTTCCTTGGAGTAAGGAGGGCCGGAGGATCTGGTGACATTTTTTTTTGGTAGACGAACTGCCGGTCGACGTAGATTTGGTGACATTTTTTTTGGGCGACAAACTGCAGTTCCACTTATTTGCAATTGGCGACCTTATTTTTTGCCAAAATCCTGTACTTCCTGAAAAGCGAGACCGAGCCTGTCCCGCGCGGGATATTTAATTTTGGCTAAAAATGAGGTCGTCCGGCAACCCTGGTTGCTACCCTTACTTGCAAAACTACGTTGATAAAGTATATAGATTTTTTTAAATAAAGACTAGATGTTAACATACAAACTATAACTATAAATATTTACATATATATTTAGAAGCCTTTAGATTAAATTCGGTAGGTTTAATATAATTTAATTAATTAAAGCGGGTCGTCTTATAATTAATTTATAAGACGACCCGTGTGGCGCAGCGGTTACCATACCAGTCTGAAACGCAGTGGGTCCCGGGTTCGATTCCCGGCCAGACAGGTATCTGAATGATGAGTTTAGATTCTTGTTCTGGGTCTGGGTGGTTGTGTATTCGTCTTTGTGTGTGTCCATGGCACCCACGACACAGGAGAAAATCCTAATGTGGGGCTATGAGTGTAAAAAGCGTTTTTTTTTTTTTTTAATTCACACAGACTGACAACAATTCTAAAAATAATAGAATTTTCTATGTCAATAAATAATGTTTTTATTATTTCTTGTTTTATTTTTCATTTAATTAAAATAATTGCGTACATCCTTGCATTCAAACAAACATTGTTTTGTTTCAGATGACGAGATAACATATGTAATTTAAACAGAAAATAACCCTAACGTAAGGACAGCATAAAGAAGACTGCAACATATCGATAGTAAGGTGACAATCACAGTTACGCAACGAGATAGTGGTCTGTACATAACGTGAACGCATCACAAACATAACGCAGCTTTAGAATTACACGACAATGCAGTTAATTATCAAAGTTGCATGTGTCAAATATAGTAAAAATACATGACTCAGGGTGCGTTCCAGAAGACTCTCACAAGCCTAAAACGCCCAAAACGTCGTTCCACAAGACGACCACGGTCCTACGACCACGGACTTACGCCATCTAACAAGGTCGAAGTGATCGTTCCACTAGAGATTATGGCAGTAAAGCTCACAAGCTAGTGGAAGTGGAAAAACTGCCGTCGTGAGCGTGAACTTGATGGACGTCTAATGGAACGCACTCAAAGTGCACAAAGGCGTCAAACTGACATATGTCAAATGGAATGTTATGCGGACTTACCTACTATTGTTAGGCTTTTAAAATTTGAACGGTCATCTCGCACTCGCAAGAAAGCCTGGTATGCACACAATCTTGTCGTAATAATAATTTAGGATGTCCAGCATTTTTAACCTTGAGTCCGGAGAATTTGGCAGGTTGTCCGGTTTGACTGCCTTGCAACAACAAGAACAATTAACGACAGTTAATTCATTGCAATCTTGTAATTCTAATGATGCGATTAGTATTTAGTTTATTTATAAGTAGATAGTGTAGTATAACTTTACTTGTATCGGTAGTTCGATTACTTCAGTTGATTTTTGTCGATTAAATTATGCGAGTTTCAAACTTGCAACTTGGCCTAGCGCATATAGCTTCTGGGAATGAGTAATAACAAAACTAAAAAAGAAAAGTAAACAATTCTTTTTGTTTTTATATTTTTAATGGATAAAGTTAAAACGGCCAGTTACTTTGTAGTTTTTACAAGTTTTCAATTATATGCCTTTTTTTGGGATAAAAGTTATGATTATAAACGTTATCTAATAAGCAGCGATATATATACATATATATACAAATAGTAGCTTTTTAGTTGTGCGTAAAGTATATAGAAATGTGTATAAATCCCAACATCCAACTAGATAGTTGCTCCACTAAAAAAATAAAAAAAACACCGCAATAACACCAGTGGCACAAATAAAGACCGACAGTTTTGTGATACAAAACAATCTATCCGCGATTAGTGTTACTAAATACTATTATAATTAAATTTTTAGTTTAGCCTAATGATGACATGTCGGCGAAACTAGAAATTTTGTACATTAATCGATGTCTGGATTGACTATACGCGCACTAACGTCGACAAAACAGTTTGGTCTTCATAAATCATACAAGGCATAACTTGACTAGACTATTTGGTCTATGACAATTGTGTATATGCGCTAGGCCTTGTGTTTCCAATTTTACTTGGCGTTTTAAATGTCATAAATAAATTAATAAATTACATTATTTGTTAAGAATAATAGTTTTTTGGGATGGATCTACAAAGCTTGTGATATGTTACATGGAAAGTTATTTTCTTACTGACTTGCCTTGACGAGCCGATTGTGTTTCCTTAAGTAATCCGCAATGTTTTAATTGAGACATTTAATATGTTGTAACTATCAATGTGTGCACAAATGTGTTTATGTGTGACAAGCTTTTATTTAGGGCGCGTTCCAGAACGCGATCACAACGCCTCAAACGCCCAAAACGTCGTTCCACAAGACGACCGCAGTCGTTGTGGTCGCGGCGAAACGTCACTAATGACGTCATGACTTATGCCCACGCGACGCTCACGACGACCCATCTAACAAGGTGGGTCGAAGTGATCGTTCCAGTAGAGAATACGTCAGTGAAGCTGACAAGCTAATGGAACGGGAAACACTGCAGTCGTGAGCGTGCGCTTTGTGAACGTCTAATGGAACGCACCCCTAGAACACTATACAGGTTTACTAATAAGTAACGTCACAACGGTGGATTGTATGACATCACATATAAACATATGACAAGTTTTGAAAAACGAATACGATTATACTGTTTATTGCTCTCTCAAGTGTGTTACTGTATATGTACGAATGTACTATATTCTTGGATGTATTACATAGATAATGAGTCCATCAATACTGTTGTCGATCACAAAAGTCGTTTTATCTCTAGCTAACTCATAGCTCAATGCTAAGATTATGTGGGTGACATGGACATACATATACGAAGTATAAATTGGACGATCCGCGTGGCCGAGCGATTACCATACCGGTCTGACGCGCAATGGGTTCCGGGTTCGATTCCCGGCCAGACAGATATCTGTATGATGAGTTTAGTTCCCGTTCTGGGTCTGGGTGTATGTATTCGCCTTGTGTGTGTCCATGGTACCCACGACACAGGAGAAAATCCTAGTGTGGGGCTATGAATGTAGAGTGTTATTTTTTTTAATGTACTCGTACCTAAATCCATAACATAAATCTAAATTCGTTACATGCTTGACCCGGGTTTGAAACCGGAATCCCCTGCGCGTCAGATCGGTATGGCTATATCGGCCATTGAAGAGCCACATATAATATAATTGAAAGAGCCACAACACAAAAAAGTTACCCAAACAATAGATAAACACATAAATGATATTCGGTTGATGTGTTTTCGAATCTGGAACCCTCAGCATGTAAAATCGGTATATTAAAAATAAAAAATATATATATACGTGACGAATAGATAACCTCTTTCCTTTGGGAAGTCGGTTAAAAAGATTCAAAGCACAGACAAGACAAACAAGACTTTAATACATGACACTACCATCTGGTATTATATCAATTAAATTAATCTAATGTTACGTTACTGCCGCTCAATGGTGCAAATGTACTTGCTAATTGTACTTCATAAATACCCATTTACCTTTGACTTAACAGAGGATTTTGTTTCAGACAAAAATGTAATGAACAACTCTCAAAAATATATTTATTTATTATCTCACCATTTACAATTAATGCTGAAGGTTTACTTTAAGTATTCATGTAAAAATTCTTAACAAAATATTAGTCATATTTTTCTGAAATTAACATAAATTGTACAAGTTGCAATAATTAAGTAAAAATCACCCAAATGACATACGAAATGCAATAATAAAAAATAAAAATCCAAAAGGATTAGAAGTTAAATAGAAATGAAAGAAAAGAAAACTGGTTTTCCATTTACATTGGGAAGGCTTATTTAAAAATTTGGCAAAGGGAGATCTCCCGCCAGGCTAGGTGATCATGCCTGGGGAGCGGCCGTGCTCCAACAGTTGATGCTCGGAACTTGTATATATGCAGGATTCTGAGAATGCTTCGATAGCGTGTTTCAGAATACTAGTAGCGCCATCTCTTAATGAGTAGAGGGAGGTCGCCACATCACCCCTGCTCAGACCGGAGGTCGATACGTTCCGCGAGTCTTCGCTGCAAGTACCGTTGGATCGCCCTCTATCTGCGGTGAGTCGAGATGGGAGGGCGAAGTCAGGTCTTGGGATGCCCTCTATCCACGGTGAGTCGGGATGTGAGGGTGAAGCGAAGCGTGGAGGCGAGCAATGGCTGCTCAAGCCGTCCGAGATGTCGCGGAGAGCAGCTGTACCAGGCACAGGAAGCTTTATCCGGATGAGCTGCGATGCACCCGATGAGCTGCTGTTCGGATGTGGAGAAGCTGCGGTCCATCCAGGGAGTGAGGTTGCCACCATCAGAAGAGACGTGTTCTTTGTCTGAGGTCACCACTTTGGCAAAGGGAGATCTCCCGCCAGGCTAGGTGATCATGCCTGGGGAGCGGCCGTGCTCCAACAGTTGATGCTCGGAACTTGTATATATGCAGGATTCTGAGAATGCTTCAATAGCGTGTTTCAGAATACTAGTAGCGCCATCTCTTAATGAGTAGAGGGAGGTCGCCACAAAAAATATATCGTTTTCAAAAAACTAAAACCGAGCGAGTCACTTTTGAAGAGTTGTAAAAGAATACTTTTACGTGAGAAAATAAATTTGGTTCTTATTTAATTTATACATATCAAAAACTACATATTTTTTATTACGAAACCTTACAGCGTTCTTAACGTAAAGCTTTTCACTGTGTTTCGTATTCATAATGTATTTCAAGTATGTAGAAAACGTTAACAATTACTAATGATTATGGACGAGTAAATTGGTGCTTCCACCCTTATGCAATAAATTATGTTGAAGATGTATATACAAAATGAGTATGAGAGAATGTTTTGAGTTTAAAAATGAATATTGAAAAGGTTTACCACAATTGATGCCTCATTGCGGTCTTCTGTGAAAAAGATATTTAAAATGATAAATTACAAGTTCTCCCTAAGAAGACTTTAATTTATCATGTTAAATGTTCGTACATAATATATTTTATTTATACTGCATATTGGTGAAAAAACTGTAATAATTTTTCAATTTTTTTCACCAATAATAAATATATAAATAAATAAATAAAAAATTGTAATATCACACAGAGACAACATCCCAAAAAGTTTTTGTTTACTGTCGAAATGATATCACATCGACATAAAAAATGGTGACTAGCGTTTTATCCCTCGGAGAATAGACTAAAATAGTGTATGGAATAAATACTGATTTAAATAACAGAAATTAAATTTTCTCATTAGATTTTTTTTAAATCTCTCATAAGAATGTACTAGTTGTTTATTCATAATGAAACAGGTCATGTAAAATGATTTTGATGGAGTAAATAATATCCATTCTCCTGTTAGATTAAATATTAACGCAATACATCGGAAATGTTGTAATTAGGTAATTAAAAAGTCGTGATTTTTTTTAATTCACCGAACTAAGCCGTCCGAAATATAAAAAAATGCAAATCGCAAACAATAATTAAATAGCAATAAACCACGTAAATTAAGTAAATGAATCATTTAATGTTTTAGTGGTGTATGTTGTAACGCTAGGAATTCATTTTTCGAATTATAAAATTATCGATTACAGTACACATAAGGTTTTAGGTAATATTGTATGTAATTTTAAAATGATTAAATGCAACTGTAATTTTTATTTTAAAATAACGATTTTGTACTGAGATTAATATGCACCGCCATCTTAGCTTATATACTTGCCTTATCACTAACTTTACTACTTATGAGTTTCTTATAGTCAAAAATCGTAGATGATTTTAATCATATGTGACTAGGGATTGCAATCCGGCCTCATTTTCAATCCGGCCGGATCCGGACGTTTTTTTCTCAATCCGGCCGGATCCGACCGGATCCCACCGGATTAATCGAACGGTTAAAACAGTGTAAATAAAGGATCGATTTCTAACGGTAATTATTTTTGTGATGTGAAATCTTTGTCAAAATATACAATCACCGGATCCGGTGGAGGTCCGGATCCGGTGGTGAATTGGTACCGGATCCGGTTTGTGTAAATTTGTGCCGGATCCGCCGGATTACCGGATCCGGTTTTTCGGATTGCAATCCCTATATGTGACGCACATAGAATCATTGCATGTAACGAAAGCCGCAGACTCGTTAGTAGTATTCGTGCCTCCATGGCCGAAAGTGAATAGGTAGTTACTTTCGCTTATGTCATACTCTACGTGTAATCTCTGTCTCTAGTGAAAAAGGATATAAAACCTCTACTCACTCCATAAGACTTCTTCTAGGTAAATTATTAGAAAAACTGAAACCTTTCATAGATCATATCTTCTAGCAGAAAGAAAAAAAAAACTACCTAGGATGTTCTGTTACGTATATTACAAAGGTCATTCCTTAAATAAGTTAACAGATGACCTGCGGATTTTTAGTCGGAACATATTCTTCGAGTGCGAATATGCCCTTAAGTAACCAGTTCGTTGAAAATCCTGTCTTATCTATTTCACTTATTTTGGCGCGATATAACTTCTTGTCATACTAAAATATGTACCTACAGTGTAAATATCATTATGTACTGTGATATTTATAACATTTCTTTATTTATTGTCGATATAAATGGATAAGCAATTGTACTTCGACTATAATTTTAATAGCACCATTCGAATCTAAGCTTGCGTTCTACGATATTGTGGACTGCGGTTCGCGCGCTGCAAATACGCTAGATCAGTAATTACCCTTATTTATTGACAATGGCTTGTACAGAACACGCACTTTTAGTGATTATTACTTTATAATCTCTTGCCGTATGTGCCTAATTTATATAAAATACCCCTGTATTTTATACTACTTACGTAATTTTTTACGCAAACTTGAAACAAATAACGTTTTATTAGATTTTTTTCCTGATAGAGTAGACAATTGAATAATGTACGACGATGTTGAAATTGTTAAATACGCACAATTTTAGTATAATATCATGTCAAATTTGTAGATGTAGTATAGAAACGCTCTTACGATTTCGCTGAATACCTACGTACAAAAATTGACATTTGTTAGCGTGACATTTATTTTTCTGTGCATTCAACATCACAAGACAAAATGGAAGGTACTGTCAGCTTTTGTTCTACAAAATTGCGAGTGTGTGCCGTACTGGGATCGAATTTAGGGGAGGGTATCCGGGGTAACAGCCCCGATGCCCTCGCAAAGGAGAAGAGGGGACAGGGTGAGGGGGCGCGGCTCTAGTCTCTTCTAGAGACTTCGGAAAAAAAAACTAAAATTGCAGCTAATAAGCATTCGTTTTTTTGCCGGCAACTTGCAGAGTCACAGGACTCTAAGATTAAGGTGGCCCTATCTTTCACCGACTAAAATTTCTATGATGACTTCAATGTCCTTCATAATCGACCATGTCGCGTCGTGTTTAGGATTGAGCAACGGTCGCTTCTACCGCACTTTCTCTGTCGCGTATCGTGGAAATATCTAAAATGTTTTTTATGTAATCTCGCACACCAAGCGAAGCGCCTTTACCTATATATCGCGGACGTGTATTATTAAAAAGGACTAGGGATTAGGTCATGGGTTGCGAAATAACGTTAATTTTTCTAAAGAAATCATTTTCATTTTGCGAATATTCGGTAAATATTAAACATACTCTAAGCTGTTACATTACATACTTAAATGCGTAGTACAAATGCAAGTAACATTAGTTTACTTGTTGAAATAAAATGACAACGGAGTCATCAATCAAACGTGACTGTACTACTCAACCACAACAATTAGGCGCATAAAACAAAAGTGGTTCAATACCCCGCATCTTGCTTCTTACCCCGCGCATCCCCTAGTGACGTACCGTCGTGTATCGTCTAGGTGTTTACGTTAGCCAACACGTGTTTAATGTTATTTCGTTATAATGTTAGTTTAATGAGTGATTGTTGAATTCTTAAAGTTATTATTAAATTAGTTGATTATTCGTCAATAAAACTCAAAATAGGTAGGAAAAAGACTATTCGTGGAGGAGAAAGGACTCTTACATTCAAAATATGATTTTTTTTTAACAAGAGAAGAGTATTGAGCTCAGTATTCCTGTCTCCCAAGTTGAAAATCGAATGTGTGCTGCAACAGGCATCAGTCTCTTACACACATAAAAAAAGAAAGAAAATATTCCATGTCTGCGAATATATTAAACACATGAAAGTGCTTTAATAAATACTCGACTATTGAAAATACACCACTATGGTGTACGTTTTAATAATGGTATACATACATACTTTTGGTATTTGGTAATTGATATATTTCGTATCGGGATGGGAAATCCCTAGTTCTAATGACGTTTCAACTGTCGTATGCCTAATTGTTTTGGTCGAGTAGTAATGTTGTTCGTCATTAAAAATAATTACTAGCAGGCATATGTAACTGAAAATATTGTACTGCGCCCAAAATAATTTCCCGTGCAACGGTTCGCTATCCTTGGATTAGGCGATTCCTCACCTTCATGACTATAATAGAGGTATTATATACGTCTTAATTCTACGTATCCTTTTAATATATGATACGTATATGCGTAAGTAAGCGCGGACGCTTTACCTATTAGACATAAAATATTGCCGCATAAACCTAACTTTCCATCACAAGATATTTACAATGTAAGCTTTAACGTATGCATAGATTGATTTCGAATTATATTTTTGTAATTAGATGTTTAAGTTAATTTAATTTTGATTAAGTATCAATTTCACATTTGTGCTCTAGTGTTACTTAAGTTTTGTGCATGCTTTATCCCTGTCTCATAAAATCTATTAAGACCCGATGTTTGATCATTTTCACAATATTCATTTAATTATGATTCATTAAATACACAGTCTATGTATTTAAATAACTCGAAATTCATTTTAAAGTGTGTGTGACGTCACATCCCTCGAAGTTTTACATGTCGTCTCTTTACAACAACAACGTGGCAAGTACAAATTGACCTTGTTTGTTAAATTTCATAATTAATATATTTTTTCTTAATATTGCCGGTAAGTCATTGAGTAATATTTATAATTATCGTATTGGGTCTGTGTAAGTCCATTCATTTTAAGGAATTTTATTTTGTGTAAATCAACAATTTGCCTCCAATAAAAATTGTCCTTTTCAAGATAACACGTTGTTCTTGTAAAGAGGCGATATATTACTTATCATTTATTGCATTATCTCGCTATCCCCCATCACCCTTCGGGTGTAAAAGTAGTTCCTTCCTATACTTTGCCATTTTCAAAACCTTTACGCATTGTATAAAACTAATAAATTATTTATTGTCATCATATCAAAATATGTATATTTGCCTATTTCTTGTACTTTGCGTGTTTGTTTCCCAGCCCTGTTCACTTAGCTTTGCAATTTAGTAGTATTTATAAACATACACATAACATCATTGTCTAAGGTGCTCCTATTTTTAGTAATAACGATTTTTCTTTTTTATAATAATGCTAGTCTATAAATTGTACATAAATAGATCGTACGACTAAGTTTTTGACATAACATCACAAGCAATCGAGCCGAGATGTGTTCTCAAGTAATGTTAATCATTTTAAGAAATCTGTAAGTACATGATAGTCTAGGATTTGTATAGCCGAAGCTTAAAACTAATTGTATACTTTTGAATAACAAATTTTCGATTTTTTGTTACATTAGCAAGTTAACCAATCTAGATTTATATTTTTTTACTTTATTTTTAGTCGCAAGTATTATAACGTTAAGGCATTATAAATAGACAAGTGAACTTCTAAGGGAGTTGTGTACTTTTTGTATGAAATTTTTATTTATTAATGAGATTAAAAAATAAAACCACTGATTTTCAAAACTGCTTTTATTGTAAGTCCTTTCCCACTGTCCTTATACCCAACCACCTCTCTCACCATTGACAAAAGCATAGGGATCCTGGGCGTTGACATCTCGTGTGATGTGCAGTTTCGGAGTCATTTGGACGTTAAAGCCAAGTTGGCATCCAAAAAGTTGGGCGTTCTGAGTAGGGCCGAGCGGTACTTCACTGCGGGGCAACTCCTTCTGCTTTATAAGGCTCAAGTGAGACCCCACATGGAGTACTGCTCGCATCTATGGGCAGGGGCGCCCAAATACCAACTTAACCCACTTGACTCCGTGCAGAAACGTGCGATCCGAATCGTCAACGACCCACGGATCACCGATCGGTTAGAACCCTTAAGCCTGCGGAGGGACATAGGCTCCCTCTGCGTGTTCTACCGGCTTTACAATGGCGAGTGTTCCGAGGAACTTTTTGACCTGGTGCCTTCGTCACCTTTTCTTCACCGCACCACTCGCCGAAGGATGAAGTTCCATCCACACCAACTGGACTCGTGGCGGTCCTCCACGGTTCGGTTTGCACGCTCGTTTTTGCCACGGACGTGCAAGTTGTGGAATGAGCTTCCTTCTGAGGTATTCCCGGAGCGCTATGACATGGGGTTCTTCAAGAAAGGTGCGAAAAGAGCTCTCCTGCAAAGCCGGCGATGCATTGGCGACTCCTCTGGTGTTGCGAATGTCCACAGGCGACGGTGACTACTTTCCATCAGGTAGCCTGTCTGCCTTATCGTTAGGTTAAAGTATAAAAAAAAAAAAAAAAAAAAAAAAAAAAACCAACACCCATACCGCATTAAAATGGAAACTGAACTGCGATTAAATGATAATAAACTCGTACATACAAAATCAACAAAACAAGAAAGGAAGTTACATAAAGTAATAATGCTCCTTATTTTTATTGATTATGTCATATCTTAGTCTAAAAAAATTGCACTCGCTCAAGTATGAGTAGCAAAGAATTAGGAATATCAGGCATTATTTGCCTTTAATAAAATATGGCACAGTGAAAACCAATGGGACCGAATTATAAATTTCGGCAAATGGGGTTAGATTTGTAATTACTCCTAATTACGAATTATGAATAAAAGTGTAACAATTTCCTGCTAACAATGGACAAGAAGTCGATTATTATTGTTACGACCGGTTAATTACAGCCGTTTCAAGAAACCCCTAAACATGAACACGGCATAGTAAATCTCACAAAATGCAAATTTCGTATTAGGTCATATTTATTGTTATTATACAATAAGGTCATGTAAATAAGTAAATTTCTAACATCATTTATCACGCTTAATGTAACTTGAAGTTAATATCATAATCGGTTTAGGTACACATGATTCGTGTGTAAACAAGAATTGCTCACACATGGGGGTGTAACGCGGGTGGAATAGGTCATGAATATCGTTTTGTGCCGATGGTAGACCCATTCCAATGTTCCGAGTTCCCGAGGCGTGTGAGGGCGGGGGGCGCATGCGCGCGGCGCCGCGCAGCCGCGTCGGACTCTCCTGCCCTCCGTGTGGCGTATTTCAGCCACGAGAGGCTATTATAACCCGAGAAAACTCACCACGCCATCAGAAACGAGGTAATTATGCCACTGCGTCCCCTATCCACCGCGCGTAGCCTGCCCCGGGCTCCCCTAGCCCGCGACGAGGTGGATGGTGTGAGAGCGCGGGCCGGTAAAAATAGAGGAACGACGGGCGACTGGGGTGAGGCAATGGCGGGGGTTTGCGCCCTCCGGGGTCGGACGATCCGCGTCGAGCGAGCCGTGAGCTGGCGATGGTTGTCCTAAACGCGAGAAATTCACGAAGCAGAAGACTCGCTGCAACCAGCCAATAAAGCAGATTACGCTTTCACTCACGTGCGATAGTGACGATGATGGCGGTTTCAGATGAACTTCGCTCCCTTCTCGGGGCAGTTCCAGTCGGCGGCGGCGGCTGCGATGCCCACGATCCACCAGTTCGCCGCGAAGTTCGGCTACGAGGGCCAAGAGCGGTACCCGGCGGTGCAGCTGGTGGCCGACGCGGTCAAGTTCCGACCGGCAGATGCCCTGGTCGTGGTCAGCGCGGCCCAGCCCGTGGCTCTCGCTGGCATCGCGCCCATACACACAGGTTTGTTATTGTTTTGTTTGTGAAAAAGTTAGGTTAGGACAATCGATATTTACCTACTAATATGAAATTCAGATACTTAACCTAATAATTATAGTGTTGTGACGTTTCGTGGGATTCGGAGGAATCGAAGCTTAACATAGGACATATATGTTAAGGTTCGATTCCTCCGAATCCCATTATTTACCTATTTATGCACCAACGCATCAGGATACTTGAATTTAATCGGGGCAAAGAATCCTAGGATACGTAATTATCTCTCTCACGAAAAATAGAAGTATGCAATTAGGTTATCTTATAATCATCATAACTTGCAAACAGATTACATTATCTTTTGTAATAGAGTGCCTAGATTTTAATGAAAGAAAGAGCCCCTTCACATTTAGGCTATAAATAAATACTTATATTAAATCCAATAAGTTAAATTTACCTTAGTACTTAGTAGTTTTGGTTTGATGCGATTAAAACAGACAATCAGAAATATTATTAAATAATACAAACATTAATTGATAGTTATCATCAGTCTACCAAACTACATATGTTAATATTTGCGACACACGGTCATTGATTTTCATCATATATATGGATTTTGGATATTAGGACACTTGTAGGATTTTTATAATTTTAGCCTGGACTGCCGCGGCCCACTACTGTAGAAGTACGTACGTGTAATAATGTAATATTACAAATTTAACGCTAAGAAGTCACGGAGCGATTTTCACCCGTGGCCGCTGCGGTTGCGGGCTCGCAGCTTCTGTAGGATGCAGATATAAATGTAAAAAATTAAAGCAAAACTCACGACGCGTTTTTCGCCCGCGATTCGCGCGGTTGTTTGCGGGTCCCGCAAAAACGCTCCGTGAGTACTTAGCCTTAGTCTTTCTATATTCTATCCATTGAGGCATACAAAATACAAACACAATAAATACATACATGGACCTCTGCTCTATATGAAGTCTTTATGCCCATTGGCGGCAGTGACCACATTCCATCAGTCCGTGCTCGTTTTCTTTAATCGGATTTAATAAAAAAAGTAAGTGTGTGTGTATTTATGTACACGCGTTAGAAATTATACTTTTAAAAAAAATATTTTTTGCCTTATTCGACGTTTGTAGAAAAAACGACAAGAACAATAGAAAAACTGATATGTTGACTATAGCTAAACTTCAGGGTGTCGGTTATTCGTGACAGTGTGCGCACGCATTGTAATTTGTAAAACTAAAATGTTGACGATAGCTAACTTCAGGGTGTCGGTTTTTCGTGACGGTGTACGCGCGCAACGTAAAAGTTTACTCTCATAACTTTTCCCTTGTGCGCGCGCAACGTAAAAAATACTCTCATTTTTCCCTAATGCGCCTATGAAGTATAACTTCAAAAATCATATAATTGCAGTAAACACAGGCGTAAAGTACCAAGCGATATCGGCGTCCTCATCAGTGAACCTGGGCAACATCGCGTATGGCGGGCAGACCAGCTACGTGCAGGCGGAGGCGGTGCAGGTGAAGGAGCGGGACAAGCGGGAGTACCGCGAGGACGTGCACCATGACATCATGGCTACCATGATGCATCAGCACCAGGGTGAGTGACAGTTTGTTCGCATCAACCCATTATTGGCCCACTGCTGGGCACGAGTCTTCTCCCAGAATGAGAGAGTTTAGGCCATAGCCCACCGCGCTTGCCAAGTGCGAATTGGTGGACTTCACACACCTCCGAGAACTTTTTTTTTTTAGAACTCTCGGGTGTGTAGGTTTCCTCACGATGTTTTCCTTGACGAAAAGCAGTGATAATTAATTTCTAATACGCACATAAATCATTGGTGCGTGCCTGGGTTTGAACCTCGGACCTCCCGATCGAGAGGGCAAGTTTCAACCATTAGGCTATCACTGCTCTTACACAGTTTGTTCGCCGTTATTATTCTCCCACTGTTGGCCCCGGGTCTTGTTTCAGAATAAGAGTTTGTTTAGGTTAGTCTCCCCTCTGTGCTGGCCAAGTGTGAATGATAGAGTAATATTTTGTTTCTAAGTAATAACTATCAAATTTTTGATCATGACGTGTTGTAAGAGTCTTTATCCTATACGGGGCTTTATTAGTACCTTCGAAATGAAGTGAAATGTCTTTATTTTCTATAGACCTATGGGGGTATTTACAAATTGTTACTTACATTTGCAAGGCTCGGCTTGCTTTTGCAATGGCGAAATACATTTCAGAATCTGAAAAGAGCGCGCATCACTAGAGTCATAAGTATAACGCGACAACAGTTTCAATTAGAAGAACACATTAAAAAATCGCTTTTACATTGCCACATCATATTCGAGATACTGTACCTACTGCCTCATGTCTGTCCTACTCAACACTAGTACATTGCATGATTTACTTTGGTGAGAGTTATTCCAGATCATTATCATACATGACGACCCACGTGGGGTAACGGTTACCTTGCCGGTATGACGCACAATGGGTCCCGGGTTCGATTCCCGGCCAGATAGGTATCTGAATGATGAGTTTAGATTCATATTCTGGGTCTGGGTCTTTATGTATCGTCTTGTGTGTGTCCATAGAACCCACGACACAGGAGAAAATCCTAGTGTGGGACTATGAGTGTAGAAAGTGTGATAGTATAAAATCTAGAAAATCTTAGTGTGGGACTATGAGTGTAGAAAGCGTGATAGTATAAAATCTAGAAAATCTTAGTGTGGGACTATGAGTGTAGAAAGCGTGATAGTATAAAATCTAGAAAATCTTAGTGTGGGACTATGAGTGTAGAAAGCGTGATAGTATAAAATCTAGAAAATCTTAGTGTGGGACTATGAGTGTAGAAAGCGTGATAGTATAAAATCTAGAAAATCTTAGTGTGGGACTATGAGTGTAGAAAGCGTGATAGTATAAAATCTAGAAAATCTTAGTGTGGGACTATGAGTGTAGAAAGCGTGATAGTATAAAATCCAGTAAATCCTAGTGTGGGACTATGAGTGTAGAAAGCGTGATAGTATAAAATATCCCCTATGTCCCCAGTGACGCAAACCCCGCTGCAGCAGGGCCAGCAGCTGGTGGTGGTGCTGCACGAGCCCAAGGAGGCGGCGCTCGCGCGCGCCATCAAGCAGGAGGGCCGCCCCGACCGCGCCAACAACGTGCCCGCCGAGTTTATCAGTACGTGTGTTTACAGAATTTAGGCTAATGTTGTACGACCAGTGTAATTCGTATTCGATGATACCGTAACCACACATGGGTGTGGTTGTCGGCACACTTTCGCATGAGGCGACCCTCATAGCCGTCGGGAGTAGCAGCGCATCTGTGATTGACTTCAGATAGAACCATGTTCTCTATGAAGTTGATTACAGATGTCCATGGAAGGCAGTGATCACTTACCATCAGGTGGACTGCATGTTTGTTTGCTATTTCAGTCAGATAAAAAAATCACTTCTTTCTAGAATGAAGCAGTTTGGAGAGGTGGAGACGTGAAGGGAGTGGTTGGAGATTTTATATGAGGCGAGGTCCAAGGGAATACGGTAGGGGGTATGCGTAGCTACGCATCTGTGATTGACTTAAAATAGAATCCCCTACCCAATATGAAGTTAGAAGTATGAAAATAAATATTAATTTTATTATTAACATTTATCTACAAAATATTCAATAAACAACAAATGACAGCATTATGGAATTGAAAATAAAATCGATCTCATTAATACAATGAATGAATGAAAGAAATTTAAAAGAAATTTAGAAGAATTTTACCAAGTCAATAAGTGCAGGTGAACCAATGTAGTTCGACCGAGGAAGTACCACCGCCACACCTATTTCTAACGTGAAGCATGTCTTGCGTTTCGATGAAAGGGTGAGGTTGCCGGCTTCAGATAAAACCCATGTTCTACATGAAATTACTTACAGATGTCCATGGGCGGCAGTGAACACTTACCATCAGGTGGACTGCATGCTCATTTGCTACTTCAATCAATTAAAAAAAAATTGTGGAATCCGAATGTCTGGGTGTTTGTGTATTCGTCTTGTGTGTGTCCATGGTACCCACGACATAAAACGTCTGACTTAGTAACAAAAGCTCTAAGCAAAGTCACTTCACCAGGTATAGGCGACGTGACGGACAGCTCGACGTGGCAGACGCTGGGCGGCGGCGTGGCGGACTACCTGTCCACGTTGCCGCTACCACTCCATCATTTGCTGAAGTACTCCACACCCAACTCCGTTGAGAAGAGGGAGGAGCAACCGACCATCGTTGCGACAGTGGCGGCTAATAATTTACCACCGATGCCTGCCTTGTCTGTATGTATAAAAATAAACTAAATTTCAATTTAAAAAGTGAAAGATTTTAGATAAGTAGACGAGCCCATGAGGTGAGCGCTAGGGGACACCGGTGCGTTTCGTTGGTGATCCCAAGGTCCCTGCAAGCGCTGAGAAGGGCCACCGAGGAGGTTTTACTACGTAAAAATCCCTCATAAATCGTCTCTCCCAAACTTCAAACCCAAGCACGCACCGTTGATTTTTATAAAATTATGTGCGTATTAAAAATTAATTATCACTACTTTTCGGTGTAGGAAAACATTGTGAGGAAACCTACACACAAGAGAGTTTCTTAAAAAAAAAACTTCTCGGAGGTATGTGAAGTCCACTAACTCGCACTTGGCCAGTGCGGTGGACTATGGCCTAAAACTCTCATTCTGAGAGAAGACCCGTGCCCAGCAGTGGGACAACAATAGGTTGACGAAAGAGAACGAAACAACAGACAAACGAAGTACTGAACGAATGAAAGAACGAATGATTGAACTATAAGAGTTAAGTCAAAACCAAAACCAACATTTTCAGATCCAACCGAATACAGTGAACAGCGTGGTGGTGCAGACGACCACGATCGTGAACCAGAACATCAACACCAGCCCCCCGCCGATCCCCAACGCGATCACATACCCCAACAACAGTAAACGGAAGAGGAAGAAGAAAATCACTAAGGAGAAGAAACAGAGGCCTAAACCCGGGGAGATCAGGCTTACCACTGCTTTAGGTAAGATATTGATATGTAAGAACGCTTTCACATTAGGTCGTCAGCCGCGCGACTGCAGAGATTTTTTTTGATTAGGGTGGTGCGCTGTACTTTTTTTATAATGGAAATAATATAAAAAATAATAAATACTGAATAATTATTTCAATAATAAGAAAGCATCCGTTGCAGTCGCGCTACTAGCGACCTAATGTGAAAGCGCTTAATTAGTATAAGGCAGGGTACTTTCAACCAATATAAAGTCTTAATATAAGGGGGGTACGCTCAGGAGATCTTTGTAACTGACGATTTAACTGTAACCTAAGGGGGAGTGGGAGCTCCCTTAGGTTACAGTTAAATCATCAAATTAGCAAATTGGACACATTGTAGGTTATGGTTACCCTCGCCTTACACTAATCTAGCGCGCCCGAGTAGGTTCATATAATAGATTTTTTTTTACAATTTTGTAACCCTGTAGACGCTTACCCCACCGCTCAAAATGTTTATTCATTATAGAATCGCTTCTTATTATATAATCTACCAAACCTAATAGGTTTCGGCGACGCTCGAGTGACTCCATATTTAACATCGTGGGCTCTTTCTACTATTATAAGATAATGCTATGTGATGTCAGTCTTGAATAGCATCAATCTTTCTCTTCCCGTGGATCTCGTAGAGGGTGACTGAAGGACTAGATTTTGCCGCTCTTAATTGACTTTAAAATAATTTATAGTTAATACTTAATTGACTTTAAAATAAGACAACATTTAAGACCTCCATAAAATTTGTCAATGGAAAAAGAAATTTACAGCTTTTGAATTAAAATCAGTATTTTGATTTTATGCGTTTTCTGAACAGACATACAGTGTAAAAATTTTTAAAAATTCATGAAAAAAATTAAAATGAAAAATAACTATAAACATCAATGTAAAATCTTCTGTATTCCTGCGAGCTGAACAAATGTCCTCAAATGTTGTCACATCTCTCGTATATACGCCGAGTACAACCGATTGTCTACTTACTAACGACAGTTTTGATATTTTTCACGACCCTGTTTTTACCCTCAATAAATTTAAATGAATTTAAATTAAGAAAATAGTGTTAAAAATTTCAATGAATATAAATTAATAATAGTGTGAATGAAACTTGCCCTCTCGATCGGGAGGTCCGAGGTTCAAACCCAGGCACGCACCAATGATTTATGTGCGTATTAGAAATTAATTATCACTGCTTTTCGGTGAAGGAAAACATCGTGAGGAAACCTACACACCCGAGAGTTCTTAAAAAAAAAAAAAAAAGTTCTCGGAGGTGTGTGAAGTCCACCAATTCGCACTTGGCCAGCGCGGTGGACTATGGCCTAAAACTCTCTCATTCTGGGAGAAGACCCGTGCCCAGCAGTGGGCCAATAATGGGTTGATGCACAATAGTGTGAATAAAAAAAATATATTTTAAAAAAAGCGTGGGGTGCATGGTGTCATTGGTTATAGATATTTTATTGACAGATATGAGTAGAGTGATTAACATTTCGATAATATCTTAAAAAACACCCCACGCTTTTTTTTAAATTATTTTTTTTTTATTCACCTTATTATTAATTTATATTCATTGTAATTTTTAACACTATTTTCTCAATTTAAATTCATTTAAATTTATTTTCTATTTTTAAGTTCGGTTTTCTATAAAAAGCGTGTTTTTTAGTCTTTTTAAACTATTATTTATTTTCTACTTTTTAGTCAAATTAAAAAATGGAATAATTTTATCAAATTAGTGTATTGTCATCGGTCCTAAATAAATCTACAAAGTTTGAACGAAATCTGGCCGTTTAAAGTGGATCAAAATCGCGCCCAAAGAAGTCGGTTACAAACATACAAACAAACATACAGGTGCAGCTAATAAAAAGCTAATAATAAAAAGAAGTTCAATAATTTTATCTACCAAATCAATATAACCTTAATCATTATAACTAAATTATTCTACTCCAAATCTTTTGTTAATATAGTTAATTTTTTTCTTAATGTAAGAACACGTACGATAGCGATTAATGTACACACCAGTAATTGGCGTTTCATACTGAATTATTGTTTAAGAGTAAGATTGTTACATGATTTTTTGGATGATATCCTGTTGATGTGTCAATAAATAAATAAACTTATGTAATTGCTTGGTATTGTAGATGGCAGCACGTTATACTGTTGTCCGGAGTGCCACATGGCGTACCCCGAGCGGGGGTTGCTGGAACAACACCTGCTGGGACACACCATGGAACGAAGGTAAGCTTTTGGACTTTGTTCCTTGTTCCTTCTATAAATGGTCACGATATTTGTGATGAAGAACGAGTAAATTTAATCGTTTATGTGAAATTGTTCGCGATACGATATTTCGCTCATAAAAAGGCTGAAGAGAACATATCACACCAATCATTCGATTATCGAGGGCATCGATCGCCGTTAAATTAAATGCATAGATCGTGGTCACGACGAAACTCCTTTTAAAACTAGTGTAGGATCACCAGTGTAGGGTGTAGCGGTGTCCTACTGACTCCAGGTATTGTAGTGGCGGTTAAATGAAACTACTGGTTCTTCAGAAGGTTGAGGCTTGAATGGAATGTTTATTCAGGAAGGCACCTTATATTTTTATAATTTTATTATGTTATGTTATGAAAAGTTACACCATTCAGTACAGATACTTTTCAGTTAAGATAAGTTTTAAGATAATTGTTAAACCTTCCCCCCCCCCCCCCAGATACATCTGCGACATCTGCAACGCGGCGCTGAAGCGCAAGGACCACCTGACGCGCCACAAGCAGTCGCACAACCCCGAGCGGCCGCACGTCTGCTCCGTCTGCCTGAAGGCCTTCAAGCGGAAGGAGCAGCTCACCCTGCACTTTGTGATACACTCGGGGGAGAAGCGGCATGTCTGTAATGAGTGCGGGAAAGGTAATTGTATGGAAACCCTCATCATTCTTTCTAAGAACTGCGACATAATTCTGCTGCTGTGGTTAGGCGAGGTTACTTATATGGAGGCATTAAAGCGGAAGGAGCAGCTCACCCTGCCCTTCGTGATACACTCGGGCGGGAAGCGGCATGTCTGTAATGAGTGCGGGAAAGGTAATTGTATAGAAATCCTCATCAGTCTTTCTGAGTACCGCGACATAACGCTGCTGCTGTGGTTAGGCGAGGTAACTTATATGGAGGCATTAAAGCGGAAGGAGCAACTCACCCTGCACTTTGTGATACACTCGGGGGAGAAGCGGCATGTTTGTAATGAGTGCGGGAAAGGTAATTGTGTAGAAACCCTCATCAGTCTTTCTAAGTACTGCAACATAACGCTAAACCCCATCGTTCTTCCTAAATGCTGCGACATAACGCTGTTGCTTTGGTAAGGTGAGGTTAATTACATAAAGGAGGCCTGCATGCGGAAGCAGCAGCTCACCCTGCACGTCGTGATACACTCGGGGGAGAAGCGGCATCTCTGTAATGAGTGCGGGAAAGGTAATTGTATAGAAATCCTCATCAGTCTTTCTGAGTACTGCGACATAACGCTGCTGCTGTGGTTAGGCGAGGTAACTTATATGGAGGCATTAAAGCGGAAGGAGCAACTCACCCTGCACTTTGTGATACACTCGGGGGAGAAGCGGCATGTCTGTAATGAGTGCGGGAAAGGTAATTGAATAAATTTTCAAAAAATGTTTGTGCCGCAGTGGATTCCGAGTTGGATTCCCGGGCAGACAGGTATGCGAATGATGAATTTAGATTCTCATGCTGGGTATTTGTCTTTGTGTTTCCATGGCATCCACGACACAGAATAAAATCTTAGTTGCAGAGTAGGAGTGTAGAAAGCGTCACTTTTTTCGTATTTTAATTGCCATGTTTCCCTTTCATTAGGTAAAACCCACATATTGAGTATGAATGTGGTTTGCTGATATGAATCTGAAATAACAATTTAAATTCTTAAAAATCTCTGTTTTTATGATATTAATAATGCATAATGAATTTATTTATTTTTTGTGTTAGAAAATCAACATCAAAATACCTTTTGTTAAAACATCTCTTGGTATATTAATAGTAACTGATATTGGCCAGATTAGAGTTCTGAAGCGTTTAATGTTATTCCTTTATGTAGCAGTTGAATATAACATAGTGACCTAATGAAATGGGGTTATTCCCAGGGTTCTACCGCAAGGACCACCTGCGCAAGCACGCGCGCTCGCACATCGCGCGGCGCGTGAAGGCCGAGCTGTCGCAGCAGGCCACGCCCCCCGCCCCCGCCGCCGCCCCTCAGCCCGCCCCCGAGCCCTCCTGACACGAGGACAAGCCCGACCTCATGAGCCTCATCGCCGCCGCTAAGGACAGCTTCTGACTAGAGTAGGGACGCGCTAACATCTAACATACAAGAAAGTGATATGTGTGTGCAAAAGTGTGAATGTCGTGCCATTTCTTATCGTATACAATAATAGCTCCTTGGGGGTAAATCCTGCCCACATGACGTGAATGAAGACAACGGGAATGAGTCACTCGAAGAAAACGCGCAAACAGAACGCTCCGAATCTTCATAATTAAAACGAATCCGCGAATAATATTTTTTTTTGGCGCGAATGCAAACAAAATGGCCATGATTTTTAACATGCGTATATTGGAAAGAAAAATGCGGAAACCGTAAACAAGATTTTATTGTAACCAAATGTAGTTACAATACAGTAGGATAAGATTGTAAAAAATGTACAAAGTTTTGTCATGTAATATTGAAAATTTATTGAATAAAATGCAAATGAGGTTTTACCATGTACAAAGCGTTATGAAGATAATAATTAATTATCGATGGTATTTGTGCAAATCACCCATTGTGCCTATGCTTACCACGCTCAAGGAAGGCTGAAGAAACTTTCTTTATTTGCCTACTGATCAAATAACTAGATACAATTTGGTTCAATACTGGCACTCTTATAAAATATTCTTTATTTTTTTTTATGGAGGTAGCAAAGGAATGTAACCTGATGGTTGTTGCCACGTAACACGAAAAATTTCATTTCTTAGACGAAAGTTTTGTCTTACATTTCCAAAAAATCATGTAGTCAAGCTGGAAATGTAGGTTCGATAGATATTTGACCGACATGGCCTTACCATTAAAACAAACAAACTATGCGAATAAAATAAGATCATACGCACGCACAATCTGTACAAAAACCATAGATTAATATTACACTAGAATTGTAAATGATACAGTGCGTTTCATTAGACGTTCACAAAGTTCACGCTCGCGACCGCACTTTTTCCCGTTACATTAGCTTGTGAGCTTTACAAACGTATTCTCTACTGGAACGATCACTTCGACCCACCTTATTAGATGGGTCGTCGTGAGCGTCGCGTGGGCGTAAGTCATGACGTCATGAGTTACGTATTCGCCGCGACCACAACGACCGCGGTCCTCTTGAGGAACGACGTTTTGGGCGTTGTGAGCGGCTTCTGGAACGGGCCAATTGTATAGTGTTGTTTTTTGAATTTCTGTCTCCAATTTTACTGAGAACTAAAATATTGTTACCTTTTATAATCTATTGCTGTCATGGGTGTAGCTATAGTTTAATTATGGGAGCGAACATAATCAACTTAATTAAAGTCGTTACTAAAAAAATATCTGTTAAATTTATCGGCCCAAACCACAGGCGCTCCTGTTAAGTTTTTCCCCATTTTCCCCTGTACCGGGGAACGCGTTTCTGGATCTTTTTAACTCTGCTTCCCCGTTTATATATTCATGATCCCTTTATGAAACCATGATATGTAATATGTCGGATAGAAAAACACTGCAATCTGTTCGCTAGAGTTCGAAAGCAGTGTGGCTAAAAATAATTGCAATAGAACGTTCACACACTAGTTAACGTGCTGTATATATTCTTTTCACTATAATAATTGTAGTGCTATCCTCTAAGGATTGGGAACAGGGCCTGATTAACCCTAAGGCTAATTAGGCTGCAGCCTAGGACGCGAAGATCGAGGGGGGGCGCTGATATCGTGTTTTCGCATGCACTATTAATCTAGCATCATTGCATCTACCGTAACAATATCAAGTAGACCGACACAAAACACTAACACATCGGAGGATGTAGATTGTGCGACCTTTTTTTTGCTCAACAAGCTGTAGTTAATACTTTTAGGCCGACTGTAACACACCTGGTGGGGGAGCGTCTTCATAATAAGCCTTTTTTTGTTGTCGAGGGGGAAACCTTCCAAAGGTACCCGACGCCGTGGGAGCGACGCAGGGTTATGTGGGATTTTTACCGCACTAAAACCCCCCGGTGGCCGTTCTCGGCGCTAAAAAAATAAGCTTAATAATAAGCCTAGGGCGTTCAGAATTCTTGATCAGTCGCTGATCGGGAAATAGCATATTTGGCATTGTTTTAGCAATTAATTGATGATATATTGCACTTCCAACTTTGAAATATTATGTTGCGTTACTTAGATGTTTAATAAATACAGTTCATGTATTGTAAATACTGTAATCATTTATAATTATATGAATAATTGTATGTAATAAAATTTGTATATATATTTCGCTGTGATGAAAATTCTTTAATTTATTAACGTTGTTTACATGTTTCGAAAAATGTTTTGGCTGTTAAAGTTTTTATTTATATGGTTATAATGTTATCGGGTTAAATTTATTGATTTTTCTAAATTCAAATTTAACTATTTAACTTTTAAAGTTATTTATATGTTTAATTATTATATCTACCTTTAGATTTCGCTGTCGAATTGGCTGCAATTGCCAACTTTGTTCAAATATTGGGCAAACTGTACCCTTAGAATGAGTTTATTCTGTACATGCACATGTAATACCGCGTCAGCACGTTTGCCGCAAACTCCGAATCTCTATCTACTCTCTCTACAATGTTTAGCTTGATTTTTGGAATCAAATATCGTTATCCTTGCTTGCACGTTAATTATTATGTTCTGAAGAGGCAAGCGCGACGGACATGATGGACATTGTATCGTATGTATTGTAAGTTTTTTTTTATTAAAAACCAAAAGAATAGGTAAAAGGAAACGAAACATACATTTACTCATATTTATGTAAGTAAACATTACGTTACTTAATTTTATAAAAAACGACTATGTTTACTGCACCAGTGCACAAACTAGACCGAGTGTTTGCAAACGTGTGGACGTATCGCAAGCGCTTGCGGCAAACTCCCTTTGGTTTGTGACAAAAAACCGACACTCGATCGGATCGATTCCAAGTGCTTGCAAACTTATGCAAGCAAAGTTAAACGCTCTGTCCGTACGTTCGAATTTTTGATGGCTTGTTGAGATTTGGCAAGCGTGTCGACGCGGAATAATGCTTACTTTTTTGTATTTGGCAAACACTTGCAGTGTACGTTAAGATGATGAAAACAAGAACAATGCTTGTTTTTAGAAAATATAAGCTCGTACTAAGCTGGTGATAGTTGAATAATATCATAGTGTAAATATGCATTTCTTTGTGTAGAATTGTTGAAAATGTCTAGATTTGAAAAACACGTTAAAATAATATTTTTATAGAACACTGAGCGTTCCATAGTTTTTCATAATTCTAAAATATTGTAAGCATAGAATAAAAGTACAAAGATAGTAATCGAATATTATTTTTAAAGTAAATCTTAATGCTTGTAAAATTATCGAATCGACCATTGTAAGAATGTATTTGGAAAGTAGTAAAATATATTTATTAATTAAGAAAATGTATTTAATAACAGTTCGTTGTTGCTAAATTGTTTTTTATTAATATTATTCATTTTTGTTAGTATTATAGTGTTTTTGAATAGAGAATGTTCTTGCGATCTCGCTTAATATAATATACAAAATCATGATACAAAAATAAGAGATTGTCAACTGTACAGTGATACTGCAGAAACTTCATGGTCACATTAAATCTGCTGTTTGCCAGACTAACGTGTTCTGGTGTCAAGGATGTAGTAGCCATTCTCGAGGTATTTAAACTGAAACCTTAGAAATAGCAGCACATATTGAAAGGAGGTAGAAATAATGTGGTTCGCCGAGACCGGTAACACCGCCGCATTTCGTTTATAGCCCAAAGAACTTGCGTTTCAGGGGAAGAGTAGGTTAGCCTCCATTCATCCATCAGCCTTTAAAAGTCCACTGCTGGACATAGGCCTCCCCTAATCTGCGCCACTTCGACCGGTCCTGAGCCATCTGAATCCAGCGGTTACCCGCCGTCTTCTTCAGGTCATCAGTCCACCTGGTCGGGGGGCGGCCTGCACGCCTTTTGCCGAGGCGTGGTCTCCATTCGAGGACTCTTCTACCCCATCGGTTATCTGTCCTACGAACGATGTGGCCTGCCCATTGCCACGTCAGCCTACTAATTCTGAGAACTATGTCGGTAACTTTCGTTCTCCTACGGATTTCATCATTACGAATTCTGTCGCGCAGGGAAATACCAAGCATAGCTCTCTCCATAGCTCGCTGAGCGACTTTGAGCTTACTCACGAGGCTCACAGTAAAGGACCACGTCTCGGCGCCGTATGTCATCACTGGCAACACACGCTGCTCGAACATCTTCTCGACTTCTGGCTCTGAGGTATATCGGATAGGTTAGCCTGGTCACTATCATATGAGGCGACCATATTAGCTCTCGGGAGTAGCACCGCATCTGCGATTGATTTTAGACAAAGCTCCTGTTCGAAATGTTTATAAGCCGCAGTGACCATTTACAATCTGGATTTCATGCACGTTTACCACTTCAATCTTATAAAAATATTGCTCGAGTCATGCACAAACATTACATCTTAAATATTATTTCCGATATATGCTTATGATATTAAAAGTAACATTTGAATTCATAGGATAGCGAGAATGCGTAAATTTGGAATGCTGAAAGTTAGGACTTATATTGTTAAATTATGAAAATACTCATGATATACCTAGTTTTAATAGATTATAATTAAATATATTTACATACCCGCTGCTATGTTAATGTATGCCCTATGTTTCTAAGTTATTGGCAAAATTAAGTATTTTTCCGTATTATCGCGTATTAAGAGGTAATTTAAAAATATGTATGGAAAATCTTTTTATATTATAATATGTTGTTATAAAGTAATTTGTGCTTCCATTTATTTTGACACGTGCTTTTAATAGAATACAATATTACTATTATACCTGTATTTTATTTAAATAAAAACATATGTAGATGTACAAAAGCCTTTATTAAATTTTGTACTCAAAGTTACAATTTTAAACCTACGTTAAAATCACAATAATTTGTGTGAGAGAGGAACTTCGCAGACGAAAGATACGCTAAATTTTTGGTACCTAAAAATTACGACAATCGATCATTTTGATCTTAAACTTTGAGAATTCATAATTTAAATAAAACCTTATTACTATTTATCTTAATAAATTATACATCTAACGAGATAAGACATTAATTTTACTAAGAACTTTATCACGATTTAATTTAGAGTTGAAGGTGAAAATTCTTGCTAAAAGCAAGAATCGGAGGACACATTGCTGTGAGCACAGACAAATAGAGGTCGAATACATAGCTTGGATATACTTTGTTGGAAATTTGGTACATAAAATGCTGATATAACTGTAAGCTCGAAGGTAAAACAAAACAAACCATTGAAACGTTTACTAGCTAAATACATTTAATATTTAGTGCATTATTTACATCTTATCTAGATATGCGTAGATATTTGTAACATTGATATAACGCGTTAAAATAAATGAAAAAGTGCCATATTTCATTCTTATATGAAAACAATTCTTAACAATTTTTGTAGTCAAAGTTGTTAGGGGAACAATCGCAAATATTTATAGAGATAGAAGGTATTTTACAAATGTACAGTATTCGCCATAAATAAAACGTGTATTGAGATCAACAAAATGACATTTATTTGGACCCAGTGGTAAAATCATCTAATACTACAATGTAAAATATGCAATATTTGAAATAGTAAATCAATAGTATATTATATACTAATATTATGTTCATTTTACGCTGATGGCAAATAAATATCGGGTTTCAGAATTGAGAGCTCTTGTGAACGATATAATTATTTATTAACATAAATTTCCATACTTAATGACAACAGAGAGATTGTAAAAGAAAATAGATTTTAAATACTTTTCTACATACTTTAGGGCTCCTTCACAATAGTGTTTTTCTAGCTTAGGCATTCCATGGATGTATAAGAGTCGATACTCCCACAATTCGAGTTAGCGTCGCGTCAAAGCCTTTCATTTGTTCTATTTTCTCTCCATAAGTGGCAATATGGGTATTTTCTTAGCTATTTTTTATAAATAGTACCATATAAAAGACATTGAATGATATGCTTACGACGTCGTGGCGTCTGCTCCGCGTCTAAGTTTATCGAATGCCTGGAGAAACGCTAGTGTGAAAAAGCTCTTAGACTTATTTCATACAATGTTATTAAATTAATTGATGATTCAAACTTAAATATATGAATTTTAATACAAACCATTAATCAATCATATTATCTACTTATACAGTGTTACAAAGTATACCTTATTTTAAATGACTTTTAAATAGATTTTAATTCAACATGATGACATTTCTATTTGACTCTCGTTCACAACATTGGACCGAGAAACGTACACAAAAGTCCATTTTGGATGAATGAATTATACCTACTTACATTTTACAAGAAAAAAGTATGGCAAGGCTTAAAATAAATCAACCGTTAAAAGTTCCTTATTTACACAGTCAATAAACGCATTTTTATAAATAAATCGTTTCAAGCTAAATTGTCTTCACTCGGAACAGTGCATAATTCTATAAACATTGAGACACAATTCGATATAAAGTATAACATTAATTTTATTGATACTTTCAAGTACCGTTCAAAGTATCTAGTCATTTCATCTTTCCTTTTCACTTAAGTGAACGACCCGCAGGGCTGAACGTTCACCATATTGATCTACTATTGATTGACACGCAAATTGTACCAGATTGTGACCGTTATCCCAGCAGGAAAGTAGGAAACCAGCAGGAAACGCAATATCTCGAAAACCTGAAGTCGCACAAATTATATTTTAGCGCACAAATTTGCACAAAATATATAAGGTATTTGCTCATGCGCAATTTTTAAGTCTCCGATAATTGGTTTGGGATTTTCCTGTTGGAATAACGTTACCCCAGCAGGAATCGTTTTTTCCGTTTATTTCCAAAACCAGAACGCACAATTTTTTTAATCGTCGCACATTTACAACAGATTTAGCACTAATTATTTGTCCCACTCATAACACTCTAGGTGCTACTTTCCTGCTGGGTTAACGGTCACTATAAGATTTGAAGACGACCAGACAGATATCTGAATTATGAATTTATATTTCTGTTCCTAGTTCCTATTTGAATATTCGTCTTAGTGTGTATCCATGGCATTACGAAAGTTACATCCTGAAAGTATCTACTCTCAAAGTTTTGACATTCCAAAATTTTATAACTCCTTTTCTTAGTTCCCGAGACCGAAGCAGCGTGGGCCACGCTGTCCCTTAGTTCCTGTGTGAGGGTTTCGGATCGACGGTAACGGCGCGTTGCTCGCCGTTCTTCATGGACATCACCATCTTGTAGGGGACCTTGATGCTCAGCGGGACACGGAGATGGCTGTTTGAGGGTGCCTGCAAATAATTTTAATTTTATTATTATTAAGGTAGAAGCTTGTGAGCAAGGACATTATGTTAAATCGCGTTAATAACAATAGGGCCTCCATCATACATTATACAAACGCTCTCGTCAACCCATTATTGTCCCACTGCTGGGCACGGGTCTCCTCTCAGAATGAGAGTTTTAGGCCATAGTTCACCGCGCTGGCCAAGTGCGAATTGGTGGACATGTAACATTAATTATAATATTTATAATGATTATTATTAACTATTTCTAGCGTGAAGCGTTTCTTGCGTTTCGATGGAAGGGTGTAGTTGCCGGCACACTTTCACATGAGGCGACCATCATAGTCCTCGGGAGTAGGAACTCATCTGTGATTGACTTCAGACAGAACCCATGTTCTGTATGAAGTTGATTATAGATGTCCATGGGCGGCAGTGGCCACTTACCATCAGGTGGACTGCATGTTCGTTTGCTACTTCAGTCAGATAAAAAAAAAAGATTAATTACTTAAACTAGCATACTATATAGCGCACTATACGAGACGATACTTACATGTATCGTGATCTCAGGCTTGACGTCCGACTTGGGCCTCATCTCGATGGGGAAGAGGTCCGGTATCTGCCTCTTGGACTTCGGCTTCAGCGGCGGACGCACCTTCTCGTGCACCAGCGCGTGTTTTTTCATGTGATCCTTGCGGTAGAAGCCTGTAATTATTTGATTTTTTAATATTGATTTACTCTTTAAATATGTCGTCTTTGTTTTGGAAATATACTAAATGGAAACGCGGGTCACATAATAGCTATCAGCCTTTGAAATTTCACGAAAGAGAATTTCAAGACGATAAAACAAGTCAATTTCTAAGTGAGAGTCGGACTTGCGGGGTTCCGTAGCATCACTACATAGTATAAGACAAAGTCGTTTCCCGCTGTCCGTTAGCTTAGATCTTTAAAACTACTATTCGAATTTTAATGCAGTTTTTTTAATCTATCTATTAAAAAATGCATTAAAATCCGTATCCGTATAGTAATTCAAGAGTAAGGACGACGGCATGTGTGGCCACACGCACATCGCGCTTGGAGTAATCCGGTTACGATCCACTGGAGATCCAGGAGACCTCCATGCAGTGCTTAGGATGGCCACCGGGGGGGGGGGTTCAGTGACTTAAAAATCCCACATAACCCGGCAGCGTCGAGTACCTTTTGAAGATTTCCCCTCGAAAACGAAAAAAAGGATATATAAGTATATAAAGCGTTACCTTTATCACAATGCGGACAGAAGAAGGATTTAACTCCGGTGTGTATGTTGAGGTGTATGCGGTAGTGGTCTTTCCGCTTGAAGGGCTTCGAGCAGTACTTGCAGACGAACACGCGCAGCGGCGTCGGGATGTGGAACTCCGCCGCGTGCGCCTCCATACGCGACTCGTCCACTATCTTTATGTTTTCTTCCACCTGGAAGGAAGTATCGTCGTCAACCCATTATTGTCCCACTGCTGGGCACGGGTCTTCTCTCATGAGAGAGTTTAGGCCATAGTCCATCGCGCTGGCCAAGTGCGAATTGGTGGACTTCACACACCTACGAGAACTTTTTTTTTTAAAGAACTGTCGGGTGTGTAGGTTTCCTCACGATGTTTTCCTCCGCCGAAAAGCAGTGATCATTAATTTCTAATACGCACATAAATCAGTGGTGCGTGCCGGGGTTTGAACCTCGGACCTCACGATCGAGAGGGCAAGTTTCAACCATTAGGCTATCACTGCTTCGGAATGAATTATAATGTGATGTAAAACGTTGAAAATCATTTGCTATATATATAACGTTAAAGTATGAAAGCACGCAGACTACCTAAGAGAGTGTTCAATTTTTTTTTATAAGATTGAAGTAGCAAACGAGCATGAAGTCCACCTGATGGTAAGTGGTCACTGTCGCCCTGCGACATCTGTAATCAACTTCATACAGAACATGGGTTTCCATCTGAAATCAATCACAGATGCGTCGCTACTCCCGAGGACTAAGATAGTCGCCACATATAAAAGTGTGCCGGCAACCACAACGCAAGAAATGCTTCACGTTAGAAATAGGTGTTGCGTTAGTACTTCTCCGGGCGAACTACTCTGGTTCTGCTACCTATGAAATCTAGTATTACATTACGCAGTTTTAAAAGATTTTAGACTCCCCCCCCCCCCTGTAACGCAAGGTAATAATTTGCTGCACCCCTTTCCCCGTCCCTGAACTTTGGCAGCAAGTCGCTGTGGCCGTATTTTAGTTAAAAAGATTTATTACTTAAGTAAAAACAAAAACGTTACATAAAACCCCCTTATTCCTTTCCTTTATCATCGTAATATTTGCCAAGACACCCTTCCCCCCAACTTGGACTTATACTTGGACGTTATACTTGGACGCTCCTTAATGGTATGTGGCCACTGCCGGCCATGAACATCTGTAAAGCAACTTCATACAGCAACACATTTGTAATTGACTTCAGACAGAATTTTTATTTTAAATCAATCACAAATATAGTGCTACTACCGAGGAATAATATGGTCGCGTAATAAGAAAGAGTGCCGGCAACCAATCTGCACCCTTCGACCGAAACGCAAAAACAAAACTTAAAATATTTTAAACGCCATGCTTATTAAATTTAGCGTGTTTAACAAAACAAATCAATGTATATTTTTCGCAAACGTAGATAAAATGCATAATTTTTTGATGGTTGCTAGCACCATCTAGTTTAAAATAAATTGCTTATATGTATTAATATGAATATTATGAATAATTGTCTATATGAGTCCAAAAGGTGATGGCAGTAAAACACGTCTTAACCCATTAAATTTTCTGGTGACTAAAATTTTAAAGTAATAATTAGATTTACAACATTTTATTAGTACTGAAATTTATTAGTATCCTTAGTCGCAGTATTAACTTTCATCCCTTACCTTAGCCTATTTGATAAATATAAATTAAAAAAATAATTTCTTTGAATATATGAAATGAAATGTCTTTATTTTGCATAGGCCTGCTACATCAACATATTTATATATTATTATTTAAAGTACCTCAATAAATTCAGTGGGGTAATTGTTCTCCTTCCTAGCGTCGCGGACGACGGCGTGGGGCACGATGGCCTCCGGGTCCTCCCCCTCCCCCTCGTTGCCGTTGGCGGCGCCCGGGCACTGGTGCGCTTCGAACTGCTCGTTGTCGAAGAAACCTGAAAATTAATAATTATACTATTAACTAGCTAAACCCCGCAGCTTCGCCCACGTTAAAAAAATCTATGTATCGATTGTCCCGTGGGAATAAGATATTATTGTGGGACAATAATAAGTAGTCCAAATCCAGAGTGTAAGCTAACTGCCTATCAAATTTTATGAAAATCACTCCAGCCGTTTAGACGTGAAGAAGTAACAAACATACACACTCACACACAATACAAATGCAAAAGTAAGGGTATATATTTTTATTTATTTGTAAGGTTTTGTACACGGGGAGTACATTAAACTGATAATATAAGTACGAAGAAATATTTAGTATATATGCCGTATGTGAGTTTGCTTTTTAGGCAAAAGTCACCGATCACATAGATATTTTATGATCTAGATGTACACATATGCGGAAATTACCTAGTGTTTCAATGTGATAGAAAAGTTATTGACTGTATGTCTGCGTGCCATTTACCACCAAGTGCATGTATTGCTACTATTGAAGAAGCACATGTATTAAAACAATTAAAAGTGACCACTGAGGGATCATCTCTATGATCCAACTTCCCTCCCTATGAGGTTGGCCGAACCGTGGTTGCTTTTAGCTGTCTACGTTTAGCAGTTGGCATCAAGTGGACTGTATTTTGTTTACATTGAAGGCTACGTACAAAAAAAAACTTACCAGCATTGCACAGCGAGCACCACACCGTAAACTTGATCTTGAGATGTACATTCGCGTGAACCTTCAGATGCTGTCGGCGTTTGAACTTGCGGTGGCAGACGGGGCACTCGTGGGGTCGGAGGTCTCGGTCTCGGTCGGTCTTGGACGACATCGGGACCAGTAGGTTTACTTCGGGCTCCTGGGGAGAAATGGTTTGTTAAATGAAATTAAATATCTTTATTTTTTTGCATAGGCCTACGGAGGCTCTTACAAATTGTCAGTTACATATATTTTTTTACACTACCACCGGATCGGAACACGACCTCAACTGAGAAGATCCGGCAAGAAACACAGTGGGTTTGTCTTTTTCTTTGTATATTTTTCTTTATTGCCATATTGTTTTTATATTGGTTATAAAAATTAGCTCCAGTATCTTGCCTTATATTTGTAGATTTCTAGGTGGAAAATGAACAGGAGAGTAATCGGACAAGAGGGAGGAGAATTAAGGCATGTCATAGTTGAGTAATCAAATGAGGAGAAGAGATATAAGCAGCTATGAAAGGTATAAGGAATAGAACAGGCAAAAAGGGGAGACCAGAAAATAGGGAGTACATTAAATGTAAAACAGATAATATCAAGAAACCTAAAAAGAGAGAAATAATGTAGAAAAACAAAGAAACTATAGAAAAAAAGAGGTGTATAAAGAAAAGTATGAAAGTGGCAATGACATTATGCCAAAGACGTTTAATTGAATTGCTTTGTAAGATCGGTAGTAACACGGGTAATGAACCATTGCTTCATAGGTATATTGGTATTTGTTAGAATATACATTTAACTTCTGACTTCTGTATTGTACGTAAATAGAAAAGATTGACCAATTTACTATCGATTTTTATCAGTAAAATGCCAGAAAAAATGGTCGCAGACCTTTGCTCGGTTTAGAAAGCCTGCAGGCATTGCTCCAAGCCTTCCTAGGTCATAAAAAGAGACCTGTCTGCAACTGTTGATAAAAAAGTGGTGTTGATATTGGGGCCTTTTTGCTTTCGATGGTAGAATGTGGATGCCAGCTTATGTATGTATGAGGCGACAATCTTAATCTTCTGGAGTGAAAATGCATCACATTTACGTAGAACCTGTTATACATATATTTTATTGATGACAAATGTCCATAGCTGGCGATGACCTCATACAATCAGACAGACTACAGGTTCGTTATTTACTTGAAATAAAAAAATAGTAACTCACAATGAACTGTGGTTCCATCTCGGTGCCTAAAATAATCTCCGGTTGCATTTCCTCAGGAAGGGCGGGCGGGTTGTTGTGAACCCTGTTCACGTGCTCCAGTAGAAGCTCCGCGCAGTAGAAGGCTGTGGAACAAAGGAAATTCATAAGTTAGACCAGTTAAATGTTATCTCATTTAAAAGACGATAGTTGAACATTCGAAAATATATGAAGATTTATTTGAGCGTCGTGAGATTGTATTATGTAGAAAAGGTGAAAGAAATAAGAATATTGTCATATGAACATGGATTTGACGTGCATCTACAGCTTAGTTTCCTCGCCTATTTGCCCATTTTTGGTGGAAAGACGCTCTAATGGTCAGCAATGCGACAGTTTTCGATCATTGATAAGCTGATCACAATATCGAGTGCAAACGCACTTTATATCTTAAGAAGACATTCGTTATAAAAATGTCTATTTTTCTTACTGCAAAGAACCCTAAAAATTCAGAGTAACTTGTAAATAACTAAATAAAGCATATTTCTCTCCAATTTTGAATAATCTCGCGTGCGATTAGCGGGTGGGAGGTTGACACAAATGTCACTATATGCTATCAAGCGGGAAAGGGGAGTCGAAAAGTCATCGTTGGGCGTAAGCTCTATCAAATTAGCAAAATTGGCACATTTTAGTAATTAACCTTCCTTTTCATAATCTCACGCGCTCGAGTATTTCAGACTATCGATTTTGTTTTACTTCTCTAACGGGTTCCCCTGAGCATACCCGCCTAGGCTCATACAAGTTGGCTGTACTTATCAATATGTAACGCATACTCCCTTATATTAATCTGCCGTGCTCGCGTAATTCCCGAAGTTCCCTGTCGGGCTCCTCCACTACCAATATGGTCGTGTTTAAAAAACTTGAAGAGAGCACGAACTCTTATCTATCATCTTATTTTTATAAGTATAATGGGTATTACAGATTTATTATGAGTATAGAATTTATATTTTTAACATACAAGGAGTTTTTCGGACGTTTGGTTGGCGGGTTTTCATGTTTTTTGATGGGATTGTAAACGTCTCCAAGGGTACATCTACCAATAAATATTAGGGTCCACTGGGACCTCGTTAAAAAGATATTAAAATCAAAAGTTGTATTGGCAATTTATTTAGATACATTCCCACTCAAATCGCAAGTAGCCACATGGTAATGCGTTCCCCTTCGCAATCTAAAATGTCGAGACCTGATATATTGTTAACTAGTCTAAAAGTCACTAATCTAAAATTATCAATGTTTCTCCACTATATTTTACATGTATTATACATAAGAAGAATTCCTCTTGAATCACTCTATCTATTAAAAAAACTACATTAAAATCTGTAGCATAGTTTTAAAGATCAGGGACAGACAGTGGGAAGCGACTTTGTTTTATACTATGCAGTGAAAAATTGACACGATATTGCGTTTTTTACCTATTTTTTTAATTATTCTTTTATTTTAGACTGTTAACACCCAGGGTTAACTGGTAGAGAGTGTCACGAGGCATTAAGTTTAATCAATTGTAACATTTTATAATATAAAGGTGCGATAAAAAACATGTTACTTCTCCATATAAAGTAAGATTAAACCGGGTATAACATTATGTATAGAAAAATAAATAATTCGTGTTTAGGTCTCTCTCTAATTCTGTGCGATTTAATATCAAGTGATTAGTGTGGCAGTACCAATTTTTAGACGTTTCAGTCTCGTCGCATGAATTTAGTAAGAGCTTAGCAGAATTTCGTAGACAGAGAGGGGGTTCATACCCTTGTGTCGTTACAAGAATTTTGAGAGGGGATGGGGTGCTATTTCTGTGGGGGGTAAAAGGCCCGGAGTGTAGGGAGAGGTTTCCGTTCTCAAAGCTTATTGCGCGTGTTGAGGCTTAACATAACTATACATACATTTTACTATAACATAAAACTATGTACACATTTTGTAAGGGAAAGTCGCCATCTACTTCTAAAAACTCCCCTGCAGTCCACCGCACGTATCGATAAGACACATTTTTATAAGATTGAAGCAGCAAACGAGCATGCAATCCACCTGATGGTAACTGGCAAGTGCCGCCCATGTCTATGGGTTCTATCTATGGGTGGGTATGTCATTTGTGGGTAGTCCTGTGTGAGTTTGCTTACAAATGTCTATTTGTAAGCAACTTCATACAGAACAAATGTTCAATCTAAGGTCAGATGTGTTGCTACTCCCGAGAAAATAATATGGGCGCCTTATATAAAAGTAAGCCGGTAGCCACACCCTTCCACCGAAGCGCAAGAATTGCTTCACGTTAGAAATAGGTGTAGCAATCGCGGTGGAACCGACACGGACAAGCCATACCCGTTCTACGGCTACCTTGCAAATGGCATAGCTAAGGCTATGTTAAAAGTTATTCCAACAGTGCCGCTCGGCGAAAAAACAGGTTTTCTTTAAAGTTTTTCTCATTCTTTACAAGAGGTATTGTATAACACTTATCTTAGTAATATTTTCATACAAGCAAATAAATAAATGTAAATAAACGGTTAACATCGTCACCTTCAACGTGAATTATTATATAATAAAATTGTGGTTAACGGTGCTGGTTTCACATCTACCTATACTTTGTAAATCATATCTGTATCCTATCTTCTATGTGTAACTGTTTGTTAACCTAAATAAATGAAAAAAAAAAAAGAGGTGAAGGGATCGGGTATATAAGACTCCGCAAGTTTTCGACAAAAGAACCGAACAAGATCAGCCTGTGTGAAGGATTTCTTTTCTCGTCTAAGCTAAGGGGGGGTCCCCCTCACTCCCCTTATACTACATACGCCGGAGAGGTATAGGTACGCAAGGCTGTAAGCCAAGAAAATCTTACGGGTGCACTCTAGTTCAGAAGAAAATAACTAACGTCTTTATATAGACGTGGTAAAGCGAACTAGTATTTCGAATAAATACGAATTTTATGCTTATGGATTATTTATAGTCCATTACACTAATATAATAATGGTTTCATAAATTTTGATATAACGGTTTTATGTTAAAAATTCAATATTTACAAAGAAATATCATGTCATTTAGAGCGAAACGATTTATATTTGGGAAATGACATTTTTAATTTGAACGGTCAAAACAAACAAACGGTTTTTTTTTGTAACGTCACATCACTTCTACACATCACGTCTTATTAAATAAAAAAAAATAACATACGGATTAACATTTTAGGGCTCAAAAATAATTAATAGGATTATAGTCATAAAATGTTTTAAATGAGGGCATAGAAGGAAGCATGTGCGGGTTGCAATTAAAACCTATAGATATACAAAAATCTGTCTAACTTACCTCAGGTATTTAATGGACACTCCGTTACTAAGGACTAACCACAAACAACTGAGCCGGCACCCACACCCTTCCACCGAAACGCAAGAACTGCTTTACGCTAGAATCAGGTGTACCGGTGGCACCTCCCACCATACTGGTTCTACCACCTTTCAAACCGCTCCGTTATGGTGACCGTTCCCCATACGTACACATCGCAACCATTTAACAGGAAATCTATATGTGTGAGTAGAAAGCGTCATTTTCCCTTTTTCTTCGAGATAGGCTTTGATCTCACGTGGGGAGGAGGGGGAGGTCTCGGTATAGTATCGCGTAGTTCCTTTTCAGCAAGAGTAAAATTGTGAGAAAACTGTTTTTTTTTATCTGACTGTAGTAGTAAACGAGCATGCACCTGATGGTAAGTGCTCACTGCCCCTCATGGACATCTGTAATCAACTTCATACAGAACATGGGTGCTATCTGAACTTAATCACAGCCGCGTTGCTACTGCCGAGGACTATGATACTCGTCTCATATAAAAGTGTGCCGGCAACCACACCCTTCCATCGAAACGGAAAGAAGATTTCACACGCCACACCTATTTCTAGCGTGAAGAATGCTTCACGCTAGAAATAGGCGGTGGTACTTCCCTGGTCGAACTACATCGATTCTACCACCTTCATGAACTACCACCCAAATGAAATAAAACACGTTTTTGTCCTATGGAAACGTACCTAACCCATGTGACCTATTTTAGACAAGTTTTCGAGGGCGGACCCTCCCCTTGGGTACCATTCGTAGTATATTTGTAGGCCCCTTCCTTTTCCTGTAGATTGATACACTATGTGATATACCATAGTTTTCAGAATTTTTTTGCAAACGGAAAGTTGGAAAATAATAATTTAGCTCATATTTTCTTAATTAACACCCACCTATAGTATTGTAATATTTTAAATCAGGTTGAAAAAGCACGTGATATATTTCGGAGATACTACGTGATGAAAAAGTTCTCGGAGCTGTGTGCAGTCCACCAATTCGCATTTGGCCAACGCAGTGGACTATGGCCTAAAACTCTCTTATTCTGAGAGAAGACCCGTGCCCAGCAGTGAGACAATAATGGGTTCACGTGAGTGATGAAAATCTAAACCCCACCCCTCCTCCCTGGGATCAAGCGTTTTTTTACTTTAATTATTTTAACGAAATAACATTTTTTCTAAAATGTCTGCAAACATAACATCATTTAACACAAATCAAGTAAAATATATCTTCCCCTGTTTTTTGTTACTTACTTACCTATCTATTGTTATTAATACGTTATATGTATATTTTACGTCTTTTAAATATACGATGCCTGTCACATACAATCGTATGTTTTTCCATACTTATGGGGCCCGTGCATTTTTATGGGATAAAAGTAGCCTATGTCATAATGTGATTTAGGCTTGCCGGCACCTTTTTATATGAGGCGACCATCATAGTCCTCGGGAGTAGCAACGCATCTGTGATTGACTTCAGATGGAACCCATGTTCTGTATGAATTTGCTTACAGATGTCCATGCGCGGCAGTGACCACTTACCATCGGGTGGACTGCATGCTCGTTTGCTACTTCAGTCAAATAAATAAAAAAAGCTAAATCTAAAACTATAAAAAATCTACATATCTACTCTATCAATTCGCACATTGGCTATGTGCGCGGTGAACTATGGCAAAAACTCACTCTTAATACAGTAATGCGGAACAATAATGAGTGGACGCCATTAATATAAAAACAGCGCAATAAGTTAGTGAAGGTGCGAAGTGAAGTTCGGTTATTTTCCCAAAATCTTATTTTACTTATTAATTTTAAAGAACCTTCTTTAGAATTAAGTTTAGCACTTCATATCATAAGTTTGTTGACAAGCGTGCACTCTTAACTAAGCCATACGTATTTTAATCTAAATTACAAGTTGTTAAAAATTCTAAACAAAAAACCATAACACAAAAATGTAACCAAAATAAATTTCCCCCGTCAAACATGTGTGGCAGGGTCGGATTTCGAGCTCCAAAGCTGCCCCACCCGTCAGCAAATTAAATCTGTAAACCCCTCTACAATCTAGCCGCCCCTAAGCCCGAGGTGGTCCCCCCATGCGCCCCCCCGTGGCAGGCCCATAGGGATCGCCCCCAAAGTAGGGATCGGCAAGGTCGCCAGGGTCGTGCCCACGCGGCCTACTGGCGCACCCACGCAAGGCGCCCAACGATCGATAACAACAATTATTCTACTATATATAGACTAGGTTTAAACAAAACTACTGCAGTCAAAAATACGATTTAAACTGAACTGAAATATATTTACTACTATATCCTATCCACGCGACATCACCCGCGTTGAAGAAACGGTAATCAAAATATAAATTGTTGTAACTTATGATGTAGATGGATTTCAGTGTAATTAGCACTATAGAGATTAGTGATGTCACGAATATTAGCATTCGCATGCGCATGTTTTTAGATATTCGATTTTGCATTCGTATTCGTAGAATATTTTGCGAATATTGAATAGCAGTGTTTTGCAAAAAAAAGTCGCCAAATTTCATTTCCTTTGGAACCCTATACCAAAAACTATAAAAAAATCGCATACAAAAATGTAATTTTTTTGGCATAATTGTATTTAGGCGTATTGGCCGATGGTGCCTCTCTGTCGCTCGTTCCGCGCTCTCGCCAGCACTTCAAGCTTTAAATGGAACGCCTCAGAGTGAGGTAACGTCGCATAAGTCATGTTTTTCGGTGCGTGCAGCCGGCTCCATCGAATTATAAGACGTTGTCAGGTCAAAAATTCGCATTAGCGAATGTCAAACAATGACATTCGTTACATCACTACTATAGATACAGACTTTATACATATGTAACGATATAATACCTTAACATGCAGACTAAATACATATTTTCACGTATTACCGCTTCGGTCACGTTTACCGTGGTAATGATCCCGTGTGTTACTATAGATCGGCGGTCAGCAACAGGCGGACCGCGAAAGAACGAATCTAGGACCGCCAAGTTATCTCTGATATACCTAGTACCTACTTACATAACTTCACAACAACAATAATCTCACTTATTTTTAACAATTGGTTTATTAAATAATTTGAAAGCAAAATAAACTTATCACTAGCCGGTTTTTTGGACCTCGGTTGACTTTTCAACAGTATCTGGACTCTACTCAAAATTACTTGTCGACCCCTGCGCTAGGTCATCACTACACAGTATAAAACAAAGTCGCTTCTAGCTGTCTGTCCCTATGTATGCTTAGATCTTTAAAACTACGCTACGGAATTCAATACATATAGAGTAACAGTGATAATTTCAGATTTTTGACTTTTAGGCAGAACGAACTGCGTCGGGTCAACTAGTAAACTATTTAACGTCAAACTTTTGCGAAATCCGACCAGTAGTTTTTGGGTGAAAGACTTACAAACACGCATACATCCTCACAAACTTTCGTATTTATTTCAAATGAAATACTTTCTTGTATACTTTGTTGCGATTTAAATTAACGAAGAAAGTAACACGAACAATGCTTCTAAATAAAAAAATGAAAAAAAAATGTCTACTACTTATTCCCAGTTCTCCAAATTTTTTGCGATACTAAAAATAGTTGTTAAGAGAATTGTAATACTAACAGAATCTATGGACCCCATGGTATGAAATAAATGACTATAATTATTATTATTAAAAAATATGTATATGCGAACAAGACCGACGAGACTTTCATTTTTATATTTATGGATCAAAAGATAAATGTTCTTCCAAAGGAACGTTCAATCAATATTGTGCCAGAAAATAGTTATAGGGTTTCATAGCTCCGTTAGGAAATCTTACGAGATCCACCGAGAAAGGAAGGGTTAGCAACAGTAAAGATTCGAGAAAGTTATTTTTAGAGTCCTGTACCTCAAATTGTTTGTCCTAGTCAGTCTCCCTAAACGGTAAGCTTGGTTATAGCTTAGACGATTCCTTTATACTATTACAATATTATTTAATTATTTATTAAAACACCATTACACCTATTATTACAGGTTGCCCTAATGCGACAGAGTTGCCTTACAACTAACGTAAATAATTAGTTAATTTATAATAACTATATTAATATAACATACATATAAGTATAAATTAAGATCGGTAACATATTATTTGCAATGTAACCTTTGTGAACTCATTCAAATTGCATGAAAGTACATCAAGCTTTTCATGAGCTGCGTTAAGGGTCTTAATTGCTTTAGTGAGAGGAGCCTTAGCCAGCATTTTGGTCCTGTCCACCGCTACGGCCAGTAGCGGCAATTTAAATTATACACCATAGAAACATATTGAAGTGAATATTATAAAGTTGCAAAGTAATATAAACGTATCGGGGATAGCTTAGGCTACGTAATCACGGAGCGGTTTTCACCCGCGGCCGTCGCGGTTGCGGGCCCGCAGCTTTTGTGCGAAACTCACGAGACCGCCTATTTTTGCGGTTCCGCTGCCGTCGCGGTTGCGATTATCGACCGCAAACGTGGCGGGCGAAAACCGCAAGACGGGCGGTTTACTATCAGTTGAGGTCCTGACTACTGCACTCGCCCGCCAACTGACCGCAGAGCGCGCGGGCGCAAACCGCCGCGGCTGCGGCTGCCCGCGGCCCGCGCGGTTCTACAGGTTGACCGCCGGTGCAGCGGGAGGCCGCAAACAACCGCACGCATCGCGGGCGAAAAACGCGTCGTGAGTATTCCTTTAATTTTTTACACTTATATCTGCATCCTACAGAAGCTGCGGGCCCGCAACCGCGGCGGCCGCGGGTGAAAACCGCTTCGTGAGTACGTAGCCTTACCCTCCTTAAGAATGTACCCGAGTAAAGAGGGGACCCTCAGAACCCGCTACTTACCCCCCTCCCCTCCTATGCCGCTGACAAGGCTATATATATGAGAGGCTAGAATGGATAAGAAATCCCCTCGTATCGCATCTATTCAGTCACTGCCACGTGCCTCATAACTTTGCGTTAGTTAAAATGCCATCCATACTATCCATACTAATATTATAAATGTGAAAATGTGTTTGTTTGTTCCTCATTCGCGTCGCCACATAGGTATTCATATAATAGCTATGGTTTATATGCTAGGAGATAGTTATGAGGGCGGAGAGTGACGTATGCTACTTTTTACCGCGCTCTCCCATTCCCATGAAAATATCGATGTTTTGTTAGTCGCTACATATTTAGTAGTTCTAGACGTTGTTAATAGATGGCGTTAATAAAATTCATTGGCAAGTTCTGAATCACGCTATCAAATGCTAATGATAATCCCATTTGAACGTGCAGGCGAAGCCGTGGGTAAGCGCTTGTAGAATTAATTATAGAAAATGTTATAGAGATACCTTTTTCATATATAATTACATACTCTATGATATAGAAATATATATGTTGATATAGTAAAATGTGTTTATGATAATATGTGATATAGAAAAAGATATTTGCATAACATTCTGTGATGATATGTCATAGAATATTTAATCATTCTATATCCATGGTAAATATTAGGTCTTAAAAGAACGAGCCAACAAGGGTGCCTCCCCCATACAAGTAGGGACATTTATTCTCGTCAACCCCTTGGAGGTGATTTGTAGAACGATTAAAATCGAAAGCAAGAAAATAATAACAACTTGTATTATTATGTAAGCATAGTGATAGTACCTAGATAAGTAAATAGTAGTACATTGTTTTGTACATGTACATACATGTTGTACTATTAATTATCCACGAGAGATGCTGCCGACACACTGTTGCACAGTTTGGCAAACTGTAAAACTGTTGTGTTATTTTTTGGAAATAACTCCTAACTTAGAGGGAAAGTTGAAAGAGTAAGTAATCAAAAAAAAAATTGAAAGTACCTATAAGTTAGGAAACTAAAGTTAGGTAGCTAGTACCTATAAGTTAGGAAAAGTGATCGAATATTTATGAAATTTAAGTTGCAAACAAGCATTCAGTCCATCTGTCGGTAAGTGGTCACTGCCGTCCATGGTAAGCAAATTCAAACCAAACAAAGATTCTATCTGAAGTTAATTTAGTTAGGTTGCTACACCCCAGAACAGTATACACCTCATATAAAAGTGAGCTGGCAATCACTAAACGTATGAAATGCTTCACGCTAGAAATAGGTGTGACGATGGTACCTCCCAGGTCGCTATCACCTTACTATTATTGAAAACAAATAAATAAATAAGACATACAAATAAAATATATTCTATTCACCTGTCTAAAACTAAACTCCATATATTTAATCGTTTGTTTCAGAACCGTTTTAGAAACATCCTTAACGCTTAATAAAATAGAAAAAATAATTTATGTATTCAAAACATACATATAAAAAAATGTGTACACACATGATTGTGACTTGATTTTAGGGGATCTATTGAGCATTTTTATATAGAAAAAAAAATTATAACAAAGATCGTGCCAGCAAAGGACTTTGATCCAAAATCCGTACGTTGACATACAAAGTTGCGAAAGTTAGTCAAACGCAAAGCAGATGCTTCCATTCTTGTGCTAAGTTTAAGGTCAGAGGTGTCACTTCGCAAGGAGGCGCCTTTGTATCGTCCAACAATGGCTCGTCTGCACGACCTTTAATGTCGCAACTCGCTAGGTACTAAAATTAGGCATGAAACGATACGAGTAAATACAAGTACTTACTCGATTCCTTCCGATAGCAAGTCTTTATGTATCGATACTCTGAAATTACGATCAAAGGTATCGTTTATACGATACGAGTACTTTTGACCGATACCTACCTGATCATATTGCAAGAAATTCTCCGCCTACAAACTACACTTGTAGTTTGGCGGACAATATGATTATGTATGTTTTGATCACTGTAAGGTAATTAAATAAATAAATAAAAAAAATCACATAAACACTGTCGGTACCTCTTTACCTTGTGAAAGGTTATGTTCCAAATCGGACGTAATAGTATGTGTGTCCAGATGTAATCTTACAAACAAACAGTTAAAAAGTTAAAAACTAATATTTTTAGGAGCACTACAAAAACACTTTTTTGCGTAGATTTCATTTATAAGTTATATTTTCATAATAATATATAAAATCAGTACTTGTAACTATCTATATATATTTCATTTTTAATTTTACAAAAAGAAAACGTTCTATATAAGTATCGCTACTTTACGACGGATACCGAGTAAGATATATGCATAGAGATACAGTACAGTATCGCCCTATGCGTTACGACCGATACTGTATCGATTAACGATACTTTAGTGCCGTCGGGCTTCCCTAACTGAGCTGTGATTTTGCATACTCTTTCAGTTTAGATGACAATGTATGATTAGCTCAGTGACGTCATTCTAAATCGAATATGGCGGACATAGCGATATGTCGGCACAAATGTTTCTTTTTGATTTTTTGTATAATACATTATTTATTTTTTTGTAATATCCTTTTTTTAGTTATACCACGTGATGTTAAGATTTATTCCAGACAATATTTAGGGAGATTTAATACATAAACATTTATGCTAGTATGTATATCTTGCCAGGAATCGAACTTGGTGTCAACAGGGTATAGTTACTACTGAGCACTATGGATCGTAACTTACTCAGCACATTCAATGTAAGGAGCGTCCTTTAGGGAGCGTTCAAGTATTACGTCACGCAATTTGGGGGAGGGAGGGTCTTATCAAACATTACGATGCGATACAGTAGAGGAAGAAGGGGGGGTTCGAACAACGCATTATGTAACGTATTTGTTTTTATTTAAGTATTTAATCGTATTTAAGTAAAATACGGCCATAGCCGCATGGCGCAGCGGTTACCATACCGGTCTGACACGCAGTGGATCCCGGGTTCGATTCCCGGCCAGACAGGTATCTGAATGATGAGTTTAGATTCTTGTTCTGGGTCTGGGTGTTTGTGTATTCGTCTTTGTGTGTGTCCATGGCACCCACGACACAGGAGAAAATCCTACTGTGGGGCTATGAGTGTAGAAAGCGTTTTTTTTTTTTTTATAGCGACTTGCTGCCAAAGTTCATGGAAGGGGAAAGAGGTGCATCAGAACGTTGCCTTGGGTTACATGGGGGGAGGGGTCTAAGATCTTCAAAACTGCGTTACGCAATACTTGAACGCTCCCATACCTACTCGTATATCAAGCGTGAAGCGGTGCTCGCGTTGCGGTGGAGGGGTGTGGTTGCCGGCTCACTTTCATACAACGCGAACAGCTCAGTTTCTGGGAGTAGCAACGCATCTGTAATTGACTTCAGATAACACCCGTAGGCCTATACAAAAAAAAATGTGTGCGTGTACTAGCGTACACTCGTAAGAAGTGAAACTTCTTTATGACGTTATTTTTCAAAAAATAATTTACTATATGCAACTTTACAGAAATTGGTTAAATAAAGTTAAATTAGATAAAGTTTAAAAAAAGGCTTTTATTAAACTTTATCTAATAATCTAATCTATAATAATCTATCTAATATCACGCGTGGTAGGGATAAGAAAAAGATGGCGCGTAACGGAAAAAAAAAGATGGCGCGTAACAGAAAAAGTTGGCGCGTAACGAAAAATAAAAAGAGATGGCGCGTAACGAAAAATAAAAAAAGATGGCGCGTAACAGAAAAAGATGGCGCGTAACGAAAAAATGTTACACTAATTTTTTTTTCCAACCCCGATAAAGAAGTTTCACTTCAAAAATAAAGACATTTCATTTATTTCGCTCAAACACTACTGTCATGAGATTCATAACGCCACCTGCGATAGGCATGGGCAAATCTATCTATAGCTTTGTGGGGGAGTCCAACAGCGTCGGTCAACGAAAAAAAGGTCGGCTAGTCCCTGATTTTTTTCCCACCCTATATATAGAGGGTTCGGAATAAATACACTCCGAAATTTGTCGGCAAAAAAAGGTCCGAAGTTTGAATAATCTTTCTTTTCTCACCTATGCCAAGAGGAGAGGGCCCGTCCCTCCTAACCCTCCCCCCTTATATACGCCAGTTGAAATGTACGTTTTATCTATGAAGACCTTTTCTCCTTACTGTAGAGCTATGTAACTTAAATTACACTATAAATTAATTTTCATTTAAAACTCGAACACACATTTTGGCACAGCGCAAGTAAACATAAACAGTCCACCAATTCGCACTTGGCCAGCGCGGTGGACTATGGCCTAAGCTCTCTCATTCCGAGAGAAGACCCGTGCCCAGCAGTGGGACAGTAATGGGTTGACGACGATATGTAAAAGGGCTAAAATGCAAAATCAAAAGTTTACAATACAGGGCTGAACTTTTTTTTTATTCAACATTTTCCACGTGGGTGAACATAGGAAACTTAGTTTTATCACCTGTTTAGGAAACCTTGTTCGTCTGTAATTAATTTCCTCGATGACTTCAATCGAGTTACTGGTAACTACCAAGTATTTTGACGACCCGCGTGGCGTAGCGGTTTCCGTACCGGTCTGACACACAGTGGGTCCCGGGTTCGATTCCCGGCCAGACAGGTATCTGAATGATGAGTTAAGATTCTTGTTCTGGGTCTGGGTGTTTGTATATTCGTCTTTGTGTGTGTCCATGGCACCCACGACACAGGAGAAAATCCTACTGTGGGGCTATGAGTGTAGAAAGCGTTTTTTTTTACCTGTAACTACCAAGTAACTAGCACGTGTACGCGCGCGCGAATCTGCGAGTGAGATAGTGATACGATGACACAAAACTTTCCATTCGCGCAGTACCAGCACTACCAGCTGTTCAGTACGTGTTGTTTTGACAAGTGACAGATCCACTCGGTATCACTAACTACTAGAGATGTAAAGAATTTCTGCATTCGCGAATATTCGCATGCTTTTAGATATTCGGGTTCGCAAGAATTGGTGAGAATGTTTTGCGAAAGTTGAATTGCAATGCCTTGCAAAAAAGGTCACCAAATCTATCCAAATTGAAATCGAACTGCAATTTGACGACCTAATAATCGTCTTACCCCCCGGCTCCCTAACTAAGAACTGAAAAATACAAAATTCGCTTTCGCGAACGTCGGTAACGGATATTCGCATTCGCGTTCGCAAATGAACAAATCATGACATTAGTCATATCACTACTAGATACTATTACGACACATGATTAGATTATATCGCGCCCACGCCAGCGAACAGTAGAGTATAGTACGTCGCACGACTTTCCTCACTGGTTATTTACAATCTGTTACTTCACGGGCGTCGTCTGGCGTTGAGACCTGTGAGAAGGGAGGGATCCCCCTCCTTATTCTATATTTGGAACGGTCGCTTTTACATTCCTAAGGGAGGGAGGGAATATGTAAGACGTCTTTCAAGTCTCTAGAGACCCCCCTCCTTATCCCCTTTAGCGACACCCGAGATTTATACGGTCGACGTGTACTTCAATACAGATAACGTTTCTCGATGTGTCTAACAAGCTGATTGATCCAATTCACATATACGAGCGGGAGTTTCCCGCGTAATGTCTAAATTGCTGACAGTTGTTGTAGTATTAAATTCATGTCACATAGTGTTATTATAAATCTTCTTTAATGTAGAAACTACTTTTTTAACAATTCCCATCGTTCGAGAAATGTTCTCCGTTTCTTGTCCATAAAAAACAAAAAGTAAAAATTACCAACCTGTCACTTACGTCCTTACATAGACCACCGAGAACTCAAACACAAGTACAACACGATACGCGATCTAACGCATGTACACAGGCGTGGCGAGCAACGGGCAGACTAACCAGCGGATGCATCAGTTCAGAGTTACAGGGGCGTTGGACCCTCCACGATCCCTCCCCTCGCCCAGCGCTATATGGGGGGTCGGTGACGACAAAGTGAGTCGCTGTAATACGAAACTTTACCGCGTTTTAATGGTACATTTTGGGAGCTATACTATGTTCTCTATTCTGTGCTCTTAGTACGACTTTATTAAGTGTCCTTAAAACGATCATCGTTTACATACATTGCAATGTAAATTGCTGTGTATTGAAACAATGAAAACGTAAACGTGAATGTACAGTCACGAGCAATAAGATGTGACTATGGAAGACAGGCAAAAGTATGTAGATGAACGTCAAATCACATAATTTTGACGCTACTGCATTATGCTGCCTTTCAATGTCAGATATTTTTGCTGCGCTTGTGTAGTCAGATATTATTGAACTCCTTCTTGGGTCAGATACTTTTGCCAATCTTCCATAGTCACATGTTATTGCTCGTGACTGTACATATGTTTCATTGTACTTATGTGCATTTACTTATTCAATTATTTTTATACAAATCTGCCCTTATGCAGAAATTACTTTTTTTAATAGTCCACATAATATATTAGGAAGATACGTTTTATATTAAAAAAAGTCAAAATTACCCAATTGTTACTTTTGTCCTTATACGATCATCGAGAACCCAAACCCAACACGACACACGATCTCACACATGCACACAGGCGTGGCGGGCAACGGACAGGCTAGCGGATTCATTAGCTCATAGGTACAGGGACGCTGGACCCTCGACGTTCCCTCCCCTCGCCCAGCTGTATGGGGGGTCGGTGACGACAAAGTGAGTCGCTGTAGTACGAAACTTTACCGCGTTTTAATGGTACATTTTGGGAGCTATACTATGTTCTCTATTCTGTGCTCTTAGTACGACTTTATTAAGTGTCCTTAAAACGATCATCGTTTACATACATTGCAATGTAAATTGCTGTGTATTGAAACAATGAAAACGTAAACGTGAATGTACAGTCACGAGCAATAAGATGTGAGTATGGAAGACAGGCAAAAGTATGTAGATGAACGTCAAATCACATAATTTTGACGCTACTGCATTATGCTGCCTTTCAATGTCAGATATTTTTACTGCGTTCGTGTAGTCAGATATTATTGAACTCCTTCTTGGGTCAGATACTTTTGCCAATCTTCCATAGTCACATGTTATTGCTCGTGACTGTACATATGTTTCAATGTATGTGCATTTACATAATCAATTATTTTTATACAAATCTGCCCTTATACAGAAATTACTTTTTTAATAGTCTACATAAAATATCAGGAAGATACGTTTTATATTTAAAAAAAAGTCAAAATTACCCAATTGTTACTTTTGTCCTTATACAGATCATCGAGAACCCAAACACAAGTCCAACACGACACACGGTCTCACGCATGCACACAGGCGTGGCGGGCAACGGCCAGACTAGCGGATTCATTAGTTCATAGTTACAGGGACGCTGGACCCTCGACGTACCCTCCCCTCGCCCAGCGCTATATGGGGGGTCGGTGACGGCAAAGTGAGTCGCTGTTATGTGAAACTTTAACGCATTATCATGGTACGTTTGAGAACATTGTGTCTTTGAAACGATTATCGTTTACGTTTTAGCCCATACATTGCAATGTAAATTGCTATGCATGGAAAAACTAAAAGATAAACATCGATGTATATTTCAATGTATGTGCGATTACGTACTTGTTTATTGTTTTTATAAAGTATTTTTATTTATGCAGATTTTTTTCAGGTTTACATAAGGTTACACAGGTATATAGATTAGTCACGTATTTAACAAAAATATTAAAATTACTAAATTGTCACTTTCGTCTTTACCCATTGATCAATGAGAACCCAAACACAAGCATAACACTGCACAAAATGTAACGCATGCACACAGGCGTGGCGGGCCACGGACAGACTAGCGGATTCATTAGTTCATAGTTACAGGGACGCTGGACCCTCGACGTTCCCTCCCCTCGCCCAGCGCTGTATGGGGGGTCGGTGACGGCAAAGTGAGTCGCTTTTATATGAAACTGCCGCATTTTTCATGGTACATTTTAGAAACAGCTCCACTGTGCTTTTGCTGCTAGAACGAATTTATTAAGTGTCCTCAAAACGTCAGTTACATTTTTTTACACTACCACCAGATCGGAACACGACCACAACTGAGAAGATCCGGCAAAAATTTTAGTGGGTTTGTCTTTTTTCTTTGTAAATCTTTTTTTGCTATCTTGTTTTTACATGGGTAATAAAAATTAGCTCCAGTATCTGAGTAGATGTTGTGCCGGGGATTCTTTAGTGCGGGGGATTTATTTTTTAAGTATGTAACTATGTGTGAAATCCGTAGTTTCATCCGACGTTATGGATATTGCTTACTTTCGTGTAGTTATACTCTGTACACAAGAAAAGGTTCTATTTACCAAAGTATCCAGCCTTTTTATCGTGTTTACTAAAAAAATATTTTGCATAATATGTACGCAAAATCAGAAGTTTAATCCTAATATTTTCTTTTTACTTTTGTATAAACTTAAAATCATCACGTATAATAGTAGTATACTGCTAAGGTAAACGGTACAAACGACCTATTTTATTCGAAATCTATATAAACATGTGTAGAGGTCTAGTAAAACTCGATTGTCCAGGTACATAAAGCATGTATATCCTGCACAACGTGCACAAAAAAATACATTTTCCATCATCACATATACCTACGTAGTTTCGGATGATTTAAAACAACACATTTCTTTAAAAAAAACACGCTTTCTACACCCACAGCCCCACACTAGAATTTTCTCCTGCGTCATGGGTACCATAGAATACAGTACACAAGACGAATACACAAACATCCAGACCCAGAACATGAATCTATACTCATCATTCAGATACCTGTCTGGCCGGGAATCGAACCCGGTCCGGGTTGCGCCTCAGTTCAGTATGGTAAGCGCTTCGCCAAGCGGGCCGTCAAAGATTCATTGTTGTTGATTCTCGCCATACCTTGTAATTTACTTTGCATTGATGATCGGAAAACGTTAACATATTTTTATTAAATTAAGTTTTTGTACACACTGACATAGTACTTAAAAGACATTGAAAATACAAGGGCTACTTATCATTACATAGTATAAAACAAAGTCGCTTCCTGCCGTCTGTCCCTATGTACGCTTAGATCTTCAAAACTACGCTATGGATATTAACGCAGTTTTTTAATATATAGAGTGATTTAAGAGGAAGGTTTTTTATGTACAATACATGAATGATATAGTGGAGGAACTCTGATAATTTTAGATTTTTGACTTTTAGGCAGAACGAAGTTCGCCGGGTTAACTAGTTCCAAAATAAAACAATTATTGTATCGAGTAAACATAAACTCGTACTATGTACAGATGGCATACATCCTATGAATTATTAATAATTCATCGCGTCAATATACCTATATTCGTATATACACGGTGATACATTTCCAAAGGTAGGTATGTTAGCCAACAGACAGGTCGATATTTAGGTCAAGCGAAATGGAGGGGATCGCCCTGGGGGGTGGGGGGTGGCCTACCTGCGGTTGCCTTTCCACGAAGGCCGTTGGAAGCCATTGTGACGTTGGGTTTAAGCGCACTACTCGACAAAAAAGAAAGCGACTCGGTCTTATGTTAGAGGTGTTCCGTACAAGCTAAAGATTTAAGATGATAATTTTCCTGGAATTCATCACTACATGGTATAAAACAAAGTCGCTTCCCGCCGTCAGTCCCTATGTATGCTTAGATCTTTAAAACTACGTTACGGATTCTACTGCAGTTTTTTTAATAGATAGAGTGATTCAAGAGGAAGGTTTATATTTAAAAGACATGTATAATATATTGGAGAAACACTGATAATTATCTTTGGAGAAATGCAGTTCGCAGGGTCAACTAGTATATTATAAAACGTAACGGGTACTTATGATAAGCGGTTTTTAATTTTTTTTTGCCATCATTTCGACCCAGTTCCATGGATCGTGGTCACATCAAAAGCTAAAGATTTTTGCCTGATTAAGACATAAACAAGAAAGTTTAGAGTTTCTGTACATAACATTAATTCATAAAAAGCTGTTCGGTTATATATATGACATCGTATCAAAGCAAAACTATTGCGTTTCATTTTTGGGCACTAGAACCATATATGTATTAGGTATATTTTACCTGCAAGTTTCAGTAAGCTTAGGTGTTTATTTCATAAAATTTAGGTACTTTACAAAAATGTATTAAACAATTTTTATCAAAGGTACTTCTACTTTAGGACAAAACAAAAAGACCAACCTCTTTGTTAAAACTTCCGAACTTCTTCAAACTTCAAGTTCTTCGAAATTTTAAAAGGGTAAATCATTGTACGTCATAAATAACGAAGCCTTATCCATTTGCATCATGCGTCGATGGTCACCACCCCCTCTTACTTTTTGTACCGTCCGTCCGTCCGCCTACAAAAACTTTCTCTTTTTTATTTCAAACAAGCTTTCGTCCGTTGTACCGCGTGAACAATTCTTAGTTTTTGTTCAACATCCCTGGACATTTTCGGGGGTAATTGTACGGTAAGGGCACATCCATTAATTATGGGACTTTTAGGAGTGGTTGAATCGCATCCAATCTCACATAGAGAAAGCAGGGAGGGGTAGCTCGCCTTGTTATTTTTTTCCTAATTTGAAGAATCTCACATGCAATAAATGACTTCCATGCAATCACTAGGCTTTCTCGGCCCGTATAACGCATAAAACTTTCATATAATATTATAAGCTGACCCGGCGAAATTCGTTTCGCCTAAAAGTAAAAAATCTAAAAATAGCAGTGTTTCTCCACTATATTAAACATGTATTATACATAAAATCCTCCTTCTTGAATCAATCTATCTATTAAAAAAACTGCATTAAAATCCGTAGCGTAGTTTTAAAGATCTAAGCATACATAGGGACAGACAGCGGGAAGCGACTTTGTTTTATACTATGTAGTGATATTGATATAACACTACCGTCGCCTTAACGGATGCGGTCGACCCAGCGCCCCCCATTTTCCAGCGAGAGGCCACAAACCGGTCGAAATTGGGCTCCTGCCGCTATGCCACCCCACTATTACGTATTTACATGGACGAAGTAACCAAATTGATTCCGAATAAAAATAACACATATCTAGATGATAAATGTAAGTCTCTGAGTACGTTGACGCACTGAGAACATAGACTGAAATTAATAATGATATACAATAAATCTAGGAGTACAAAAGTACAAGCATTGAATGAATTTGTTAAGGTATGCAACAGCTAAATACATACAAGTAAATGGCTGGAACAAGTATCGTATATAACTTCAGGTTTAACGTTTTTACTAAAAACTTTTTAGTATTATAATATCACATACGATTAAGTCTGTGTACTAGCGTTATGAGGGAACAGAGTGCTCTCTGATTGGCTTAGAAAAGCGTAGGGTTGCCAGGGTTTCAAAATTTATTACACACAATATTATGTTCGGCTTTATCTGGACGCTCACAACTGACTCACACAGTCAGACAAGGATGTCACAAGTTCACTTTTGACAACAGATTAACTGCAAGTTCTTGAATGTGATCGTCTGGCATTAGGAGTCTACACTAACACAACGTGTGCATGGGTGAGGTCAACTCGACGCCCCCCATTCCCAGCGAGAGGATACGCCACAAACCGGTCGAATCGCTCCTACAAGGCCACCCCGCGTTACGTAACCGTGCATGTTGCCAAAGAGACCACATGATAATATTTTGTTGCAATTCTACCATGTGCGTTCGAATGGTTGTCTAAAAATTGCACATGTGGGTGCAACGTACATTATTTTAGATGCGAAAGGTTATCTAGAAGGATTTTGTAAAGTACTATTTATTTAACAACATTGACAAGTTCGATTTTTTAGGGTTATGCTAAACTAACTGACCCGGCGAACATTGTTTCGCCAAAAAGTCAAAAATCTAAAATTGTCAGTGTTGCTCCGCTAGCCACTATATTATGCATGTATTATACATGAAAGCCTTTTGAATCACTCTATTTATTTTAAAAAATGCATTAAAATCCTTAGCGTAGTTTTAACGATCTAATAAGGACAGACAGCGGGAAGCGACTTTGTTTTATACTGTGTAGTGATCTACACAGTTAGCTTTTGTTACCAGAAAGGTTGAGTGTTAAAGAATAATCACGCTAAGATAGTAGTAACGAGGGTCACTTGGGGGTTTCAGGTAAATAGTGTAAATTAAATTATGAAGTACTCGTATACTTAAACACACATTTTTTTTATAGCCTGCAATCACAAATTATACGGTACTACCCCAGAGCCGATAGTGTTCCAATTAACCCAAGTAACGGCAGCTGCATAATATCACCGACAAGTAAAACTAGTCAAGGCCGAGTGTGTACATGCTTTCCAACTTTCGTCTCAAGCCCTTTGAGCGTTGGCAAGGAGGGGGGATAAGGGAAAGGCAGCTTTTCTCCAAGAGATTACATCTCTACCGTTTGACGTCGCCAAAGGGGGTGGTCCTCCCCATCCTGGAAGTGCAAAAGCCTATGAATATGTATGGACAAATGAATATCAACCGTCTCTCTTGCTCAACAGCTGGCGAGAACGATGTTAAGTATCTCAGCATTACTCGCCAACTTTAGTTTGTGTGTTCGTTTCTACGCCTCAATCAAAGAGTCTAGAAAATTGCAAGTTTATGCAACTTAATAGCCGAACATTGCTTATTGGCGCACGCTTCTTCGAAAAGTCTGCAACAAATAGCCTGTCGATCCGAGAAATAACTTTGCCGAGATACAGCTGCCAATACATGTTACACTCCTATCGCCTAAAACGGCGTGGTGGTCGACCCTGCGCCCCCCCATCCCCACCGAGAGGACACCGCATACCGAACGGCTGTAGCAAAGCCAGTTCGTTCTTACCCAACCGTTATATTAAGAAATCGAGTGGGCTTATTGAAATAGCAATGTTACCATTGAAGTTGTTATATACCAATTTTGCGTTTTAATTATTGCGTGGTAATTATTGGTATTTTACATACCATACGTTCCTATCTATATACACAAGTCTATAAGAACTCACGCGCGTATAAGGCAAATTTTAATTTGCGAAAAAAAAAAAACAATTAACAATTGACAAATTTCCAAGTGTGGACTAATATAATATAACTAGTGTACATAAACAAGGCAATGTATTAAAACGTGACTTATTTTTCAGAAGTTTGATGAAGGGGTAAAAAACGTGTGCAATAGGACAACGTGATTTCTTTCATCCAATGTCCCTCCGGATAAACATTTTTTAACAGAATTGGCGGAAGACGTGTTGTGTATTTTATCGAAACTCATTGCCTAATAGGGTAGAGTATATATTGGGGATTCTTGCATTGATACGCCTAATGGGGTAGAGCATTTCGGGGATTTTTGCATTGATATTCCTTGGTGTAGTTCAGTCAAATTACATTTCTTTTTGACAACTTAGTTATGTTTGAAAACTTAGTGTTTGGAAAAACTTAGTGTTTCGATTTGAGGTTTGATATCTGGTATCTGGTATCAAACCGTTTTGATGTGGGGGTTCGCGCGAACGAAGGCGCGGGTTCTAATGGTTCGTATTTTCTTGATTAGAACCGTATATGCCGCGTGATGCTAAAAGTACCTATTGTTACAAATGAAATATTTGAATATAGACTGAAAGAGCCCGAGATTTCCTATAGACGATGAAGAACTGCTAATTACAATACAATACAATACAAAATTTCTTTATTGTACACCAAAACATAGGTAACAAGAACAAAAGATACAATGGAAAGTACAACAGGCGGTCTTATCACTAGAATAGCGATCTCTTCCAGACAACCTTAGTGGTTGAAGGAAAACATTATGGGTGCAAGAGAGGCAGTTAACCTTAATTACCTTAGTGGATAATGAATGACGAGTAACTACCTTTAAGGGCGTCAAACCAAATCTCTCCCAATCTCACGTGTGGAGAAGTCCCTCCCTTCTATCTTGTTTTTTCAACAATAAAAAAATACGATTTTTTTTAAATTCAAGTCAATGAAACACAGAATAACATATTTTATTATCCTTTTCGTTCTCTTTTGCTTGTTTATATATAGTTTTTGTTGTTTTCCGCTTGGTGATTGGGGAGCCCACTAGTCTCATTTCTCCCGCACAAGAACTCAGGGAGAAGGGAATGACTGAAAAACAGCGCTCTATGAGATACAAATCTTATGGCAGCATAAGCTGAGCCATTTCCTTTTGCCTTATATCTGATATATTTAAATTTGAAATTTTTGCTATATATTTATATTGTAATTCCTTTGTGTTTTTTGTTTTACCTGTTGTCATTATAAATGTTTTAAGGTAATAAACGAGTTTATTATTATTATTATTATATTATTAAATTAAAACAGTAAACGCACGAAGGAAAAGACTAAGTACACATAGTTTTCTGTTTCTTCTTCACAGAAATTATTTAACTGAAATTACATAAATAAATTAAATTTCATTTAAGTTATAATATTATAATAGATTATAAAACTCGGTTTTTAAGTATGATAATTGTATCAGTAGATTTCAGTGGTGCTCTGACAAACTATCAAATTTAACAGAATTCACTATATATATATCGTTAAGTGAGATCTTGAGGACGCCTGGCCGCTACCCAACATACCCGAGCTTAAGCTCCCCACTCGCCCCTTACGATACCCGGGGGTAAATAGGGGTTGCGTCTATTTTTTGCCGAGGCCTTACACAGTAAAACTTTACGCCATCTTATACCTACCTTTTATATTTATGATAAAAGTAAGACTGAATATTCGAAAGTTATGATGATACTACATCATTGAGCCCCGATTTAATAATATTAGGACTTGAATTTTTGAATTTCATATTTTATGTGAATCAAAAATTCTAGCGTTTTTGCATATCACGTTTCATACAAGCAAAAGAAGAATTCCGTACACTTAATACGATTTTATTTTATTCCTAAAAAAAACTTTTTCTTTTTTCGTTTATACATTTCATAATACTCTCCATATGAACCATGTTCAAAAGTCTATATTACCATAAACCCATTACTAATGCATTTTCATTGCACATTCCTTTGATAATTCAAAGGTTTCGACATACCAGTAGCGGAGCGGTTACCATACCGGTCTGACACGCAATGGGTTCCGGGTTCGATCTCCGGCCAAACAGATGCCTCAATTATGAATTTATATTCCTCTTTAGATGTGGGAATTTGTATACCTATTCGTCTATGTATATATCCATGGCCAACGCAGGAAAGAAACGTAATGTGCTATGAATGTAGTGAGGGGTATTTATTTTTTACTCGCAGAATCGACGCGACTTCGTGCAGACTATAATGTAATCTATCCAACCATTATACATTTGAGCACCACTCCTGGACATGTCCCTCCCCTATCCGTAATGGGGATTTGGTCAATAGTCATAGTCAGCAGTAAGTATTGATGCTATTCCGATAGTAGTCCCAATAATTTTTGCAAGGGTACACTGATCATTGTGCGGCGGCGGTGTCCAAATCTTTCGTAGATATTGATATGTTCTCTTATATTGTAGAACATTTTTTTGATTATCAATAGATATCGCAGTGTATGTATGCATTGAGCAAAATTTTGACACTTTGAATCACATTACTCAAGTTTTAGCAAAGACGCCTTATATATTCTAGTAATAAAAATGGCCTATGTTGCTCAGGAATAATGTAGTATTCTATTGGTAAAAGAATTTTTAAAATCGGTTCAATAGTTTTTAAGTTAATTCATGACAAACATACAAAAATACAAAGTTGTCCTCGTTATAATACTAGTTTAGAAGTTTACGTTAAACACGTTTTTCTCACCATTAGTATCGAACATCGTTTTCTACACACGCTAAACTAGTCAATAATAAGGTATTTTCGTATATTTCAAGTTACAATGGTATGGGCTCCCAGTACCATTTGGTACTTAATTAAATGGACTCTCCCCCTTTTAATGCCCTACTTTTTACAACCCCGTTGTGAAGGGCTTTATAGAAAAACAAGGTCGTTAAAACAGTTTATTTCATTTTTTTTAATACGCCATATTCTTTGATTTTTTTTATATAAAGCAAGTTGATAATATATATTGTAGAACCAGTCTAGTTCGATCGTGGAAGTATCACCGCCACACCTATTTCTAGCGTGAAGCATTTCTTGTGTTCCGATGGAAGGGTGTGGTTGCACATTTTTATATGAGACGACCATCATAGTCGGGAGTAGCAACGCATGTGATTGATGAATAATTTAGTGATTGACTTCATATAGAACCCATGTTCTATTTCAAGTTACTAACAGATGCCCATGGGCGGCAGTAACCACTAAAAAAAAAAGAGTGTCTAGTAAATCGATTACAAAAAACCTTCTTTTTGGACGTCGGATAATTACATATCAAAAACAAATATTGGTTCTATTTTTTTGATAATTATGAATGTATTCGATACCTCAACCGCGAGGGTGCTCCCATTCAAAAAATAAAAACTCATCGTAAAGGATGGAGAAAAATGGGGGATGAAATTTCATAATGGGCCCTACAACGGAATCTTTACAAAGGGCGTAACCTACCTGCCAGGTTCATTATTGTAAACTTTACCGTTAAATAAGTAAAAAGATATTAATACAACAGACTACACAATCCTTACAAAGTTAATACAAAAGTAAAAGTTTAAATCAAATTCAAAATCACAGTGACGCCATCACAAAAAAACCTTCGCGAGCTCATGAATAACAACTTTGCTAAAGATCATCACATGATCGAATAAATAGTTTACAAACATTCATTTTTATATATAAGAAGATATTCTCTATTAGACCCGATTGTTTTTGTAAAGAAAATGTACCTAATGTTATTAGTCATTATCACTAGTAACCAACACTTACTTTCCCTACACTCGCACACTCATCTTCGTCATTCACGTGACGCTATGTAGCTTGTGATGATGCGGCCGCTTGTAATTTTTTGCAAACGGTGCACGCAAACGGATATTTCACACAAATTTCACACGATATAGACTAGCGTCCGACCGAAGTTTCGACTTGGGCTACCTTCGGCCATAAATCAACCTTTGGCTTCGGCTAAGATTGAGATTTAAAATTACGCTACAGAATTTAATACATTTTTTTAATAGACAGTGACTCAAGAGGAAGGTTTTTTTTTTGTATAATACATGCACAATAGGCATCCGGGAGGCATTCGACCTCCTTGGGAATTGCTCGGGTAAAGAGGGTACCCCTCGAGGCCCGAAATTCCTTGCCCACCGCCCTTATATTGATTTAGCCTTAGCATACGGGAGACCCGGAGGGTAAGACGTCCTCCAAATGATGATGGGGTAAGCACACAGGTATTGCGCTTGCTTTGAAAGTTCTGTTCGGAATTCACATTATTTTCAGATGTTATCGCTATTGGGAAGTTGCAAAGTAATTGTAATATGCTCTAAGACTATTTTCTTCGTGGTTTATAAACCTGTGGATTTCGGCTTCGGTCGAAGGGCGTGGTAATAGCAGATAATCGGCATCGGCTTCGGCCAAAAATCGACCTTCCGCCGAACGCTAGTATAGTCAAAGAAAATAGAACAGAACCTACCTTTCCCACACTCGTGTTCGTCATGTACGTGACGCTGTGCAGCTTGAGATGATGCCGCCGCTTGTATTTTTTTACAAACCGATATTTCATAAAAAAACATCTCGGCAATGCCAAAGCAAAATAGAGCACCTACCTTTTCCGCACTCGTCGCACACGCTCGTCTTCGTCATATGCGTGACGCTGTGCAGCTTGAGATGATCCCGCCGCTTGTAAGTCTTATCGCAGTCTTTGCAAGCGAACGGCCGCGCGTTGCTCTTCTTGCTTGACTTTTGCGGCGCTTGATATGTGCCTGACTCTGATTCTGCCGATCCGTCGTCGATCTGTAACGAAATGATCGCATAAATAAAGGAATCTAAACAAAATGTTTTTAAAATACCCTTAAGATATATGAGCGCAATTCTTGCCATATGATGAGCGAGCTTTTACATTTTACGCTTTGATGCTAGTTCTAGATATTTTCGTTATTGTTTTACAGCTTTTAAGTTCAAGTTCCTATCGTAGTAAAGCCATTTTTACATATTTATATAATTTAAAAAACGAGCATAATATATGATGTACATTTTAAAATTGTGCCTAACAGAAACTAGTTTTGACAGATAATATCAATTATTTTTTTACCAACCATTGGTAAAATTCTGACACCACTTGTCCTGCTAAATTAATAGAGACTACAAAGGTCGATATTACTTATGATTTACTTTCTTACGAAATCTGTATCTATATTTATATAAAACTAGCTGTACCCGCGGCTACGCCCGCGTGCAAATCGGTGTATGGCAAAGTTTTTCCCGTGCAAATCTCCACTCAGTAAGAATTCTGCGATAAAAATAGTCTACATGCTGTTCCATAACATTTTTTATAGTAAAAAACCCGTAAAATCGGTTTCGCCGGTCAAGGATTACCCGGACAAACACAGAGTGAAAAAACGAATTTTAAGTGTGTATTTGTGGGTAGGTGCATATTGTTATGTAAAATGTTATGAAAATAAGACGAATAAGAATATCGTAAACCCCTTTTTTGAACCAATTTACAGTCTTAGTAGTCACATTAACAATATCGGAATACATCTTTTCAAACAACGCCTCCACATTTAAACCAAAGCGCATCGATTATAAAGATGGATTTTAACTTTTATGAATTGAAAAATACTATTAAAATAATTTTAGTCCTTTTAAATTTCTGACTAAGATTACATATAGGTGAACCTACTTTTAACATTAATTTGACACCACACGGCTATCACGATTTTAATTACAGGTGCGAAATTCACATACTTAAGAGTTAAGAACATCATCTATTTTGGCATATTTTGACACACTTTGTTATTCTAAAATTAATTTAAAATATGTTGTTATTTAAAGGCATGTTTTCTATAACATTATTTATAATGTTATAGAAAACATGCAAAGTTTCCATCGTATCATAAATATAAAAATAACAATAATGTTGACATTGCTCGTTTGTTATTAGAGTCAAGTGTTCATCAACCATGCTTCAATATTTATAAATGCAATTATTTATCACAAAAGTTGCAAAAGCTTCTTTATAATAATAATTCATGATATAATTGTTATATCTTATTTAGATACTGATCGACTTATTAATGTTAGTATTTTGCTTAAAAGACTATCAATTGTATTTTGTCCTTAATAGTTATTTTCGCTAAAAATGTACTGGTGTGGTCAATAACATAACTTTATTTATGCAATAATAGTTAAGAAACTATTTATGTAACATGAACATGGAGTGAGAAATGGAGTCGATAATTTTATTTTGAAACAATGTTAAAACATTTTATCGCCTTTGAATTATTGGATTCGAATAACTATTTTACTATAATAGTATGACGCGCCATCTGATATCAATTGGGAATCCCTGTACTCTAAGAGCGATTTTACATTATGTCGCAAGCTGCGCGGCCGCAGCGCGTCAACGGATGCTTTTTTATTATTGAAATATTTCATAAATTCATAAATTAAATTAAAATCAATTTGAATCACATCTATTTTTATGATAATGATAGTTACAAATTTATACGAATTATTTTTGAATGAATTCAGAATGGCATCCGGGCGGCCATTATGGCTGCTGTCATGTCACACTACTGTCATGTCACACATGTTTACATTAGAATTTAACAAAATACGCGACAATCCGAATTATTCGGATATATGTTGTCGACTCGAAATCAATGTTATTTTATGTTTTATTATTTAGATAAGGTTTTAAGTAAGTCTTTTGTACCCCTTGACGGACTTGTCAATATGGAACTTTGTCAAAAACGAACTTCCATACAAACATTTATGCCCGATTTTAACGCTTTCAACCCATTTTTTTCGATAAAAAGCAGCCTATGTCCTTTCTCGAGGTCAACTCTATCTGTGTGCCCAATTTCATAAAGAACGGTTCAGTTGTTTAGGCGTGAATAAGTAGCAGACAGACAGACAGACAGACAGACAGACAGACAGACAGAGTTACTTTCACATTTATAATATTAGTAGGGATTCTCGTGTCACAATGTTTATCTCCGTACTCCTCCGAAATGGCTTGACCGATTCGCATGAAATTTTGTGAGCATATTGTGTAGATCTGAGAATCGACCAACATCTATTCTTCATACCCCTTAGTGATAAGGGTTGTTCACCCTTAACGTTTTTTGTACGCTTTTTCATCATTTTATGTAATTAAATTAGATGTAACCCAAAAATTTACTTAATAAAGATTATGATTATTAACAGACAAAAAAGCATGATAGTGTGTTAAACTCTAGAAATGCACGCAGTATGTGTGTATATTGTGTAATATATTGTTTTTTAGAATGTACCTTCAATAAGTTTGAAAAAGAAACCCTGTCCTATGAAGTTGCCATAGAGTTCTAGTGACCACTTACTATGAGGTAGAATCACTACATAGTATAAAACAAAGTAGCTTCCCGGTGTCTATCCTTATGTATGCTTAGATCTTTAAAACTACGCTACGGATTTTAATGCAGTTTATTCTAATAGATAGTGATTCAAGAGGAAAGTTTTTATGTATAATACATGCATAATATAGTGATGCAACATTGATAATTTTAGATTTTCTACTTTTACGCGTAACGAAGTTCGCCGGCTCAACTAATAAGGCTGGTATAACTCACCACACACTGCGGTTCCATCTCTGTGCCTAAAATGGTCTCCGGCTCAGTTTTCTTAGGGTGCACCCTGCTCACATGCTCCAGAAGAAGCTCTGCACAGTAGAAACCTAAAACGAAGTGAATTTATTAGTGATTAATGTAACGTACCCAAACCACTTCACCTATTTTTTCAATTGTTTACCCCCCTACCTCCCCTTGGTAACCCGTAGTATTTATTTATAAAAAAAAATGCTTCAAATTTATACCAATTTCAGTTCAACGACCAAAAAAGCTCTTCAAATCTATACCGATGTTAGTTTAAACAACCAAGAATAAAATAAATTCTGTTTTGATAGTGTATATCCAAATATAATAACAGACCCAATATTTAAACATTTTTGTGCATATTTCGCCCTTTTATAGTGCATATTTGCCTGAATGTTTTAGTATTATGATTGTGCATATAATCCGATATCTAGTAATGATACTGTGTGCCAAATATCAGGGGAATCCGACGAGTACATTTTTGACGACGTGAAAGAATAAATTACATACATCCTTATAAAACCTGCGCCTTATAAATATTAGTTTAATTTTAAATGTAATCTTTATAAAAAGAGGCAAAGAGATAAAATGAGACTAATAATTATGTTAGTGTATTTTTATGATTAATACTATGCAAAGATAAAATATCCTTTCTGACGTTTTAACAAAAAAAAACTGAAATAAAAAAAATATGGCTGGATTTGATCTCTGGACTAACACGAATTAATAATTGTGAAATATGTATATTATTACACATTAAATTATAAGTAAGAAATAATACCTAATCATTAAAACAATTAACTTTCAGAGGAGATAAAGTATACATTATTATATTATACATACAAAATACTAGCAAATACCTTGGTATAGCCGTAACTTTCGAAAAGCTTAGTAGTATTACGTAGATAGGAAGGGTCCGTTCCCTCGCGTCGTGTCAAGTGGTTTAGGAGGGGATGGGGTACTATTTCTGTAGGGAGTAGAAAGCCCGCTGTGTAAGAAAGGCTTTTGTACCCTTAGTACTAGTGATATAACGTGTTGTTATTCGAATATGCCTTACCAACATTCGCGTATGAGAATGTTGTTTTTAAACTATTGCATAGTTTTTATCGAGGGCTTCGAGCGCGGCGTCCGAATCAAGAAATTTCGTAACGAAAAAACCTAACACCCCCACTCCGCCTACCATGTAGCGCGGCCGAGCGTTCGCTTAACGTATGTGTATATAGTGCGACAGTGAAAATGAGTATGAAAATGAAAAAAATTAAAATGAAAAAAATGAAAATACTTGTGCAATAATTTTACCGCGGCAGTCCCCGAGTGCTACCCTTTTTTTCACTTTTTGGTGGTGACCTTTTTAGTAGACAAATTACAGTTTGAATTCAATTTGGACAGATTTGGCGATCTTTTTTGTAAAGCACTGCAATTCAATATTCGGAAAACATTTACACAATTCTTGCGAAAGCGAATGACTGAAAACATGCGAATATTCGTGAATTCAAATATTCGTTAGTATTTTTTATCTTAAAAAAAAAAACTTAAAACGCTTTCTACACTCATAGCCTCACACTAGGATTTTCTCCTGTGTCGTGGGTGCCATGGACACACACAAAGACGAATACACAAACACCTAGACCCAGATTATCTAAACTCATCATTCAGATACCTGTGTGGCCGGGAATCGAACCCGGGACCCATTGCGTGTCAGACCGGTTTGGTAACCGCTGCGCCATGCGGGTCGTCAAACATCACATCTCAATACGAGTTTATTACGTTACATTACTTTGCACATTGTACGCTTACCTTTTGATTTTCAGCAATAACTTGCAATGTAATTTGAAATATTGAGCGAAAACCAGAATAATACTTTTCTTGAGGAAACAAAATAAATAAAGAATAAATTACCTTGAAGATGATTCCATTTAATTATGTAGAAAATCTCAAGGTTAAGTTTGGAAAAGTAAAGAATGAAATTGCATATACAACCCTTTAGCCCTTTTTAAACATGTTATGTTATGTAAATTTTTGTAACCCAAAAATTGACTAAATAAAGATCTGTCTTTCTTTCTTTCACAGGGTCTTCACAATGGCTGTAACCTACCTGCCAGGTTTATTACTGTCATGTTTATCAATAGCAAAAACAAGAAGAAATTATAATACAATTAAACTAGAATTATAAATTGCAAGTGAAATGTGATTTAATATTTGATAAAAAAAATTAGTATAGACACATGCCTATAATAATTTATGAGCCAATGAGTCCAAACAGCCATTAAAATCTGAATGCAACTACTTAAGTACATCCATTTATTTAAAGGGGGCGAAGGCTAAAATAAAATAAGCTCGTCGTCAAAAACAGTTTTGTTTCTCCACCGAATTCTTTGAAAGCCTCAATTCGGCTGGTCGTCCCTCAAAGGAAAATCCGCCAGTGAGTGTAGAAATTCCTCGCATCATTTTGAAAGGTGTGGGTTGCCACGAAAGGTATTTCAATTCGTCCCTTGACATAACAAATTTAGTACTGAGTTTAGAAAGAGAAAGAACCCGTCGCTGGGGTCATAATACGGTAACTTGACATCAACTAACTTTTATAACCAATGTAAAAACAATATGGCAATAAAAAAGATATACAAAGAAAAAAGACAAACGCATTGAGTTTCTTGCCGGATCTTCTCAGTTGAGGTCGTATTCCGATCCGGTGGTAGTCTAAAAAAATACATATGTAACTGACACTTTGTAAGTGCCTCCGTACGTCTATGCAAAAAAAAAGACATTTCGTTTCATTTCAACCATTAAATACTAGAACGAGCGCTAAAAATAGATTATATAATAATAATAGTCAATTGCAATCCTAAATATATAGGACCGATGAATAACCGTCCTAAGACGCCCGGATACCGAATAACAATCGCTTTTCTACTTAAATAAAAATGATCACAAAAGCGGTATTCATAGACTATGATATTGACAGATTAATTTTCTATATCTCTTCCTCTTTTCTTTACTTGGTGGGCTAAAAATAGAAACCATCAGATTCAACAGTTGTCTTTCCCAATTTCTATATCATATGTGTGTGCAAATGAAAAATGATTTATTGCATTTAAAAGTAGTACATAGTTTTACAATATTGTTGGGTACCCTCTTTTAAGTATGTTTATACCTGTAGTAGGGGGCCCCGCTCTCCCCTTATACTGTTGCTAAGTACTAGGAATTATATAAATTACCAAATATATTATACTATATCATGTGTGTTCTATATCATACGCTTGCAACTTTTGTCACAGGTGTATGCGAACGATTATTTTAAACATTTACGTGATGTTATAAACAGTGTAGTTCAACCGGGAAGATACTAAACTATATCTAGCGTGTATGATCTCTTGCGTTTGCGTAAATGTGGGTGCCGGTACATTTTTTTATAAGGCGACTATCTCTATATGTTGCTTCCATATGTCCAAGGTCGGCAGAGACCACTTACAATCAGGCGGACTGCATGCTCATTTGTTTCTTCAATCAGGTGAACAGGTAAAAAACTTCGGAAAGACGAACAAAAGTATTCCTCAGGATATCCTTAATCTGTGTTGACGAACAAAACGAGCACCTACCTTTCCCGCACTCGTCGCACACGCTCGTCTTCGTCATATGCGTGACGCTGTGCAGCTTGAGATGATGCCGCCGCTTGTATTTTTTTACAAACGGTTATTTCATTAAAAAAAACTCTGAAATTCCAAATGAAAATAGAGCACCTACCTTTCCCGCACTCGTCGCACACGCTCGTCTTCGTCATATGCGTGACGCTGTGCAGCTGGAGATGACGTCGCCGCTTGTATTTTTTTACAAACGGTGCACACAAACGGATGTTTAAAAAAAAATTTGGCAATGCCAAATGAAAATAGAGCACCTACCTTTCCCGCACTCGTCGCACACGCTCATCTTCGTCATATGCGTGACGCTGTGCAGCTAGAGATGACGTCGCCGCTTGTATTTTTCTACAAGCGGTGCACACAAACGGATATTTTATAAAAAAAAAACTCGGCAAAGCCAAAGGAAAATAGAGCACCTACCTTTCCCGCACTCGTCGCACACGCTAGTCTTCGTCATATGCGTGACGCTGTGTAGCTGGAGATGATGCCGCCGCTTGTATGTCTTATCGCAAACGGTACAAGCGAACGGTCGTTCATTGCTGTTCGTGCTTGAGTTTTGCGGCGCTTGGCTTGTGCCTGACTCGGAATCTGCGGAGCCGTCGTCAATCTGGAACAAAATAATTTAATATATACACACGCACACACGCTTTCTACACTCATAGCCCCACACTAGGATTTTCTCCTGTGTCGTGGGTACCATGGACACACACAAGACGAATACACAAACACCCAGATCCAGAAAAAGAATTTAAACTCATCATTCAGATACCTGTCTGGCCGGGAATCGAACCCGGGACCTATTACGCGTCAGACCGATATGGTAACCGCTCCGCCACGCGGGTCGTCCGTCAAATATGCGTCGCATATGCGAAGAACAAGAGAAATCGATTTTTGAATATGCTGTTAATACGGTTATATATGGTTAAGAATTTCGCCATGCGATTGACGCGCTTTAAAGCTTTTACGCTGAAATACAACTTTCTCAAAATTATGAGCTTTACTGCTCATAGATTTGTCAGACCATCCGGTTTCCATCAGATTAGCCCTAAACAATATGAACATTTAATATTGCAAATGCATATCATGCATGTATATACATACGTAAATGAGAAAAAATAAATATGTTATTTTTATAACAACCGTTGGTAAAATCATCACCTTGACCTACTACATCAGTATCGACCACAAAGGTCGACATTACTTACGATGTTAACTACATATAATGCAATTCTTACTAAAATTGGATTGTATGTATAATGCACCGATTATACAGATTTGAATTACGTCGAAAATCTGTCATACCGGTAAGTGAGACATCTATTTATTACGAGAGCCTTTTAGTTTAGAGGGGAAGGTCGATTCGAATGTCATTGAATGTCAGCTAGGGGGATGAGGGTCTCAGCGCAATATTACGTTTTTTTGTAAAAAATTGTACAAAATTACGACAAAATTGGATTGAATGGTGCTATTAGCACGTTGGATTCAAGACAAATCTCACTACATCTTACCATGGCGAGAAGAAAAGTCTAAAACGTCTTCAAAATTATATCACGTAATGAATAGGCATCCCCATAACCTATTTTAGTTCTCTAAATATTTATTTCTCTGCTACATTTTAAAAATACGCGAGTTTTTTTTCAAGCCGCTATTTGCACTTGTTTGTCTTTATATTTTTATACATGTTACGATTATTTCTTACGAAAGAAAAAGTACTTAGCGCAAAAAGTATGTTCCAAGTATTCTTTAACAGTTATTAAGTTACTGAAGTTATTTTACATAGATTCTATTAGATTGAAAGATTTAATCCCAAATATCTCATGTTAGCTTATATTCCTGTTTTAAATTTTAATTAAAAACGATCTACTGTTAAGTAAGTACGACTGAGTTTCGTCCCTGTAGTTTCGGAATCCCCTGCCTGTCGTAAGAGGCGACTAAAAGGGGCTTCCGGGGTTGCGGGCGGCTAGTGGGAGCTCGAACCGTTCGGTCAGGCGATCCCGGAAAGGACGGCGGTATGTGTGGTCGCATACCGTCGTAAAGACTAGACGGGGCGGTGGGCCCAGCCGCCCACCTGGGAGGAGCCCGATGGGGCAACGCGCTTAGAGGATTCCGGTTGCGTTCCTTTGAAGATCCCGGAGTCCTCTTTATTGCGTCGAGGGCGGCCACCGGGGGGGTTTAAGTGCGGTAAAAATCCCACATAACCCTGTGTCACTCTCACGGCGTCGGGTACCTTTTGAAGGTTTCCCCCTCAAGAACAAAAAAAAGTACGACTGTGTTTATATGTGCGTGTATGTAGAATAAATAAATGAAAAATCATATTTAGAAATAAACTTTAAATAAACGAATTAAATAAATCGTAAAAAAAAAACATTTTTCATATAAGTATTTAATATGTTAAATTCTCGAATACTATTAGATCTGTGATAGTCAACCATCTTTGGGAGTACGCCATATTTGATTTAGAGTGATGTCACTTTACAAACCATACATTGTCATGCAAATGAAACGCGTGTGCAAAATTTCGACTCTATCGGTTGAAGGCAACTAACTGTGACGACGACCCGCGTGGCGCAGCGGTTACCGTACCGGTCTGACACGCAGTGGGTCCCGGGTTCGATTCCCGGCCAGACAGGTATCTGAATGATGAGTTTAGATTCTTGTTCTGGGTCTGGGTGTTTGTGTATTCGTCTTTGTGTGTATCCATGGTACCCACGACACAGGAGAAAATCCTACTGTGGGGCTATGAGTGTAGAAAGCGTTTTTTTTTTTAACTGTACCCATAGTACTAGTTGGTTGTTTCCTCAAACCAAGAATTGGACCTACTTATGCAAAACAGAATCAACCCACACAACGACAGTTTTGAGAAGAATCAAAATTTTGAACACTGTATAATTTTAGATTATTTTTAATAAAATCTATTTATAATGTTGCATAAAATATTTTGCTCTATGTATACAAATATGATATTATAGATCAACATTTTTAATAATAATAGGACGAAAACTCATTGGTTCCTTTTTGTAGAAGTAGGTCAAATTGTTCTTGTTGCTCATACATTGATATGTAGTAGTGATGTAACGAGTGTTAATATTTGAACATTAGCGAATGCGAACGCGAATTCGAATATTGCTTTTTTTCGGTTTTTGGTGTTGGGTGACCCTTTTTTGCAAAGCTCTGCAATTCGCAATATTTGCAAAATATTCGCACAATTCTTGCGAATCCAATATTCGTTATATAACTAAAATATACATAGCACGGTTACTTTTCCAAGCATAAGAGAACATACTCAAACCACGTGTTTATTTGAAGGGGGAGCGGGGGTATTCAAAATACTTTGGGAAAGGGAGATCTCCCGCCAGGCTAGTTGATAATGCCTGGGTAGCGGCCGTGCTCCGACGGTCGTTGTTCGGAACTTGCATATATGCCGGGTATTGAGAATACTTCGATAGCGTGTTTTAGAATACTAGTAGCGCCATCTCTTGCGGGAGGATGCCACAGTATCATGCTTGGTCACAGGGAGAAGGGTTGGGGTTTAGGTTTTAGTTTACCGCGTAGTCCTTTAAGGGAATGGAAAATCCCGGTTTTGTTTAAATATTTCATTTGTAACTATAGGTATGCATTAGGGATGTAACGAACGATTCGATATTTGCAAGAATTGTGTGAATCTATTGCGAATATAGAATTGCAGGTTGATGGCCAAAAAAAGGTCGCCTAATCTACGCCGCTATGGGAGTAGTGTAGGGGTAATAAAATGCTCCCCTACGCAACTATCATCGTGGCGCCCATGTTGGCGTCAAATTTTCAAGGTTTTTTTTAAGCAAATAATAACATTCGTTAGAAAATACAAGCTAAACTATTATTTTTAGGTGTTTGCAAAAAATATTGAAAACTGTAGTTATAAATTACTACGTGGCATCTACAGGGAGAAGAAGTCTACCTAAATACTACGGATGGTCACCAAAGGGAGGGTTGGGTCGAAATTTGTCAAAAATAGGTCACGTTGTTTGGGTACGTTCCCTAACTTGCAATATACTTTGAAACGAACGAAAACAAGAACAGTGCTTGTTGTAAGGAAACATTATTATCTCGTACTAAGGGTAGTTGTCTTATTTTTTATTATTTTTTTTATTTAATGACACACCAACAGCATTACAAATAACACATTACAATAATCTTACATAGAAATAAAGATAGTATGCACGCCAATTACAGGTGCGTACAACTAAAAGAAAGTTACATTGTACAAGTTATACATTGATAAAGATGAAAAAGATAATAATTTTAAGGATATACATAACTAAGCAATACTATGGCTATTTCTGAGGAGAAGTGTGCGGTAATTTTTTTTCTCAGGATCGAGAAATCTTTAATAAGTGCTGAGAGTCGGTTGTGCTCAGAACACATTCGCAATAAAGGAGAATGTTTGAGGACGTTAGTTCTGCTTGCTGGAACGTGTAATAATTTGGTGATTTGTCTTCGATCTATTGAGTTGGGTTTATAAATCCGTTGCAGAATTTGAAAAAAAATAACATTGCAAGTTAAATAAAAGCCTATAACAGTATAAACACGGTTAGCACAGCAGGGCGGAGTTTCATATCTCCATGGAAACAAGGTCCCAAAACCCAAAATCCTCACAAATTCGTCTCCCTCACCCACAGCTGACCCGCCCGTATCAGCTCGGCCCTGCGGAACACCCGAGACTTGTCGCCCGTAATCCTCCAACGGCCGGACAAAGCACATACGAATCTTAGTATATTCGAATTTGCATACAATTTGTTATATCTTAGATAGTAGTTTGTGATAATGTATGTGCGTATGTTACTCTTTCATGCAATGCCTACAGATCGCTATTCGCTGAAATTTTGCACAGATATAGCTTTCTTTTTATTATAATACGAAACTACCACACGCCTATTTCTAGCGTGAAGCATTTCTTGCGTTTCAATAGAAGGGTGTGGTTGCCGGCACACTTTCACATGAGGCGACCATCATAGTTCTCGGGAGTAGCAGTGCATCTGTGATTGACTTCAGATGAAACCCATGTTCTGTATGAGGTTGATTACAGATGTTCATGGGCGGCAGTGACCACTTACCATCAGGTGGTTTGAATGCTCGTTTGCTACTTCAGTCAGATTAAAAAAATAACTCCACAGACTGATCGTCAGTGCCTTTTTTCACAATAGTTCTTTTTTAACTTAATTCGTCTTTCTTAGTTCCAAGTTAGGCCATCGCTGCCACCATCACACTCGTGTGCGGTGGTGACAACGTTGGCTGTTTAGGAAATCTTAAAATTACGCTTATAATATAGGACCATTTTTTTACGCGGTATGTATAATTTGGTGCATTATACATAGATGTACAGATATAGCTTAACATGGGAAACTCATTACTGGTAAACATGATCAAAAGTATTACAATAAACTCGTTTTGTTGTTTATTGGTTAAATAACAAGATTCTATGAATGCTATCTTCAACATAAATATTTTGAAGGATACCGTATAATTTTTGTTCTTTTTTTCGTCAGCTTGATTCTCATTTACTTCTCAGAGTGGTTTAGGCAATGTTCCACTCAAAGACTTAAGGTCCAGGGCAGATTAGTTAAACTACAATTTAGTGAATCTTTAGTTTCGTAAAGCCTTTTAGAAATCTAAGTTGTGTAAAGTTCCTTATTTTCTTTCAACATTAAATAAAGTAATAGCTAGATCCTGCCTGCGGCTTTGCCCGCTTGAACTTCTAATAACTTGTCTATTTCTTACCTCCATCTTGATGTCCTCGTCGCTGACGGTTTCTTCGGGAAGGATCGGCTTTTCGTCGTACTCGATGAGCTCCTGTTTGAAGTCCACGAACTCACAGTCCTCCCCTGTGACGTTCTTTATAAATATCCGGTTGTGGGTTTGCAGGTGTTTCTGTAGGTGGTCCTTGCGGTAGAACGCTGTGGGAAATTATGTTGTGGTTAGATTCAGTGATTTAATCATTTTAATATTATGAATGTGAACGTTTGCGAGGATCTTTTTTTTATCTAACTGAAGTAGCAAACGAGCTGATGGTGAGTGGTCACTGCCGTCCATGGACATCTGACTTCTGTAATCAACTACATACAGAACATGGGTTGAATCTGAAGTCAATCACAGATGTGTTGCTACTTCCGAGGACTATGATGGTCGCCTCATATGAAAGTGTTCCGGCAACCACACCCTTTTATCGAAACGCAAGAAATGCTTCACGCTAAAAATAGGTGTAGCGGTGGAACTTCCCCGGTGGAAATACACTAGTTCTACCACCTTGGATCTATGTTTGTTACTGTTTTACACAAATACTACAGGTCTGATTTCTTTGGCAATTTGACACACACATTGCTTAGATTGGATACCAACGGTAGACGTGATCAAATCACCTGGAGTAACCTAGTCACTACATAGTATAAAACAAAGTCCCTTCGCACTGTCTGTCCCTATGTATGCTTAGATCTTTAAAGCTACGCTACGGATTTTAATGCGTCTTTTTAAATAGAGTGATTTAAGAGAAAGGTTTTTATGTATAATACATGCATAATATAGTGGAGAAACAAAGATATTTTTTTACTTTTAAGTGGAACGAAGTTCGCCGGGTCAGCTAGTATCTAATAAAATACAGAATAGATATAATACAGCCCTTTACAATGGAATAGTCAAGTACAAAAGTAGAACTTCAATTATAATTTAAGATAGAAACAACAATATTTCCTAAAGCGGCCGACGACCCGCCTGGCGTAGCGGTTATAATACCGGTCTGACGCGCAGTGGGTCCCAGGTTCGATTCCCGGCCAGACAGGTATCTGAATCATGAGTTTAGATTCATGTTCTGGGTCTGGGTGTTTGTGTATTCGTCTTGTGTGTGTCCATGGTACCCACGACACAGGAGAAAATCCTAGTGTGGGGCTATGAGTGTAGAAAGCGTGTGTTTAAGCTATCCTTCTTGGCATTCCAATAAATTGCGTTTTAGAAATGTAGTATTATTCAATCTAAACTATGATTAAACACGCTTTCTACACGCATAGCCCCACAGTAGTATTTTCTCCTGTGTCGTGGGTGCCATGGACACGAATACACGAACACCCAGACCCAGAACAGGAGTGTAAACTCATCATTTGCGCCATTGCGCCTAAGACCGGTATGGTAACCGCTGCGCCACGCGGGACGTCGTATTATTATTCTGTCGTTCATGTTATAGCATGAAAATATAGTATCTATCCATCTACATAACGTGATTCCATAGAACTGTATGTTCAGGGTAAAACGCCCGTAGCGTATTACGTAACGCTAGCCCACTAAGGGGGGGTACTCCCCCCTTCCCCACTGGTGAAAACGGTACCGGACCGTCCCACCCCCTTTTATCCGCTTATGAATATGCTGTTCATAGGCAAACGACATATATACATACTATGTATGTTTATAGGAACTAAAATTTATCGTTAAAATATAAAATTTTAATGACAAATTTAATAAATTATAATAAATTAGTGTATTTTTCTGCACTCATATCCACACACCAGGCTTTTCTCCTGTGTCGTAGGTTACCATGTAAAAGTACATACACATAATTTAATATACATCCAGAACCGAGGCACAATTCTAAATTCATCATTTATAAATCCGTCTGACCGGAGATAGAACCCGGAACCCTTTGTTCGTCAGACCGGTATGATGACCGCTCCGCCACAGGGGTCGACATGGATTTGTGCAGCTCTTTATAGGAAAAAGATCCTCATTATGAATCATACTTATTATGTCTGGACAAGAGTGCATTCTTTATAAGCAAAATCTGGGCTTTTTGTGGCATTGTGGCGATTGACGCTTAGTAACTGCTTCTTAGCAAGATAAAGCAGAAATTTTTTTCAATCCATTTTTATGAAGCCGTGGCAAACGAGTATGCCTTACTCAATTCTTGGAATCAGACAACAGAATGCAGAATGCAACAGTATGGCTGATATAAGTTAGACGTGTGAGGGTGGTGTTCCCAGTTGATTCTTGAATATAATATCTATAAATTTTTAATTACATATTGTCAATTGTTACTCTTGCTCGCAAAAACTTTATGAGATTACGCTGAAATTCGGAAGACAGGGTTTTTTGTTTATGACCTAGATTGACATAAGATATTCATTACCTATTTCTAGCGTGAAGCATTTTTTGCGTTTCTTTGGAAGGGTGTGGTTGCCGGCACGGCTTATATATGAGACAACCATCATAGTCCTTGGGAGCAACGCATCTATGATTGACTTGAGATAGCACCCATGTTCTATTTGAAGATGCTTACAAATGTCCCTGAGCGGCAGTGACCACTTACCATCAGGTGGCCTGCATGCTCATTTACTACTTCAATCAGAAAAAATAATACCGAGTTGTTAATAGTTGAAGAGGCCGAAGCCATCAAAGCATCAGAATAACCTAGTTTGTCATATATATGGATAGAATTATTTTTTTACAATAACTAGCACTCTGATCAACACTTAATACAAATGTATCTACATACATAAATACCTCCTTCCGACTATATTTATTTTATCTTATTTTATAAAACTCTTAAATACAATTCTCAGGAATTTCGTCCAAGAGAGAAAGGACCAACATAACACGAGAAAACATAAATTGAACGGTACACGGCATCACCCTTCCCTTAGACCTTTATAAAATCTACATCATGTGTATAAGCCGAGTTTAGAGGTGGTTTTTCTAACAAGCGCCCGTTAGGAGGGGATTCTCTCCGGGGAGAATGGAGGGTGATATTTTCGGCAAAAAACCGTGGGCAGTAAAGGGCATCGTTTGTGAGTCATGAAACCGGATCGAAGTAAAAAATAAATATATTTTGTATATTTTCTGTTTTTCTTTTTTGTACTGTTGGACAAAAATAAATAAATATAGAAATACAGTTGAATTGAGAACCTTCCCATTTTCGAAGTCGATTAAAATGTACCACTATTAAATGACTCGTTTTTTACTATGTAAGGAATTGATTTAAAAGGATTAGATGGAGAGACAATTAAAACGAAGTGATAATTAAAATGTCTCGTGATGATGATTAATACCTTTGTAAGATCAGACTTATAGATAATAGAAAAGAATTCAGTAAACTATCAAGAATAGTTGTTTTCATTTTAAAACCAACATTGACGAAACATAGGTAACATAATGTATATTGTAATTATAATTTATTGTAATAATAACGTAATCCAATTTTTAAATTTTTATCCTGTTTAATTTTTTATTTATATTTGTACACCTATGACGGGTAAAGTAAGCGGACTTATACAGCATACTATTGATCATCTTTGTAATATACCTTATTTCGACAAATAAATGATATTGTATTGTAACACATGACCTACCAAACTATTAGTCAAAGCTCGTATCGTTGTTCAAGCTTTTACATCTACACTACTACTTACTATTAAAGAAAATGAAATATAGATTAATAATAAAAACAACAAGACTGAAAGAGTGAAAGGTGTTAAAACCAAGGTGGTAGAACCAGTGTAGTTCGATCGGGGAAGTACCACCGCCACACCTATTTCTAGTGTGAAGCATTTCTTGCGTTTCGATAGAAGGGTGTGGTTGTCGACACACTTTCACATGAGGCGACCATCATAGTCCTCAGGAGTAGCAACGCATCTGTGATTGACTTCAGATAGAACCCATGTTCTGTATGTAGTTGATTACATACAGAACATAGGTTCCATCTGAAGTCAATTATGTAGTTGATTACAGATGTCCATGGGCGGCAGAAACCACTCACCATCAGGTGGACTGCGTGCTCGTTTGCTACTTCAGTCTGATAAAAAATAAACCAGTAACTTGGGTAAAGTAAAGACTCGGGATAACTCCACCTATGTATTTCTAGCGTGAAACACTTCTTAGTTACTATGGAAGAGCGTGTCTGTCGGTTTACTTAAATACATGAGGCGACCATTTTGGTACGGGTTTATTACGTTTTTTCAAAATGATTACCGTTTAAGCTGATTAAAAATGAGAAAAGATGGAATTTGGTAAAAACTATAATAAAGATTTCTCAAATATAAAAGGATGTAAAAGTGGAATACATAAATACCGTTTTGAAGATGTTTCATTACATATGCGAAAGTTTGCTAGAACGTTGTAGTTCGACCGGGGAGGTACCACCGCCACACCTATTTCCATCGTAAAACATTCCATGCGTTTCGATGGAAGGGTGTGGTTGCCAGCACACTTTTACATGAGGCGAGGACCATCATAGTCCTCGGGAGTAGCAACGCATCTGTGATTGACTTTAGATAGAACCCTTTGTTCTATATGAAGTTGCTTACACATGTCCATGAGCGGCAGTGACCACTTACCACCAGGTGAACTGCATGCTCGTTTGCTATTTCAGTCAGATAAAAAAAACTTATAATACATTTCACGTTTATAGCTTCGAGACTAAACATGCCTAAAAACTGCAACTTTTAGCTTCTTTATTGTAAAAATTCAAAAATCCTTAATGTTTTCCAACTCATATCATCACTAGCAACGCCGCGGCTTTACCTGGATTTAACAAAATGTCTACTGACGTGGTTGATAAGTTGAGATTTTTGTTCAAGGAAGGGGGATCAAGCCCCGCGGCTATATGGCCTCTTAAAGGAAGGCTTATAAATAAGTCGAAGTTCGGCATAAATGTCCTGCTATTTCTGGATTTTATCGTTACCCCCTAAAAGGTCACGGACGGACTAATGTACGTCATTTTTTATTTAGGCGATTCTCGATTTTGAAATTTGGACTGTCTTGATCGACTTCTCTAACTTTTTCTCATTATACTTTCCTTCGCCGTAAAAATGTTTAATTTCCCAATACGCAAATCATTTTAGAAAAATCAGTGGTGCGGGATTTGAGCCACTGACTCTCAATTGAAACGCAGTCTCAACCATTCAGCTATCACTGCTCATGCGGTAGTAGTGATTTTAATTTGTTCTGCTTTAATAATATTATAAATCGATCAATTTTACAGGATAATAGAAGGGATAACATAAGCTTTGTTAAGGGGGGAATCCAACAGCGGCGCTCGGCGGAAAAAAAGGTCGGTTCGTCTTTGACATTTTTATTTCACCCTATGCTAAGGGGGAGCGAGGTTCGGAATAAATAGAACCCGAAATTTGTCGACAAAAAACGGAAAAGGTTCTCCTGTTCGAAGAATTTTCCCGCCTATGCTCAGGGGGAGGGGGATTTGAGCCCGTAAATCCCTCCCTTGTGGCCATGCCGTTACTATTCCTTACTTTATACTGTCTCCATGACCGCTGTTAGGAGGGTAAAGGACGAAAATTGGTAGTAAGTTCCGAGATAACGAAAAACAAGTCGAACATGTTGTTATTCATAGAAGGTGGAAGTATTAATAATAAAATTTTATAAAGTAAAAATAGTCATTGCCTTGATTACGAATGCCTTATATAGGTGCAGCTGTACTACACTTATCCTTTAATATATTTTATAACTTTAATATTAATCTATCATTTTTTTAGTAAATTTATAAGAGAATAACTCTTATAAAAACTTAATTCAGATCATAGACATTTTGTGAACAAAAGTTCGTGCATTGAATTCTAGCATTCTTCATTAATCCAATTTTGGATTAAATAAGAAAACATACAATAAAATAACAAGGCTAATTATTTCAAAAGTCCTATGTTCAAATCTATCATACTCTGTAACTGGATCCAATTTCATGTAAATCCGCTCAACTGATTTTGCGTGTTTGAATAAGAATCATATAAACTTTATAATATGATCAGAAATGTATTTTGATCTATTTAAGGTTATTTACAGATGGGCACTACTAAGAGTTTATTGCATTTTTTTATCCGATTGAAATAGCAAACGACCATGCAGTCCATCTCATAGTATGTGGTTACTGGCGCCTATGGACATCTGCAATCAACTTAATACAGAACAAGAGATTTGCCTATAGTCCATCACTAATGCGATGCGACTTCCGCAATGAAATGTCTTTATTTTGTATAGGACTACGAGAGCAAGTACTAATTGTCAGATACATTTTTTTCTTGCACTACCACCGCATCGGAACACAACCTCAACTGAGAAGATCCGGAAAGAAACTCAGCGGGTTTGTTTTTTTTTTATTTATAACTTTTTTTTAAATATAATTACAATCATGTTTTTTACATGGTAATGAAATACTTAGATGGTCGCGCAATATTACGTAAACAAATTTATAACAGTTATTTACCCCTCCACCCCCTTGTCCGCAAAAGTAAGCTAAGCTCTTACCCGACCCCCCCATGCTTACGGAAACATTGTAATGTACACATATTACTAGACAATGTGTGGTTCGCCATATGTGTAAAAAAGTAAACTACTATTGCTGACGTATTCACTTTCTAGACACCCATGTCATCAAAAATAAACCAGGCAATTATATTATAACTTATCATTATTATTTACTAGTTGACCCGGCGAACTTCGTTCCGCCTAAAAGCCAAAAATCTAAAATTATTGGTGTTTCTCTACTATATTATACATAAAAACATTCCTCTTAAATTACTCTATCTATTAAAAAAAACGCATTAAAATCGGTAGCGTATTTTTAAAGATCTAAGCATACATAGGGACAGACAGAGAGAAGCGACTTTGTTTTATATTATGTAGTGATTACCAAGAAATATGATTTCAAAGAATTACCTACATAATATTCAGCATAGTTTAATAACAAACTTTAAGTAATGGCATGCAATTTCTTATTTTCTTTCTTTCCTTCCTTTGTTTCTTTACTTTCATCTGATAATCGTTTTGTGGAGGTACAAAAAAATAACGTATCTGTCGTCTTGGGTGTGCACAATCTTAGTGAGTCCACCATTTAAGATTATATTGACATTTTTTTTTCTGACTGAAGTAGCAAACGATCATGGAGTCCACCTGATGGTAAATGGCCACTGCCGCCCATGGACATCTCTAATCAACTTCATACAGAACATGGGTTCCATCTGAAGTGAATCACAGACGCGTTGCTACTCCCGAGGATTATGATGGTTGTCTCATATGAATGTGTGCCGGCGACCACACCCTTCTATCGAAACGCAAGAAATGCTTCACGCTAGAAATAGGTGTGGCGGTGGTATTTCAACGGTAGATCTACACTGGTTCTACCACCTTGAATAATTTCACAATCAAATACTAAACAAACTTAAGGGTTAGATTAAATTAAGGATTCAATAATTGGCAAGGTAAGTTGGATTATTTGTTGTAAGAAATATAACACTTACATTTATTGCATACAGCACAGTTAATATTCTTGTCCCCGCTGTGAATGGACCGGTGTATATTCAGATGTTCCTTCCGTTTGAAGGCCTTCCCGCAGTCAGGACACAGGTGAGGCCTCACTTCTAGATGGCCTTGTGTATGTCTTTCTAGGTGTTCTCTTCGTTTGAGCCTAGGTACAAAAATAGTTTATTACTAATTATTGCAGTCATTAGGAAGGATCAGATTAGACTTAGGTTGCCGTACAGTCTCAGGTGAGTTACACAACATGTATTATAATTTTAAATTATTACCTTTGATAGAGAAAACAAATACAATGATATAAACACTTAAAATTTTATCAAGATATGGACTACCAATATAATTTTTAAACCCTACTAATAAAGAAACTAATTATTACAGTAAATGATAAAAAAGTTTTTTTATATCTGCCTGAAGTATCAAAGAAGCATGCAGTTCACCTGATGGTTAGAGATCACTGCTGCCCATGGTCATCTGTGAGCAACTTTATAGAGAACTATAACTAGGTTTTGTCTAAAGTTAATCACAGATGCATTGCTACTCCCGGGGACTAAGATAAAAGTAAGCCGACAACCATACTCTTCAAACTAAATGCAAAAACTGCTTCACGTCAAAAATAAGTGTGGAGGTTGGCGAATACTTTTCCAGTCAAAGTACATTGGTTCTACCACCTGGTTTAAATGTAACTTCAAATTGGTTAACACCCAGTTTTTTAAAGACATTAATATTAATTATTATGTCTAAACTCTACTATAAACTAAATGTGCCTAAAACTCTCTCATTCTGAGAGAAGACCCGGGCACTGCAGTGGACAACAATGGGCTGGCACCATGATACACAATAATTATAATTTTGATGGTAATAATATGTTTACGGAGCCAAGTCAAATTGAGACTAGTAGACATGTACAATATGCACATAGGAAGACAACCTCAAATTAACTAGTAGTGGTAGCTGTATATTTAAGAGAAGTATTCATAAATCAATGTTAAATTCCAGCTACTGACTACCTTACATTATTTTGAGTCATTCCAACTTACGGGTGCAACTTACTTGTCAGTTGGCAGATCTTTGGAAGGATAATAATCTTTTCTCTTCACTTTTAATGTTGTCTGAAGCTGATTACAGAGCCAAACAGACAAAAAAAAACAACAAGATCTATCATATAAATAATTTTATTGTTGTGAAAAATTCCGCCAGTGATGTTTAATTAAACATACAAGTATGTTTTTTATTAATGGTATAATCAAAAAAGGCTTTTTAGCTATTTAAAGTTGATTACAGTTAGACAGTACTAACAATTTAACATGTGTATGTGTGTAACAAGTATACAACACAATAGAACATGTTTATTTATTTTAATTATAATTAAAATGATAGTTTCCAATATAGTCATCTGAAGATGCAACTCATCTGTGCAGACCTTAAGATGAATCTTATCTGGAATGGTTAGCAAATGTTAATGGGCCGCAGCGACCACTTACCATCAAATGAATTGCTTGCTTATTTGCTACTTCATTTAATTAAAAACTCACCCGACACCACATATTCCGCACAGGAACCTAAATTCATTATAATGCAGATACAGATGGTGCTCCAAAAACTCCTTATCATGGTGTTTGACGGGACATTCCTTGCATCCATACAGGACCTGGCCATCTGAATCCTTGGTAATGGATGCCAGTGCATATCTTCCCATCAGGATTTTTTTCATCGCTGAATCATCTAAAAGTGATTTCCTCAGTATTAACACTTTACCAAGAAGAAATGATACTTTCTAAGAAGAAGATATACCCTAAATGGTTTTAGGTCTTTCTCATATTTTTTTAATATAAATAAAAGCTTAAAATAGATAGTTGTAATGTAAATAAAATTTAGTGAAACAAAAGTATATATAAATATATTTGATTATAACGTCGTCAAGGGGGAACTCCCCCCCTCTAAATTATAAAACGTTTTACGCATTGAGTTTATACCGTTTGGCGTCGTCAACGGAGACAGCTGCTCCCCCCCCCCCCCCTTAAATACAAAGTCCAATTCCCCCCGTACCAACTGTTCCCCCAGCTTAACAACTGGCGACGCCCTTGATACCGATATAGATAGTAATAGGTAGGTATAAAATCTATATGAAAAGTTCAAAACAAAAAAAAAGTTAATTATTCATTGAGTAAGAAGTTAGGTTATAAACAAAATGTTCAAAAGTAAATACCTTCATTACTTGTATCCATGTTTACGACTTCAGAAAGTTGTAGCAGAGTACATCAAATCCCACTTCGCCTCGCACTGATCGCTAAGTTTCACACGCTCACAAACGGTTACGGAATAAAAAATAGAAACTCGAAATAGTGATCCCTCCCCTACCAACTGTTCGTGCAAAGCCCGGCCTCCCCTACGAATAGGGGTGACTACCCTTTGTCTGCCCTAACTTCCCCTACGGAGGGGAGGGGACCCCACTTCGGCCGGTTAGGAGGGTGGGCTACACTTTACCCCGACATTGATTCAAAATTCTTTACCTGAGGCAACCTCAGTGTAGAATTTAACGTAACAAAATAACGATAATGTTCACCACTGAACCAAAACACGTCTAATTTTTACACTCACTGCAATTAACTATCATTTTTTCGCGGGTAAAACTTTTCGACAATTACTTCGCACTTAGTGGTCCTAATTACACATTGCTTAAGATCTCTTTAGATTTTCTAGGTCTTAAACACTAAACGTACGATTCAACGAACTGTTTGAAGTTCCTGACAGTCGTAAATAGGGCTTGTTTTTAAACAATACACGACTCCTAAACTTTCACAAAATTAATTACCGTAACACGTCAACACACAACGAAATACAGATTTCAAATGAACGTAATAAATTGAACGAGAGAATGAAGATATTGGAACGGAATGAAAAAAGATTGAATGAATGTCTGATTTGTCAGTGTCACAGTTGTCATTATATTTGAATTGAATTGTCAAAGTCGAGTTTTTAAACATAATTAAGGCTTTGAAATATACACTTTCAGTCTAATATGTTTCAGCCAAGGTATCCAAAAACAATTTATATATACTTAATGATATAGTAGTTTTGAGGTTCTTGAAAATATGATATCATATAATAAAATTATTGTTTTAATTGCATGAATAGTGTTTAAATAAATCTGAAACGTGATGTATTGTTATTGTCAATGTCATAAAGATAGGAGTATATTGTTCTGTGTCTTAAAGTGTCACTGTCAGAGTGTCAGCAACTCAGCAAGTAACCTTTACACAGTGAGGTTAGATTAATAACTATTTTTGCCATGCCGGTTTTATTATTCCTGTATTAAATTTGTTTGTTACTTTATTATATTATTTAAGAAACTGCCATGGATTACGAGAGTAAACTAGTGGAATTGGCTTTAAGCCTATTTAACATTGATGCGGTGAAGTTTGGAGACTTCACCACCAAAAGTGGAATTAAGACTCCGGTTTACTTCGATTTGAGGGTCATTGTTAGCTATCCGGATGTTATGGTGAGAATTTGTATTACTGCATGACCTTTAAATTTATAAATGGACCCTGTTAAGCAGAAAAGATGCAGTCAACATATTATGTGAAATCGATTTATAAACATGACCTACTAATGATGTTTTATGTATGCACAATGTATGTACGGCAGCGGTCTAGAATCTTGCCACCTTAAGGGGGGGTGGAGGGGGTAGGGAGGGGTTAGTACTACCCCCCTCCCGCAATCCCCGCTTGCCGGAGACGAGTAGTTTTTTTTTTATCGAATTTCGAAATTCATAACCTCAATAGTGCAAAATTTAAAAAAAAGTGCTAATAGTGTTCATTTACTGTATATTTTTATTTAATCAGTTTAATCTAACCTAGGATATGCTTGTTCTATAGTTGGAAACATCATTTTTCCTTAAATTTTAGGGGGCTTTGCCTAAAAAGTGGACGGAACCCCGCGAAGCGGGGTTCCTTTAGTGTGTTTATTAAAAAAGTCTAACTTAACCTAACCTACCCTAAATTAATTTTTGAGCTATAATTCTTTGTCTTATCGGGGAGCTTCGCCCCCCGAGCCCCCCTCCTGCTCTTTTGCTGCCTAGCCAAAGGCAAGTATTTTTTTTTTATCAAATTTTGAAAATATTACCTCACTAGTACTAAATTATAGAATAATAACCCACATATTGTTTTTCTTCTTACCCTAGCCAAAGGCAAGTATTTTTTTTTATCAAATTTTGAAAATATTACCTCACTAGTACTAAATTATAGAATAATAACCCACATATTGTTTTTCTTCTATGCATTTTATTAAAAGCAGCCTAACTTGGCATATGCTTATTCTATAATTTGGAACATAATATTTTTTCTTGTAACGATTTATTGGGCTTTGTCTTCGAAGTCGACGGATCCCCGCTTCGCGGGGTTCTTTTTTCTATTTAATAAAAAAAGCCTAACCTAACCTAACCCAACCTAAATTTTCTTTTGAACCCCAATTTTTTCTAATCTTGTCGCCAATGGTACTCAATCTGTCTCATCTCATAAAAATAGGAAATAACAAATAAGAAATGGACAAAATCGGGAATTTCATAATTTTTCAAATATTAAAAAAATAGATCTACATTAATTTCTTCTGGAAAAAAGGTCTATGACCATTTCTAGCCTCCCAACATAGTCAGAAGTTCCAATCGAAGTGACACGATTCTACACCCGACCAAAAATTGATATAATCGAGATATCGACTTTTATTTTAGTAAAAAAAAATTTTGCTCAACATTTCCGACAAAAAAAAAGGTGTCAGGGCTATCGCCTTGACCCCTCCTAGCCTTCCCACATATTCCCAATCAAGATTTCACGATTCTACACCCGACACGAAATCGATATAATCGGAAATTTCGGACTTTAAAAAATTAAAAAAAAATATTATTTATTATTTCCGGCAAAAAAAATTATATTATGGGGTTCGCCTTGACCCCTTCTAGATTTCCCATATAGTCAGAAGTTCCGATCGAGGTGGCACGATTCTAGACCCGACCCCAGAAGATTTTCAAAAAAGTAATGTAACATTAAGATTTTTTATTTAACGGTCAACTTTGAACTGCATTTACTGAAAAGTAAAATAGCTGTTGGTTTTTTTTGCTTAACGGGGTCCAAATGTCAGTTAAAAGTTAATTGAAACAAGTAAATATACTGTGGTATATCTAATTATTCAGGTACATTATAGTAATATTTTATATTTATTTTAATTACCTATAATACGATAGAGAGGAAAAATCATCATCAAATGAAGGTGCAAACTATATGAATGAAAAAAACAATGTTTGTGATTTTCCAGGAGCTGATATCGGATTTACTGTACGATTTTGCTGTGAAAGACACTAAAAGTGAACATTTATGTGGGGTTCCTTACACAGCATTACCTATTGCAACTATCCTAAGTGTGAAGGCCAAGAAATCTATGCTTATGAGGAGAAAGGAGGCCAAATCCTATGGAACCAAGAAGATGATAGAAGGCCACTATAAATCTGGAGATACTTGTCTCATCATAGAAGATGTTGTGACTTCTGGATCAAGTGTTTTGGAGACAGTAAATGATTTACGCAAAGAAGGTCTGAACACAGATGAAGCTATAATTATCTTAGACCGTGAACAGGGTGGCAGGAAAAATTTGGAGTCTAACAATGTGAAAATTAAATCCCTGTTTACAATGACCAAACTGATATCTATCTTGGTGGCTCATGATAAAATAACTCCACAAATGGGCACGGATGTGGCTAATTATCTCCAGTCTCCAGTGACAGGTTTGTGTATATTTTACATCAGATTGTAAGCATTTGAACATCCTCAGGGGTAGCACACATGTGTGTGCAACTTGCATAAACACTTTAAAACAAACACACACTTTCTAAATTCATAGCTCCACACTAGGATTTTCTCCTCTATTATGGGTAACATGGATACACACAAGACGAATACACAAACACCCAGACCCAGAACATGAATCCAAACTCATTCAGATCCCACTCTGGCAGGTTACGAGTCCCTGTTGTATAAAAGCTTGTGTACAGATGTCCATAGATTACAGTGACTATTTATCATGACGTAGATTTCATGTTAGTTGGAACTTCTATTTTAAAAATAAATATGTTACTAGCAGCCGTGCTAGACTCAAGTGATATTTTTTTTTTACTTTTTACAAGTGCTTTGAACTAAAGCTGAAATAATATTTAATCAATATAAATTGGAAAAGGAATCGTTTAAATTCATTTCAGAGGCTTGAAGAAGGCTTTGAAGTCCTCCAAATTATTTTTATGCAAATGTATGTGATATATGCATGTGCTTTAATTTTTTTTGGTATTTTTACAGTCCCAGCCATAGACAGGATTTTATTGCCATATGAAAAAAGAGCTGAATTGGCAACCAATTTTATTGCCAAGCAGTTATTTAATATAATGGCAGCAAAGAAGACAAACCTTTGCCTATCCGTTGACTTGACTTCAGCCACAGACATTCTTAATCTGGTGGAGAAGGTTGGAGAACATATCTGCTTGGTTAAGACGCATGTGGACATTATTGAGGACTTCAGTGACAGTTTTATTGCTAACCTAAAGCAATTAGCACAGAAATTCAACTTTCTTATATTAGAAGACAGAAAGTTTGCGGATATAGGCAATACAGTGTCTCTGCAATACTCAAAGGGAATTTACAAGGTGGGGCAGTGGGCTGACTGTGTCACAGTCCACTCCTTGCCTGGAGAAGGTATACTGAAGGCATTAAATGGTTCTATGAATGAGAGTCAGGGTGTGTTCCTGTTAGCTGAGATGAGCAGCGAGGTAATTATATTTTTTTATTTTCTCCTAAACATTAAATGATGTTATAAGTAATTTGATATTAAATTTATTTGTATAACTCATTCATAAAAACTAAGTTTAATAATTGAAATACAAAAAATATACCAAGAGGTAGGTTGCCAATTTCATGACACAGCAAAAATATTTTGATAATCAAAAACTATGTATGTCTCATTTACTCTGTTTAGTCAAGTCTGTGAAGTTTTTAATGTAGATTCATAAATGTATAAGTACATTTTGCTCCCTTCAAAGGTAAAAAGAGATCAAGTTGAAGGTATATTACATGAGTTGTACAAAAAATAATTATATCACTCTTAATAAAAGTGTCAGTTCCTACATTCAATGCCATTTTTTTATTGAAAAATCTATTTTTTTACAGGGTAACCTCATAACACCTGACTACACAGAGGCTACAGTGAAAATGGCTGCAAAATATCCAAACCTTATCACAGGATTTGTGTGTCAGAAGAAAGAAACTTTCAAAGACCCTGGGATGATCCAGTTCACACCTGGAGTTCAGCTCGAAAGTTCCAAGGACAACCTTGGACAAGTGTACAATACGCCTGAGAAGGTGATATTGGAGAATGGTGCTGATATTGTGGTGGTAGGACGAGGTATTGTTGCGGCCAAAAGCCCTGAATCCCAGGCTGTCATCTATAAGGATACTCTTTGGAAGTGTTATTCAAAACGTGTTTCTGGCAAAATAGAATAAACCTGTGCCAAGTATAAAATTTTCAAACTTTAAATGACATTCCTACAAACTTGTTGAGTACAAGTTCATTACCATATGTATAGTAATAATGTTTGAAAGACAATCTTACTGTAACTTACAGACCAATATTTTTTATACTTTAGATATTTTATACTATAAGTGTAATTTGTTAAAAAGACTATATTAACTGTATTCCAATGATGTTCCAGTTATTTATACAAAAAGTTATATCTTGTTTAAACAACGTAAATTAATGATGTCAATAAAATGATTTAAGTGAAAATATATTGATTTCATGTGATTTTTTATGATGGGTATAATTGTTAGGAAATGTATTTTCTTCTTACTACAAAAGTGTATTCTTGTTAAAAAAACTATTTTTGTAGAAGTTTTTAGTTTGTAAGGATCATATTTTAAAATAAAAGTATGTTAAAATATATGGTTTTTAATTTTTATGTTCGCATCAATAATGTTTGCTTTGAAATACCAACAGACAAAAAACAAAGAACTGCAAAAGAAAAGAGTAACTCCAGGGGAGTTACTCTTGTTTTGTAATTGTGACTTCACGCTGCGTTTGGCGGTTCAATATTCAAATTAGGAGTTTAGACTTTTTCTGCGTATTTTTCCATTTGATTTCGTATATGTCCATGGACTCCATGGCACATACGATATGAAAAATATGTAGTGTAGAAAAGTTTACTATTAATATAAAAGTAGTAAATGAGAATGTAGTTTATTTGATAGCAGGAATCTACTGCTGCCAAAATTAAAATCATCTGAATTCAGCCACAAATCCGTTCTATCTATGAAGACCAACATAAAGAGCCTATGATGATTATTATCTTTTCTTACTACACTTGTAAAATATGACATTATAAAGCTTAAAACTATGTAGGGCAAAAATATATGTGGTCGAGTCTTCCGTATATACCGCAGCTTCACCAACTCCAAAGAGGCAAACAAATTGTTTAAATACATTTATACTGTAGCGCGGACCAATGTAGACGTGGGAAAACAACTATCAGCGAGGCCCCTTTGCATTTTCCTTTGGATGATGCCCTTGAAAATGCTTCCACCTGCTCCCCAAAGAGGCCCCGCGAGGCCTCTTTGAGTGCGATGCCGTGGGCGATGGCCCACTGCGCCCACGCGTAGCTACGCCACTGTACTTGATAATATCAATATTAACCATTATTTATTGATTTTGTTGTCATTAAAATAATAATTTTAGCGCTAGCAACATTATGTCAAATAACAATTTTAGATACCCACACCTAAATCAATCTGTCAGTCATGGCATGTCAAGTGTAAAATGTATATGTCAGTTCTTCAAACAGCAAACAGCAAAACAAAGGCTTTAAAATATTAAGAAATGGATAGTATATTTAAGGAACTAAATATAAGTAGTAAAAATATATTTCCGACCACCTCGCCCACGTTGTTCACAGTCGTCGTCCATAGTAGTTGGATTAGGAAGTGGTTGAAAAATATAGAAGTCGATAATTCTGTGGATTTTGCCTTGCAACCTGGTGAAAGTGCTCCTCATCCCTGGCGGAAATTATTTATAAGGGTAATATTACAGTTATTATTTATTTTACAAAATATATTTACAAGTTCTTTAATTTTACGAGTTTAAAATATCCATTTTTATTTTAGGTAATAAATAAAAAAGTCTCCAAAGTTTTACCTTTACCGCGTTACAAATTAAACGAAAACAGCGCAGAAACGCCCCTAACGTTTTCGCAGCTACTCCAATATGTGTCACAAAGCAACCAAAGGACGCTCTGGAAGGAGTCATATAAGAAATACTCTCAAAACAACGAGACCGCGAGAGAAAGCACGATAGTAAATTTACTGGAGCATGACCAGCTCCTCTCTGAAGTGATACTGCGATTGTACGGCTGTAATATAATAAGAATAAGGAATGACCCCTCCGGAAATTTTATTGAGTACAAAGAAATATTACCAAATAAGCACATTTTGAAGTCCTATGAAACTCACGTCAATTTATTAGCTGCTATGTTCACAATTGAAACTGACAATAACTACTTTATAGTGTATAGAGGTCATTACGAAAATAATTTGTTAGATTGCCTTAACTTTAGCCCAGCTTTAATAGATAAGACTTATGCGAGAGGATTGTTCATTGTTTATCAGTTGTTGAATGTCTCCAAGGCATTATGTGATAGGGGCTTAAGCTTGGGGATGCTTACTCTCCAAGACATTTACTTATCAGAAAATCTCTGGCTGCAAGTTATCCCAGCTGTCACCAATAATGTACATTGTTTGGATGCCTCATTGATTTACGAGCAGAATAAAAGTAAGAATACGACCCAGCAGCCCGTGAACCCAGGGTCACAGTTGAAGAGAGGGGAGGACTGGTGCTGGCGTAATGATGCTGTGCAACTGGAGAAGTTGTGCATGCTGTGGGTCCGTGGCCGGATATCCAACTTGGACTATTTGTTGCACTTGAACATTCTGGCTGGGAGATCCGCCAATGATCCTCAAGCACACTTCATGGTACCATGGGTCACGGATTTTAGCTCTCGATGTGGTAAGTGATTTTTTAAACAAACATAAATAAGGCTTTTGAACATAATATGGGTCAAAAAACATAGTTCATTACAAGCATTGTCACTTAGTATGTGGTTATTACAAATTATGAGCTATAGAGCTTAAAGAACTATTTGTATGTTATTATTATAATGTCCGACTGCTTGATTGATTTTTTTTGGAAGTATGAAGATATCAACAATTTATTAAGTTTTCTAACTTTGTTCACACATTTTCAAGTGAAAACCCAAAACGAATTTCTCTCCCTCTTTAAATATATCACCACACTCATGGACTTCTTGGATTTTCATATCTAGACTGGCCATTCCATTGCTCCTATGTGTTGTAATTGCTACTGACTAACTCAGTATATATTCATACAATGCAATATCTAAACTTTTGCTAAGAATGATAGAGTATATCATATAAATTCCCAACAGTAAATTAGTATATTAATTTTACTATAATTAGTACTATGATATTGTCCCGGTTTTGTATGCTTTGGCACATTTACCGTGAGTTTACATTTATCATTATGAGTATCCTATTTGTTAAAGAAGCTTGTAAGTTTTATGTGTGCCAAATTTTAGCAAACCAGTAGTTTTTGCATGCCAGTACCAAACACACAAATCCTCACAAATTGTCAATAATATAAAAAGATAATCAAAATAATAATTCATGTATAAGTACATCGACAGGCCTCTAGAACAAAATTGTATATGAAAAATTACCAACTTACAGTATGAAGCTTTGTTGATTGTAATAGCTATTTAGGAACTTATTTAATGAGTTTCTAAATAGCTATTGCAATCATTTTCTATAGATCGTCGTTCTTGGCGTAATCAATGTTTGTATGTCCACAAAACTTCTATGCTTCATACTGTAAAATGGTAATTTTTTACATACGATTTTGTTCTAGGGGCCCTTCAGCATAGTATCTCAATACATAGTCTAAGTGATATAGCCTTCATAATCAATATTCAGTCAATTAGGCCATTTATAATTGGAGTGTTCACATTAGTTATTAATGAGTCCTTTATCTTACAAGTATTTGTACGCATAGTGATTAAAATTGTAATATCTAATTTTACACAACAAATATTTACCTTTTATCTAATGCGAGATGTGTGTTACTAAGTTGTATGTGGCTATGTTTAGAATCTATTTTGTTACTGTCCTTTAACCAGATTGTTCTCGGTGATTAATTCTGATGATGCTTTTGTGAAGTTGAAATATTTAAATATCAGATAGACATAGACTTCTTATTAGAAAATCGGAAGGTGCCTGACAAAAAAGTAAAAAAATAAATTTACACTTTTCGCTTCACACAACCCGCAGGGTTGTCCATGTCGGTTACGTCTACAACTGTAATAAGTACCTAATGGGCCGACTGAATTTGCGACGTATCAGTTTAGTACGCTCTACCATATATTTGAAATGAAGTGTCCAAAGATTGCTATGTACGCTGTAACGCTGCAAACTGCGTAAAGTGAGCGCAAACTAGCAAACTTGGACACCCCATTTCAAATATATGGGAGGACGTACTAAAACGACATGTACGTCGCAAATTCAGTATGCCGCTAACAGTTTGCCTACTGGGGACACCTTTATTTAGGGGTAATCTAGGCCATAAACTACGTCGTCGGGACCGCGGACGAATGCAACTAGCGTACCCGCAGTCCCGGCAAAGGGTATACAGATGAACACCGTGGGGTTTTAGGCGGTAGGAGTCCGGCATATCTTCTCAGCTGCCCCCGCGCAGAGAAGAACCCGTGGGTTCCCCCACGTACATAAAAAAGGCCGTAAACTACGTGTGTGCCAAATTTTTAGCGAAATCCGACCATCAGTTTTTGTATTAAATTGTAACATACACACATACGTCCTCATAAATGTTCGCATTCGTAACAAGATTTGTAATATAATATGCACAATGAAGTGAATTATATAAATGTTCAATGTTGCATACAACAAGCAATTTACTGTACTTTTTATTTATCGCTTTGTTTATTATTCAAGAGACTATTGTATTGTTATCTGCAAAGAATGGTACAATTCGCGACAGTGGAACTTTTACGTAGCCTTGACTGTATTTTCTCTTCACACCACAATACCTGCAAATGTTTAGATAATGTAATTTTATCAAGAGTGATTAGTACATTTTATGATCTTGCATTTTATGGATTAGGAAAGTCAACTACTACATGATTAACAACTAATTTTAATTTTAACCGGCGCACTTTCACATGAGGCGCCCATCATAGTCCTCGGAAGTTGCAACGCATTTGTGATTGACTTCAGATGGAACCCATGTTCTGTATGTAGTTAATTACAGATGGGCGGCAGCGACCACCTACCATCAGGTGGACTGCATGCTCGTTTGCTATTTCAGTCTGATAAAAAAAAAATTGTAATACTTACCATACTATGTTTTATTAGGATTGAAGTAGCGAACGAACATGTAGTTAAGTCTAAAGTCAATCATAACTGCTCGATCCACTCCCACTAGATCGGCTCGTACGAACAAATTAGGGTCCATCAATAAAAAAAGAAGGTTGTCTACCTTCTTTTTTTGACGACCCGCGTGGCGGAGTGGTTACCATACCGATCTGACGCGCAATGGGTCCCGGGTTCGATTCCCGGCCAGACAGGTATCTGAATGATGAGTTTATATTCCAGTTCTGGGTCTGGGTTTTTGACACAAGAGAAAATCCTACTGTGGGGCTATGAGTGTAGAAAGCGTCTTATTTATTAATGCATCCTAATGTCAAAGCGAAACAAGTAATGTCCGATCGAAGGTCGATTTTTAGCCGAAGCCGATTATTCGGCGATCGCCATAACCTTCGACCGAAGCGGAAGCCGAAAGTTTAGAAACTATTTGAAAACAAGTCCCAAATTTTTCCAGATTTCAATTATTTTGCAACTTTTCAAACAATAAACATTTGATAACAACGTGAATTTTAAACAAAACTTACCAAGCAAGTAAATTATCCGAGTGTGCTTACCCCAGCGCATCACCACTTCCAGCACGGTATCGTGCATTCGTTCCAATCTGTTCAATTTTGACACTTGCTAGAACCCTTCGGCTTGGCCAAAACTTCGACCCAATTTGGCCAATGCCGAAGGTATTGCCAAAGGTTGCACATTTGACGACAATTTTAGGTGTCATTTTGTTGGAGACTGTGTCTAGGGTATTTATATATTTCGATGGTTCTTCTTAATTACCCTTGTTGTTGTGATAAATGTTTATTGAAATCTTAAAGGACGTAACTGGCGCGACCTGAGCAAGTCGAAGTACCGGCTGAACAAAGGCGATAGGCAGCTGGACATGACCTATGACGTGACCAGTGCGAACGGTCAGATACCGCATCACGTGTCGGACGCCTTGTCCGATATCACCTGCTACGTGTATTTGGCTCGAAGGTATATAAGGAAGTAACATAAAATAAAGATTAAGTCGAGAAAATTACGAGACATTGAAGAGGCGAGAGTAGAGCACTATCTCAAATGCTTTGCGTTAGAGACGTGCTAAAATGAACGATGTCTAATTAAAATTAGCGTTGTTTTTTTTTATTCTTGTTCTGAAAATAGAAAGCTAAAAGACTAAATCGCACCCTCGGTGGGACAAGGGCACAAGTGCATGCTTTACAAATTTCCACTACAAGAATTTTACGATTTGACGACCCGCGTGGCGCAGCGGTTGCCATACAGGTCTGACACGCAGTGGGTCCCAGGTTCGATTCCCGGCCAGACAGGTATCTGAATGATGAGTTTAGATTCTTGTTCTGGGTCTGGGTGTTTGTGTATTCGTCTTTGTGTGTGTCCATGGCACCCACGACACAGGAAAAAATCCTACTGTGGGGCTATGAGTGTCGAAAGTGAAAGTGATGTTGTTGCACCAATATTGACAACCTAACTATCTATCCAATCTAACGGACGTATTAGACAAAATCGGTTCACCCAGTCCGGAGAAATGAGGTAACAAATATAAAAAAAAAAAAAAAAAAAAAAAAAATACAGACGAATTGATAACCTCCTCCTTTTTGGAAGTCGGTTAAAAAGCACTATCGACTTCTTTTGAAATGAGATGCAACTGGCTGGAAATGGCTGACTTTGTTCTACCAGACAGTAGGATGTTTTAAAGCACTTTGGCATTATTAAGCCTATTTCGTATATTTTGCGTTTTGTGCCCGTGTCCTGCCTAAGGTGGGATATGTATTTTATTTGCTATCGACTGTCATAACTACAAAGAATTTAGAATACTATCATTTTCTTGATGTAAAGGTGTTATTTTTTTTATTTTTTTTATTTGACTGAAGTAGCAAACGAGCATGCAGTCCACCTTTTTTTTTTTTTTTTTTTTGTTTTCGAGGGGGAAACCTTCAAAAGGTACCCGACGCCGTGGGAGCGACGAAGGGTTATGTGGGATTTTTACCGCACTAAAACCCCCCCGGTGGCCATCCTCGGCGCTAAAAAGAGGACTCCGGGATCTCCAACAAACACCACCGGAATCCTCTAAGCGTGTTGCCCCATCGGGCTCCTCCCAGATGGGCGGCTGGGCCCACCGCTCCGTCTAGTCTATACGACGATATGCGACCACACATACCGCCGTCCTTCCCGGGATCGCCTGGCTGGACGGTTCAAGCTCCCACTCTAGCCGCCCGCAACCCCGGAAGCCCCTTTTAGTCGCCTCTTACGACAGGCAGAGGATACCGTAGCCCTATTCTGATCCCGGAACTACAGGGACGCGCCGCCATTGCCGGCGGCCGCGGCCGTTTCTTCTCCGAGCGGGTTCAGCGCGCTCCCTGGCTTTTTCGGCGTCTTCCTTTGCCGACATGACGTCCTCGCAAAAGGTGATCATGCCGTTCCAGGCCTCTCGCCGCTGAACCATCGCCGCAACGACGGCCGCCGGAGAAAGGTCCGCTCCAACCTTTTGGACGAGGATCCGCCGCTGAGACTCCCAAGCTGGGCAGTACTCGAGCGTGTGCTGTGCGGAATCCTCGTCGTGCCCGCAATGGTGACAGAGGGCCGTCTCCTGTCTCCCTATCCTGTTCAGATACTGACCGAAACAGCCATGTCCGGTGAGTATCTGAGTCAGGCGGTAGGTCACTCGACCGTTGCTTCGCATCCATGCGCGAAAGTTCGGCAAGATAGCGTCGACCACCCGTTGGCGTATGCTGTGTGGCTCTTCGAGTCGCTCACGCCAGCACCTCAGAGCGCGCCATTTGGCTCTCCTCCGAAAAGCTTCGATCGTCTCTGCGTCGAAGGGTTCAGTCCCCTGACGGAGGACGCGGATCTTAAAGAAGACCCGTGCATCCATATCCGCCAGGATGTCCAGAGGCGGAAGCCGCCCCAGGACAAACGCCGCCTCGTACGAAATGGTACGATAACCGCGGGCGACCCGAATTGCGATCATACGTTGCGCGGAGTTTAACTTCCGCGCGCGGCGCCGGCTGCCAGATAGCTTGTCCGACCACACCGGCGCCCCGTAGAGCGCAATCGAGCGCACCACCCCCGCATAGAGGCGGCGGACTTCTTCCCTTGGTCCCCCTAGATTCGGCAACAGACGGTGCATTGCACCCGCCACCTTTAGAATCCGGGGGACGAGACGGTCGAAGTGCTCTTCGAAGCACCAGCGGGCGTCCAGTGTTAGGCCGAGGTACTTCATGTACCTGCCTATCCGGACGTCCGCTCCACAAACGCGCACTGAGGTCTCAGGCATGCAGTCCACCTAATGGTAAGTGGTCACTGCCGCTCGTGGCCATCTGTAATCAACTTCATACAGAACATGGGTTCTATCTGAAGTCAAACACAGATGCGTTGCTACTCCCGAGGACTATGATGGTCGCTTCATGTAAAAGTGTGCCTGCAGCCAAACCCTTCTATCGAAACGCAAGAAATGCTTCACGCTAGAAATAGGTGTGGCGGTGGTACTTCCCCGGTCGAACTACACTGGTAGAACCTTCAAATTTTATTACTACCTTATCATTTTTTCGTAGAACACCAAAAGAGATCCTGTGCAAGCACGTGCGCAACAAGTGGGTGCCGGCGGAGTACCCGGCCTCCATCCAGCGCATGCAGGAGTGGACGCCCGACGAGTGCATACCGGAGTTCTACACCGATCCGGCGGTCTTCAAGAGCATTCATGAGGATTTGCCGGTATTTATTCATGTGCTAAATATGTCCCGGTTTTTTATGTCTTCATTTTTACAGGTCCACGAGGGCACTTACAAATTGTCAGTTACAATATGTTTTCTTACTGTAGGTACCATATAAGATAAAAGTAGCATAAGAGCCATCACTACCGTTTTCACTATCTGATAGCGGCTAATGCTGCCCAGAGAGTGCCGCCCATAGACATCTGTAAGCAAATTCATACAAAATAAGTGGCCTATTTAAAGTCAATTACAGATGCGTTATGACTGAGATAATTGCCTCATTTTCATAAAATTTAGTAGTGAGTTAGCTGACAGTCTGGATTAACATATTTAACGTATATATACATATATAACATACATATATATAACATATTAACATATTTTTACCGTGGAAAAATATCTTACTCCCATGGGACAATCGATACATCGTTTTTTTTTTAACGCGGGCGAAGCTGCGGGATTCAGCTAGTATTACATAATTCGTTCAGAACTTCAGATAAACAAAATTAATTGAATTTTAACACTGGCTCTCAGATCAACTTTGTTGCTGTTTCTCTGATAATGTACTATACATACAAAGTATGTACGTTTATCTCAACAAAGTAGATGTTCGACGTTAGGAATAAATTAGCTAGGTCAAGGTGATCAGATGCAGCGGACAATCGATTAACTGAATTGAAAACATCCGTTAATACGAGTGCGTACGTACGTACTCGTATATAATTAATTATGTAGTCAAAAGTAATTAATTGTTGGGAAAAGATTAAAGCATATCTTAATTGGGGGTAATGTACGTAAGTAGTGATAGCCTAATGGTTGAAACTTGCCCTCTCGATCGGGAGGTCCGAGGTTCAAACCCAGGCACGCACCACCGATTCATGTGCGTATTAGAAATTAATTATCACTGCTTTTCGGTGAGGTAAACATCGTGAGGAAACCTGCACATCCGAGAGTTCTATAAAAAAAAAAGTTCTCGGAGGTGTGTGAAGTCCACCAATTCGCACTTGGCCAGCGCGGTGGACTATGGCCTAAACTCTCTCATTCTGAGAGAAGACCCGTGCCCAGCAGTGGGACAATAATGGGTTGACGAGAAGTACGTAAGTATATTATGTTTGTTTGTGAGAAAATGGCGTTTATTATATTGACAAGGTAAAAGTCAATGAGTTTGGCAATTTCTTGTAAACTACTATTACGTTGTATATTTTTAGGAAAATATGGTCAGCGTACCGGTCTGACACGCACCGGGTTCTGGGTTCGATCCCCGGGAAAACAGACATCAGATTGTGAATTTCGATTTCTCCTCTGGGTCTGGGTGTTTATGTTCATATCCACGCCACAGGACAAAATCATAGTGTAAAGCTAGGAGTGTATAATGGCCTATAAATGCCCGACTGCCAGTTGAGATCGATTCGTCTCTGAGAATGAAAAGGGCTTTAATGATTTTGCGGATGCATTGATCGAAATTGATATGCGTTAAAAGAAAATCAATATTATATCATACTATGCTCCTTGCTCATTGCAAGAGATTTTACAACAAAAAAAAATCCAGAGATAGTGATCATTCCGACTCGCGACAAATTATATAATTTATATGCTAGAATTGATTACAAGCAATATTTCCCCAAAAGGATTGCATTCATGTAAACATGGCCAATTCATTTTTATCTACAAAGCTCTTGATAACGTAAACGCGTCTGGTTTCATTTGATATGGGATATATATATCGCCCGGCGTGACGCGTGACAGTTGGGTATATAGTTGTATCATATTGTACAATGTACATAAGGACTTGTACACTGTTTTGCCACAGTACAAATATGAAACAGTATGGTAACCAAGCCTTGTTTATGAAATCATTCTACCTACACTCTATTAAAGCAATAGGGTTGTCTCTATATATTTTTTTCATAGTAGTGTTATTAATAGTTAGCTTATTTTAGTATTATTGTCATGTAGTCATCAATCAATCAAATTGTAATATCTACGCAGTTTACAAATAATATAGGTAGGTAACCTCACGGCGTCGCATTTTAATCCCAGCATGACCATAATTATTATGATACTTAGTTTGAAATACGGAAAACAGTTTAATATTGATACTTGTAGATGTTTGGAAATGCGTGTAATATCTAGTAATTAAAAAACCATTACATAAAAATGCTTTTTTCTTCATGAATCACAAAATATTCACTGAAAAATACATTATTCTGCGACGACACACCTGGAATTCTTTATTATTAAATTTTATAGTGTAAAAAATTCAAACCGCCGTATACCACGCAATGCACCAATGGCATTTTTAAAAAGTTCGCGGAAACAAATAGCAACGTTACCACGAGTCTTGGCGCGACACTCGTCACCGCGAAAACCCCTTAGCGGCCTCGTCAATGCTTACTTTTGCCTGAGTTTGCCGTTTTCGAACGCTTGTAGGCAGTTTCCATAGTGTTCCTAATATTTCTACTGTGGTTTTACATTGTTGCGCTGAATGGCGTTCTTTGCTAATACATCGCTAGCTTATCCATGCGGAATCATTCGCTTTTGTCACGTTTACCACGCTAATGAGTTTGTGCTAATCCAGGTCATAAATTTAAGAGAAATCAGGCCAGTGTAATACTTTACGATCTAGATTAATAAGGGTCATTTATTATCGTGATAAACGAGATCGGATCGGGCGGATCCGAAGAGATAAGCATATATATTTTACAGGTGGTAGAACCAGTGTAGTTCGACCGGGGAAGTACCACCGCCACACCTATTTCTACCGTGAAGCATTTTTTGCGTTTCGATGGAAGGGTGTGGTTGCCGGTACACTTTTATATGAGGCGACCATCTTAGTCCTCGGGAGTAGCAACACATCTGTGATTGACTTCAGATAGAACCCATGTTCTGTATGAAGTTGATTACAGATGTCCATGGGCGGCAGTGACCACTTACCATCAGGTGGACTGCATGCTCGTTTGCTACTTCAGTGAAATAAAATAAAAAAAAAAAATATAAGTATATATTTGTAAAAAAGGTTTGGAGGAGTGATAATCATTTTTAGAAATTATTATTTGTAGAGTTTTTGTTTGTCTGTTTGTCCGTGAGTTTGCAATCGCATTAAACCAGAATGTTTAATTTCAGTTTAAGTGGCCGTTATCGTGATGTAATATTTAATCATGGTCTCGTTTAAATCCATGTATTCGTACCAAAAGTAATTACAATAAAAAAATCAAGTAAAAGTAATTTAAAATGTTATGTCAGTGAATTATTATTGTCAAAACTTAACGTTTTAAAAGTATTTTGAAAGCAGAACTTTTACGTTTTGTTACCGGTTTTATTAATTATTTGGAGATTTCCTACAATTTTTGTTGGATGACTTTGGAAGTGTACCATTCCATAAAAATATCATAGATATATTTATAGCCTATGTCATTATTTTAACAGCAATTTTGACTAAGTTGTACATCTGCATTTATAGAATAAAATAATAAAATATATTTTAAATTGACATTTTATAATTTTCATGTATTCCAATTATTATTAATGACATTTTTGCAATAGAAAATGTATTAAAATATTTAATTTAATTTTTGTACAATTTAAATGAAATAAAAACTTGTTTTGCACACCTGAACGGGTAGAACGTAAGGAAAAATATTGTTAATTAAGACCTATTGTATATTACTATGTTCTTGCAATAAAATGAATTTGAATTTGATAGAACAAAACATGCGTTCTGCTCTAGACAATATTTTTTTCAGGATTTATACCAAATTTTAAGTAGATTGATTGAAAACTGCTTGAGTTATCGGTGCGGCCCTGATCCCTTGCCATTTGAAAACCGCTTTTTTTTTTTACTAACCGCCACAAATCCGCCATTTTTTCCGAAAACTGGCATACAGTTTACGTTATATATAATAGATGTGCATTTCTTATCTCGATTTATTTTGCAGTTTCCCTGAAAACACATATCGCCGGGCCCCTAGAACAAAATCGTATATGAAAAATTACCAATTTAAAGTATGAAGCTTTGTTGATTGTAATAGTTGATTGTAATAGCTATTTAGGAACTTATTTAATAAGTTCCATAGATCGTCTTTCTTGGAGTAAGTAATCAATGTTTGTATGTCCACAAATCTTCTAAGCTTCATACTGTAAATTAGTAATTTTACACATACGATTTTGTTCTACGGGCCCGTCGATATATTTTGCAGCCTCTAGAGTGGTCTAAACTCTTAATTTTGTCTATTATTTTACATACATTTACAGGATCTAGGTATCCCCTCATGGGCGACTTGCGTAGAGGACTTCATAACGAAGCACAGGGAAGCACTAGAAAGCACACACGTCTCTGAAAACCTACACCACTGGATCGATATCACATTTGGCTACAAGTGAGTTTAATTGATTCCGAGAATAAGTTGTAAGGGTGCTATTACCTGTATACATAAGCAAATGCAATGTATATGAAAGAATTCTCTGAAGAACTATTGTTATAATGCTTTGCATGAATAACCGTATAATTGAAAATACACACACGCTTTCTACACTCATAGCCCCACAGTATGATTTTCTCCTGTGTCGTGGGTACGATAGACACACACAAGACGAATACACAAACAACCAGACCTAGAACAGGCATCTAAACTTATCATTTAGATACCTGTCTGGCTGGGAATCGAACCCGGGACCCATTGCGCGACGCCGCTGCGCCGCGCGGGTCGTCATAAACTTAGTGTTCTAATTACACTGTGTTGTACTAATTACACCGCTTTTACGATGTTTATACGATGGGATCTGGATTCCCTGATCCGGAGCCTCGAATATACAAACACCCAGACGTAGTAAATTTTAGTAAGACGCTCAAAAATCAAGTCGATTACACCTGTAATAGAGGTATCACTTAGCATTAATTTATTATACTTGCTTATTATTGTATGTTGAAGTTTATATCTTGTTGGTGTGACGAATAAAATAAATATATAAAATATAAAAATAAAATATAAATAAATAATGCGGAAGCAATAGGCTATTTGACAGGTTTTTAAAATCCATTTTATATTATCTAGCAGAGGTTAAGGAACCCAGTTAAAGTTGTATTTTTTTATTTTGCTACATATTTGCTGAAAAATATCAAATTAAAAATTCAATATTTAAATAGCGCGCAAAAACGCTACTTTGACAATATGGCGGGTTGGTGACGTCACTTGCCTGTATTGTCATCTGTGGCTCATGTCATCCACATACATTTGTTGTAAACAAAAAACGAAAGTTTACAAGCAAGTGACGTCATCATAAACCCGCCAAATCAGGAGCATTTTGTGTCACGTGACAAACGTTTAAAAAAATGCATTTTTATTTAAGGATTTTTAAATAAATTTATTTATTATTTACAACTTATGTTAATAAATAACCATTATTAAACTCATAATATAAACTGATATCAGTAATTGACACTTAATTTTTCGCATTGTCAAATAGCCTATTGCAATTAAATAGCATTTAAATCTACCGTTCTAGACAATCTACAATACAAACATTTATCCGTCTAGGTTGTCCGGCGCGCCGGCGATCAAAGCCAAGAACGTGTGCCTGTCGCTGGTAGACGGGCACACGTGTCCGAGACGCGGGTCCGGCGTGCAGCTGCTCGTCGCGCCGCACCCGCCGCGCCGCGTGCGCGCGCCGCCGCCCGCGCCGCCCCGCCTGCGCTGGACCGCGCCCAGGGACAACAGTGAGTGTCATGTCGACGTCTTACCCTTCGGCACTCTCATATTCTAAGGCAATATCAAATAAGGGTGGGGAATTTTAGGCCTCGAGGGGTACCCTCTTTACCAGGGCAATTCTCAGGGAGAATAATAAGGGAGATAACCTGAACGCGTGCCTGTCTCTTGTGGACATTTTGTTGTTTTTATAGTTTTATTTATACTAGTCGCCCGTCGCAAAGGTCGAATTTCGACCTTAATTTAACTTAAAAAACTAAACTTCATATTGTCCAAATTAGCACGAATATTTCTCAATTAATAAATTGTACTGATTTTATTGATTAGAATCACCCGTTAAATATAGAATGAGGTTTAATTAGCTAATCCGCATTTAAAAACAATAGCGGGTATTTTGACAAAGACACTGACATTTCTGACGTTATGTGTTTTCATAGTAAGACATTGAATCTTGCTGCGGAGTTTTTTCCTTTTTTAATCCTTTTAACAGCTAAATAATGACTTGTACGGACGCAAATTTTGTGTTACTAACTACCAATTCTTCTTCCTATTATTTTAGTTATACAGATATATTTTAGTTAATATCCCGTTTATTTAAAGATAGGAGTACTTTACCATTAAAAAATCTTTCATTGCAGAAAAAACCGTCCGTGACAGCTCAGACGATTTGTCTGAAGAGGAAGAGGAATCGACTAGCCTCCCTCAGCACATTTCTAGGCTGACCGTCCCTCCCCAACGATTGCGATCGCGGCACAAGAGCAGCACTAGAGCCCGATCTCTGTCCAAAGGCCAGGAAACCGAAGAATCTTCTGTTAGCGAAAGTAGAGCCTCGTCCCACTCGAGACATTATAGAGTCCAACGCTCCGAGCTCGGGAAAGGAGTCATATATCTTCCAAAGGAGTTCAATCCAGCCGCGTTGATACAGGCACAGGAGACTCTGGACCATTTCAGGACAAAGTGTTTCCTTAGCAGGGCAGCTGATAAAGAAAAGCAGAAGGAACATTTGACCGGATTGAGTCTGTATCCCGTGCAGCAACAAGAGAGAGAACCGATCAATGGCCAATTGAAAGATGGGTCCGATGAAACAGCGTTCACGAATCACATGTTCCTGGCGTCGTACGACCAAGGATATTTGAAGAAGTTCAGTCAGGACACTAATCTAGAGAATGTTTTGAAGGAAAGAAAGAACAGAATGTTTAATACGCGGTACACGACGGATGCAGCGGTCTACAAACAGTTTGTGACCGAGAGCCGAAGGGAAGACATGCTGGTCATAGGTTGCCTTATCGTGGAAATCTTCCTCCACACTCAAATGCGACCGTTACGCGCGAGTAATGGCACTTTCTTGGAAAGGTACAACAGCTGTCGGACGGTGTTGAAGTATCACTTCAGTTCGATGCCAAGATGCGTCAGTTATATGGCCTGTCTTCTTCTGAACGTCCAGCCCCCGACCCTTGCGTTCAGAGAATTGACCCCCAAAAAGGAGGAACCGTTAAAGAGAATTGTTGTAACGGAGAAAGGCTTGCCACCGCCTACTCCATCTCAATTGCTCCAACCGCTACTAATGCAGCATTTGATACCGTTTCCACAAAACTTCATTACACTGTACAATCTTTTGAGTACTCTACATGAATATGAATTGACAAGCAATGAATTGAGCATACTATACACGTACGAATGCGATGGTATTCAGTGTGAGAAGTACCAAAATGTCGATAAAACAAAGCTGTACTTCAGCCAGAAGGTAGCGGAAGGGAAAATACAGGCCTGTGTCGTCCACTTAGGCGTTCTCTTAAACCAAGCTGCCGGACACAATCAGTTCAACGTTCTCGATATATTCCTCCAACATTACATTGAATTGCTTGAATGTAAAGATACTTCAGTACTGGCTGCATGGCACCTATTTGATACTGTTAGCAAAGCTCTTGGCCCGGCTGAGACAAGAAATAAGTTGTTGAAACACATATTGAATCTCTACAAAGATGACGACTTCATATTTGATAAGCCGGACCATCACAAATTGACGGAAGTTGACGCTACATGCGCTGGTAATTTGGCGAGCAAACAGAAATTCATGAAACTGTATCATAATATTTTCTTATTGCAACTTATGGTGCGATTAGGCCTTCAGTGCTTCTTGGATAATTTCACTGAGCCTCTGGTAGAAGCTGTCGGTGGTTACAAAGACATCAGCCTGGAAGTAGGTTCTCCCGGACATCTTTGTCACAATCGAACATTATCGAGCAAGAAACCTCGGTATTCGGACGAGAACGTCAAGAACGTATTAACTTCAACATCGGATATATTTTCGCCGGATACGTCGTACGGTTCAGAGCATGTAGTAACTCCAAATGTCGAGAAAACTATGTCCGAAGTTAACGAAGCACTAAAAGAAAAGGAAAAAGACGTTGATAGCAGGAGCGAAAATGAATTGTTTCACTTTGAAAACGACAGAGAAAGGAATCCTAGTCGAAACAGTAGAAGTAAATCTCCGACGGGATCGGTTGAGTCCAACAACGCTCTAAAAGAGTCAACAGTAATGCAAACTCCATCGCCGTCAATAGAATACGTTTCTCCTGGGAATCCAAAGATGTTCACCAATAGCGTCACTACATTGAACTGCAAAGAACCGAATGTCGTAATCAGTAGAGATGACAATCTTCCAGAAACTCCGACAAAAGGTCCAATGTCGCCAACTATAGATATCCCGAAACCGATGTTTACGAGCTACTTGCACTTCGCCGACGATGACAGCAAAGAAGAGACACGTAGGGAGTTGAACAGCAATCGCGTGAGAAGCTTGGAGCTAAATAGAAACTTCGATAATTTAACCCCGAATTCCACGAGGAGTTTCGTCGAGGAAGATTTTAATCAGGGCAGAGATACCAGTGCGTACAAGATATCCGATATGAGTTCAGAGAGTCTCATCTGGTTGTCTCACAGGCTTGGTCCAGTGCTTACCTGCAGGTATATAACTAGAAACTTGCTGAAAATGTTAACGCTATGTTATATCGGCAAGGATAATTTGTCGCCGTGGGAGGGAGACGAGCGAGATGAGTTTGACGAGATATCGATAGTGAACAGCAAGGTTGTAGGTGACAAAAATGCCATGAAGGTCATCAAGTGCTTGACATCTATTGTAGGTAAGTTGATATATTTTTGAAATTAAAACTGTATTTTTTTCATAGTTTTACCTAACGACATTGCACATTTGCAACAGTAGAGAAGACGCCAAAGCATCGTTGGCATATTGTATAATTTGAATTTTAAAGGAAGCCCTTAGCCCACCTAATTTATTTAATATTGCCGATAGTAGTGTTAAATTAATAGATAGTAGCCTTAATTTAGTTTCAAACCGTAGTACTGATCCAAGCAATTGATTACAAGATAAATTATGCATTTATTGAGAGTAAGCCTAGAGGAATGGAGTCTTATGAAATATAGGTATCATAACTTAAGTCTTACAAAAAAGTACGACGGAAATAAATTATCAGTTTAACCGATAATTTATTTCCATTTATCGTTCAATAAAACGGCTCCGCTGAATGTTATTGCACCTCACCTGATGTTACTTTTTCTCCTCATCTAAACCCCCACCACACTTCCCCACATCAAATAATTCACTTTGTAACATGGTAACGCATAACACCTCTAACCGACAGCAATGTACGGTGAAAAACGTTACGAATATGATAGAAAATTTCTTTTCACAGCAATGTACGGCGAGCAGCTGATAATATTCCAATACCTGCCGCACATGGGCGAGCTGATCGCGTCGTCGCGCCGCCGGCTGTCCGCGCTGCTGGAGGGCGGCGTGGTCGCGTGCCTGCAGCTCGTCAAGTACCTGCTGCCGTACATGTCCGATGTCAAGGTCATGGAGCAATTACAGGTTTGTACACCTTTGTGATGTGCTTGATGATTGGTTCAGCCTTTGGCCGCTATAAAGTTGCTACCGGCTGTCGGAAGGTGGCGTCGCGGCGTGCTTGCAGCTGGTTAAGTACCTGCTGCCGTACATGTCCGATGTCAAGGTCATGGAGCAATTACAGGTTTGTACACCTTTGTGATGTGCTTGATGATTGGTTCAGCCTTTGACGCGTTATAGTTGCCACCGGCTGTCGACGCTGCTGCAGCGCGGTGTCGTGGAGTAATTGCAGCTGGTTAAGTACCTGCTGCCTTACATGTCCGATGTCAAGGCCATGGAGCAATTACAGGTTGGTGTGATGCCTTTATGAATTGCTTGATGATTAGCTTTGCCTTTGTGTTACAAAGTTGTTGTCGCAAGAGATTTCTGTAAAGCAATCACGGTAGCACCTTTTATTTATCACATTGTATCAGTGTCTTTTATTTTTTATACTTTACATTAAATTTGTGTTGCATTCAAATTGTGAACCTAATAAAAAATGGTAAACGAAATAATACCATGTTCCCAGGACATGTTCCTCAAATCGATCCTGCAGCCGGCGCTGCGTCTCGCGGGCACGACTCGCTGCGCGTGTCCGAGCGGCGCGGTCGCGCGCGCGGCGCTCGCTCGCAAGCTGCTGGACGCGCTGTACGCGCTCGCGCTGCGCGTTGGGCCCGAGATGACGCGCAAGCACCTCTGCGTGCCGGCGTTGCAGAGGTGGGTTAATGATAATCATGTTGTATAGTGCATTATTTGAGTCTAGCGAGTACGACGCGTTGCGCGAGTCCGAGCGGCGCGATTGCGCGCGCGGCGCTCGCTTGCAAGCTGCAGGACGCGCTCGCGCGGCGTGTCGGGCCTGAGATGACGAGGAAGCACCTTTGTGTGACGGCGTTGCATAGATGGTCTAATAATGTCATCTGTTTTACAATTAAGCTTAGCGGGTACGTCATGCTACGCGTGTCCAAGCGGCGCGGTCGCACTATAAGCAATCAATTGTAATCAGCTTACATTCATGTAACTTTTCGCGTTTTGTATTATTCTGTGCAATGTTATTTTAATATTTGATTTAAAGCTAAGGTGGGTTTAAAATTCACAAAAACGCATTTTTTGCAGATTTTTCTTGACCTTTGACAAAGCTACGGGAAAGACAGAAAATTGGCCAAAACAGGAGGAAACCAACGCCGAGAAGGTAAGTTAACCCTCATTTTTAACATAAATTGCTATAATTAATTTTTTTACATTTGTATATTTTTTTAATTTTTAATTGTTATGGTTTTTGACAGATATTTTTATTACTATAGTTATTTTTAGTACTTGAAACTTATACAATTTAATTTGTTTTTTTTTTCTAATCCAAAAAATATATTAGTGTGTGTTTGTTAATTAGCTATCGGAAGCGGAGTGGTCAGAGGCGCGCGCTGACGGCTACCTGGAGATCTGCCGCGACGGCAGCACCGCGGAGTGGGCGGTGCGCGAGGGCCGCGTGGTGCGCGCCGACCTGCCCGAGCCGCACTCGCCGCCCGCGCCCGCGCCTCCGCCCGACCCCGCCGCGCTCACCGTGAGTACCCCTCCCCCCCGCCCCCTTACTCGAGCTCACCGTGAGTGCCCCGCGCGAGACAAAACCCTGCCCGAGCTGCACTCGCCGACCGCGCCCGCGCCGCCGCCCGACCCCGCTGCGCTCACCGTGAGTACCGTGAGCAGCGCCCCCTCCCTGCCCGAGTTCACCGTGAGTACATCCCGGGTGGTGCGCCAATTCGCCAGAGCTCGAGAAACTACGTCATCAGGAGCGGGTTTGCTAATAGTTTGGGATGTGAGGCAACTGAGTATCGAGTGTGAGAGTTAGGGAATGCCAATATCTACTCTCGATACGTAGACCTGGTGCTAGTTTTGAAATAAGATGGAGCCATGAAATTGATTGCGCACGGGTGCTTTATGGGTGCTTTTATCTACTCAATGTTGGCTTCCATCTGAATATGCTAGGGTCAAACTGGGTCGAAGTATTGAGACTACGAAGTACTTAAATTTACTCTACAATTCGCATCAACCCATTATTGGCCCACTGCTGGGCACGGGTCTTCTCTCAGAATGAGAGAGTTTAGGCCATAGTCCACCGCGCTGGCCAAGTGCGAATTGGTGAACGATTTTATATACTCTACAATTAATGCTTCATAAACATCACAACTGAAGTACTTATTTCAACTTAACATTAAAACAGCCTATACCACCCTTCTCCGTACAGGCCCAGGAGGAGCTCCTAATGGTGTTCGACGAGCAGCTAGCGTACCAGGCGTACAGCGCGTTCGCGCGGCTCGTCGGGGCCGACACGCTGGAACGCGCGCTCAAGAACGGAGACAACGTGCGAGCGCTGTGTCGCAGCTGCACACGCAGGGGGGAGGGGAGGTGGGAAGCTCTTATTATAAAGTTGACAAAAAAAACATTTCAAGAAGTTAAAATAATACGCGATTTTTTATCAACGTCTCCACTATGAAATTTACTTAACAATCTGGCACTGTTTGAAAGGTAACCTTTTTATAATCAAGATGATATGATACCAACTGTAGCATTGCTTAACTCTACGTTTTGACATGTTATCCCGTGGGTATATTTTAAATATATACTTCTACCATTTGTTAAAAGTAAATGTTTCTAGCAAGCCCTTGTGTTTCAGACAAGAGTGTTGTTGTTAGAATAATAAACCAAGTATCTTTTATAACTTTTGAGATTATTTTAAACTTTTTTCATCAGGGTTACATGGCATAGAACATTACACTTTTGTAAAGAAATAGGATATTAGCAAAATCATAGACAATAGACATAAACATTGCCATACTAATTACAAAGAGCGTATATAAGGAAGGACTTAGAAAGGCTTGCACAAAGGGAAGCCTTAGACAGCAAAATAATCATCACACAGAACGACCTGTTACATTTTTTGGTTTGTCGACAAATTTCTGAACATGCGCTGACCGCCTCTGTATAACCCTCTCCACCTTCCCTTACCAAAACAGTATCTACGCTTATGTTTCCAGCCCACCCCTGAGCTCTCCGCGTCAGGGCAAGCGAGTCCAAACATCGCTGAGCGACGAGCCGATCAGCAAGAAGAGCATCGACATCGCGCCGAAGCCGGACCTGCTGGACCACATGTCCAACTCCAACAGCTTCGGCTCCAATGTCACCTTGGTTGGGAACAGGATAGATGTCGCCACCAACGCGTGCGAGACCAGCCAGGTGTACGGGTTTGATGCGGTCGCGTATAAGATGGATAATGGGGTTAGGAGTAATAGGTAAGTATCTTATTAAAATTATATTATAATTTATTTTAATACTAGCTCTTAACCGCGACTTCCCCCGCACGGTCAAAGGGAATTAACATTAGCATTTGATACAGTGTCTGAATCCCGCTATCAACTGCAAAATAATTTATTTACGCCATCTATAAACAACATCTGGAACTACTAAATATGTATCAACTAATAAAACATCGATAATTTTAATGAGAATGAGAGAGCGCGGTAAAAAGTAACTTACGTCACTCTCCGCTCTCTTAACTATCTCCCAGCATATAAACCATATATAATAGCTATGTGGCGACGTGAAAGAGGAACAAACAAACACACTTTCACATTTATGATATGGATTTTTACGTATAAAACGTATGCATAAACCTAAAAAAGATGAACGTACGTATAAACAAGGCAAACCTTTGTGTTGGGCTAATATCATAGCTGTGTTGAACTCTGAAAGTACACGTTAGGGGCAAGCCACTTAAAAAAAGTGTGCCAGCTTGGTCATAAAGAGTAACAATACATACTTACATCGACTCCTTGACGACTCCTCTGGTGTTGCAAATATTTATAGGCGATGGTGTCTACTTTTTATTAGGTAGCCCGTTTGTCTTACTTTTTTTTTTTTTTTGTTTTCGAGGGGGAAACTTTCAAAAAGTACCCGACGTCGTGGGAGCGACGCGGGTTATGTGGGATTCTTACCGCACTAAAACCCCCCCGGTGGCCGACCTCGACGCCGCGAAGAGGACTCCGGGAACTCCAGTTGACCGCCGCCGGTGTCCTCAGCGTGTGCTCCATCGGGCTCTTCTCTGGTGGGCGTGAACTGCTCACCGCACCTTCTGGTTTTTACGGCAACATGCAACCACACATGCCGCCGTCCTTCCCGGGGTCACTTGACCGGACGGTTCGAGCTCCCACTCTTCCCGCCCGCAACCCCGGAAGCCTCTTTTAGTCGCCTTTTACGACAGGCAGAGGGTACCGTAGTCCTATTCTGGTCCCGGAACTACAGGGACAAGCCCGTTTGTCTTACTGTAACTAAGAAAGATAATTTTTTTTATATATAACAGACATCTACGTGGAGACTGGCTCATCTACTGGGAGCACGAGATCGGCCGGCCCGATAAGGACACCAGGTTTAACTTGAAACAGATCAAGCTGCAGACCTTCGTGGGACACTCGCAGACCGTCAAGTCCATACACTGTCTGGACAATGAGAACAGTTTCATGAGCGGCTCCAAGGATAAGACGGTTAAGTTATGGTCTTTGAGGAATCAGGTATGTAAAACTATTTTTATTGTATTTATCGTTGATTGTTGTATTGTTTTGTGTTAGTTGTTGAGCAGTGATAGCCTAATGGTTGAAACTTGCCCTCTCGATCGGGAGATCCGAGGTTCAAACCCAGGCACGCACCACTGATTTATGTGCGTATTAGAAATTAATTATCACTGCTTTTCGGTGAAGGAAAACATCGTGAGGAAACCTACACACCCGAGAGTTCTTTAAAAAAAAGTTCTCGGAGGTGTGTGAAGTCCACCAATTCGCACTTGGCCAGCGCGGTGGACTATGGCCTATACTCTCTTATTCTGAGAGAAGACCCGTGCCCAGCAGTGGGACAATAATGGGTTGATGAGAGAGTTGTTAAACAATATTTTTTTGTTGCTCTTACTTTATCTTCCACTGGGTTTAAGGAATTTTGAACGATTCAGTTTAATGAGTCTGGTCGTATTTTTCTAAGATTTATTTTAATGATAATCTGGGAATATTCTGCTTTAAAATAATGTTAATACCCTTAATCATGTGTAAATAATTTGTTGTGAAAAATAAAACAAATATTATGATATATTACTTGACCACAACAATTAGGCGCATAAAACAAAAGTGGTTCAATACCCCGCGCATCCCCTAGTGACGGGCAGTCGTGTATCGTCTAGGTGTTTACGTTAGCCAGCACGTGTTTAATGTTATTTCGTTATAATATTAGTTTAATCAGTGATTGTTGAATGTTTAAAGTTATTATTAAATAAGTTGATTATTCGTCAATAAACCTCAAAATGGGTAGGAAAAAGACTATTCGTGGAGGAGAAACGACTCTTACATTCAAAATATGCATTTTTATAACAAGAGAAGAGTATTGGGCTCAGTACTCCTGTCTCCAAAGTCGAAAATTGAATGTGTACTGCAACAGGCATCAGTCTCTCATACACATAAAAATATAAAGAAAATATTCCATGTCTGCGAATTGTTTTGGTCGAATAGTAAGTTTTCAGGCTTTTCTCACAATATAAATTAGCATTTTTTTACAATAGCCAGCGGTCAGTGGTCACAATATTGATTTTTTGTGTAGAGAATTTTAGATAACGGCTAGGTATCGGCTTAATGTTTTTATCTAAATTCTTTATTTAAGCGCTCCTTAAGGTCTTATCAATATGATTCCATCTGTTTATTTGCTAGGGTGATGGAAACGCGACGTCGCAATGCAACTGGACGTACACGGGACATAAAAAGGGAGTTTTGTCCCTCACTTTCCTGGAATCGATGCGGCTGGCCGTTTCCACCGATTCCGTGGTACACATTTGGGATCCTTTCATGGAGAGTGTTGTGTCGCAGGTATGTATTTTATCTATGAAATATTTGCTTTATAAGAAATTATACTATACAAGCGTACATAAAAAAAAATATGTCTATATCTTACGATTGCAAATGCTGCTAAAATAAATCTTTTCGTTTGTCTACCTTTTTCTAATACTATTTCTTGCTCGCTTACATAAACACTGTTTGTAACTGACCTTCACTTTAATACACTGGTGCTATATAACAGTATTTGTAGTTATACCTAGGACAATGCTGTCGGCTACGACATTTTTTTTTTATTTTCGCGTTTAGCAACCAGTAGTTTTAATGTTTGTGCGAACTTCTGCACGTACACGTGACTATTTAACGTATGTAAGTGCTTTACTTGCCCACATGTAATCATTTTCATTCGTACGAAAATCATTTCATCAATCAATCTTAAATCAGTGTTAAGCTAGCACTCATTGGGTTTGGTTTTCGTACGCTAACTTTCCCCGTTCCTAATACTTAGTGAACGGTATAATGTTAAAGCGCTATTTAGTTTATAATTTCACTGGGCGGATATTGACCATAAAGTATGGCATAGATGATAACAGTTTTTTTTTCGTAATGATAAGTATGTTTTTTTAATAATTAACAGTTGGATAGCATGAAGTCAGCTGTGAGTATAGTGCGTGCGTTACCGGGTGGAGCCCGCTCGCTCTTGGCCGCGACTACGGACGCGGCCTTGAAGATCATCGACCCACGCGCACCGATGAACATGTACGAGCTTAAGGTAATGTGGTCTTTTCATACGTGTTTATATGTATATGACGGAGGGGGTGGTTCTTTTTCGCTCATCGTATCAGGATAACCTACTGTGGGCTCTGATAGGGAATGTTAGCACGAGAATAAATTGCAGACTTGATTTTAACACACAGTAGTAATTAAACTTGTTACAATCACTGAATTAATCAAACTAAATAAGTAGGCAAGTAATCGTAGCACTAAGAACGCGGGATGATTTTAGAGTCGTCTGCTTCGGCCGACCGTCCACGATAGACTGAGGTGTCGGCCATTAAATTGGTACAACCGTAACTTCATCGAACGCCACTAGATGGCGCTGGCATTCCGGTGTTGCCACAATACCGCCATTTCCGACATATATTATGATTAGTATTTTTAATGATAGTATTTACAAGTTTAAATATATTATTAATAAATTCATATATCATAAAATATGTTGACATATAAAATCTGTTTAATTTAAATTTAATTTAATTTAATTTAATTTTAATTTAATTTTAATTTTATTCCAGAAAAAATGTTTCTTTTCTTTTATTTATTACTATTGTTATTATCATTTGACTTACTTATTACTCGGTCCTTTTTGCAAGCAGTCTTCGCCTATAAATGTAGTTGCACTTAGCTTTTCCGTATTGTATAATTGTGTTATTTTTATATTTTATTTGGTGTAAACTATGTAGGTGATCAAAATAAATAAATAAATAAATAAATAAATAATTAGTGATCGTAGTATAATCTTGAAGCCATAAAACATTTGCTTCACGGTGTAAGCGACAGTGTGTAGTGAATTCCAATACATACAAAACAATACAATACAATACAATACAATATGTGACGACAATTGTATTCTTATAACTTGGGATATATAAATTTGTTTTAAACGTTCAACCCTGATGCTTGTTACACCAAGAGAATGACGTTATGTGGGCTTCGGGTGTGCTTTACCTATCATGGATTTAAATGTTGTTAACAAATTATTAGTCCCGGAAATATAGGTATTCAAATTTGAAGGTATTTTATAAAAGAGAAAAGTCCGATCGGTGATCACTTTTCTTAACGGGCGATTAGTCTTTTTTATGTTTACAAGGTTAATTGCTCGGATATTATTGTACTTAACGAGCGTTTAGAGGTTTACGCGTCTACAAATGAGTCTGTACGAAGTAGACACTGATGTGTTTTTTTTTATTTTTAACACGCTTTTATTACCTTCGGCTATATGCATTATTTATCGTGTAACGGAATTTTTGAACAACTTTGAATTATCGAATTAATTTGAATTTTTGCATACCTACCTATTAAGAAACTTTGGCGGCGGGAGATCTGCCGCCAGGCTTGGTGATCATGCCTGGAGTGCGGTCGTGCTCCGACAGTCCTTGTTCGGAACTTGTATATATGCGGGGTATTGAGAATACTTCGATATCTTGATGAGTTGCGGGAGGTCGCCACAAAACTATGATAAATCAATAATATGAAGAAACATTGACATAAAAGCGTGTTTTTTTATCTAAAATTTTTAATGTTTTCAGCTACCGACTGAAGCGACAACATTCATCCATTGCATGTGCGTGTGTAGCGGCGAAAGCGTGGTTTTTATTTATTTAAATCATTATTTTGAATGTTTTGCAGTTACCGGTGGTAGCGACGACGTTCATCCGTTGCATGTGCGTGTGCAGCGGCGCGGGGTCCGGCGGCGGCTGGGCGGCGTGCGGGCTGGCCGGCGGACACGTGGCCGTGCTCGACCTGCGCAGCGGCCGCCCGCTCGCGCACTGGAAGGCCCACGACGGGGAGGTGGGTGTATATTGCATCGCCTCACAGCACCTCACCTTGACGCACCTCACTTTACCTCACTTTACCCGACCTTGACGCACCTCACTTCACTTTACCTTCACCTCACATCGTATCGCCTCACGGCACCCCGCTCGCACACTGGAAGGCGCACGACGGCGAGGTGAGCGACACACGTCACCTCGCCTCACAGCACCTCACCTTGACGCACCTCACTTTACCTCACTTTACCCGACCTTGACGCACCTCACTTCACTTTACCTTCACCTCACATCGTATCGCCTCACGGCACCCCGCTCGCACACTGGAAGGCGCACGACGGCGAGGTGAGCGACACACGTCACCTCGCCTCACAGCACCTCACCTTGACGCACCTCACTTCACCTCACCTTGATGCACTTCACCGGATCTTACGTCACGTCATCGCAACTCATCATCCCCATATCTCCTTACCTCACCTCAACGACTGACGACCCGCGTGGCAATGCGGTCACCATACCGGTCTGACACGCAATGGGTCCCGGGTTCGATTTCCAGCCAGACAAGGATCTGAATGATGAGCTTAGATTCTTTTTCTGTGCTGGGTGTTTGGCTATTCGTCTGTGTGAATTCATGGCACCCACAACACACGAAACAATCGTACAATAACGTACGTACAATCGTACTGTGAGGCTATGAGTGTAGAAAGCGTTTAAAAAACTTACCTCATTTGACCTCAATTCATCTCACATCACCTCAGTTCATTCTACATTACCTCACATACCCTCACTTTACCTCACATCACTTCATCTCGACCTGATGTCAACTCACCTCAAATCGCTGTACTTCTCTTTCACCTCACCTCACATCTCCAAACATCAGCTTAAATTATATTAAATCAAATCAGTTCTTCTCAACTAATCCAACATCACATAATCTCACACTATCACATTACCTCACTTTCTCTCACCTCACTCCACCTGACTTGACAGTGGCGGTTTGTCCAGCGGTCACGTGACCATACTTGACATTTATTCCTCACATCGACTGTATTAAAATTCCAAATTGAAATGAAACACCATCACAGATAAGTACTGCGTTATTATTATTGGATTTAACTCGATCACAATTAAGAAAATTACTTTAAATAATCATCGACCGAAGTGTGACGACTGCCAGGCACGTGCGCCATAGATGTGAATGTCAAATGCGAAATCCAATATGGCCGCCTTTTCAGCGCTCGGCGTTACATCAGAGTGAAAACTGTTATGTGCGGTAGTTGTGAATCAATTTGAAATTTAAATCGATGCACCGTTATATTTATTTCAATATTGGTAAATTCCTTCGTTAATTCGTCTTGCATTTTTACATTTTTAGGGTTCCATACTCAAAGGGTAAAAACAAAAACCGTATTACTAAGACTTCGCCTTCTGTTTGACCGTCTGTGACCAGGCTGTATATCATGAGCCGTGATAGCTAGACAGTTGAAATTTCTATTATTGATATAAAAGATAAATAAATAAATATTTAAGATTGTATATACAACAAACATGTTTTTTTGTCGTATTTTATAGATAATGGTACGGAACCCTTCGTGCGCGAGTTCGACTTCGTACTTATTTTTTATAGTCTTTTTTTTGAAATCAGAAATTTGTCAATAATTATTTAATTAATTATTTAATACATAGGCTTAAAGTTAACATCACGGGTGATCCCAATTCGTTAGTGCATCTAATTTTCCCATTAATGATTCCAGTAATGTTAATTGATTTGTTTTGCATAACAAACTCTTTGTTTGTATAACATTTCCATGTTAATTAACATGTTGTCTAATGAATCCTTAGGTGCTCCGGCTGGCGGCCGTGGACGAGCACCGGCTGCTGACGTCGGGCCTCGACCAGGTCACGGCGCTGTGGCGGGTCGACGACGGAGAGCTCATAGCTCACTTGAAGTAAGCTTACCCGAGGCTTAGGGAACTCAAAAATCGCGATAAGGTCCTTTCCACCTACCTCTAGTGGAAAGAATGCCGGTTAATTACACACCGTTTTTTGGCCCAAAATTCTGGGGGACTCCAACATTGCGTCAAAGCGGACTAGTGGAAAGGAAGTTAATTTTGTTACTTAAATGGGGGTTAATTACTCACTCGTATTTTTATGCCAAAATCCCGAGGGACTCCAACAATGCGTCAAGGTGGACTAGTGAAAAGAAAGTTAATTACATACCCGTGTATTTAAACTGTTCATAAGACTACTGTCAATTTAATGACTGCTGTCCTTATTTTATTCATTGTATTATTGGTTCACCTAAAGTTAAGGGATCAGTGGCGATTATGAATGTAAGCTAGTCAAAAAAACTGAAGCTAGTCAAATAAACTATTTGAAGATAATCAAAGATCCGTTACTACTCTCTGAGTTTTAGTTAGTCGCTTCGTTTAGAAATGCTTGCAACGCCACCAAAATGCAAAACCTTTAACAAGATTTGTCGACTGCGATCCAATAATCAAAACCGAGACCAACAAGCTTCCTATACACGGTATTGTATGCCAAAATATCTCAACTCCACAGAGGCAGCACAGAACCCGTCCATTGCCTATCAGTGTACTACAACGAGCTGATATCAGGCACGACGAACAACCGAATAGGCGTCCACACATCGCTCGACCAGGAAGCGTCCTTCTCGAGCACCAAGCTCCGATCGGATACCTTCAAAGGAGTCCTTACGTGTATGTCCGTGTTACCACTGAATAGATTGCTCTTACTTGGCAGCGATAATGGTACAATTAGTCTACTTTGCTGATAGTTTAAGCAGAGAGGTAAAGAGGAAACAAAAGGATAAAAGATATGAAAAATAAGTAGAGATGATATAGGTAGGAGAAGTAACTTTTTCATATAGGGGTCTTGCCAGTCTGTCTGCCGAAATATGCTTGGTCTTAACATGTGTAAGCAAAATATATGTCCCAGAGTGAGAATGGAAACCAACCTCAACATTTCGGCAGATTGAGATAAATACTTAACTACTCCTAGTAAAGTTGTCTATCGTCTGGCGAATTAAAAGAAACAAATTTATAGCAGAGAGAGACAAATATAAATGTTACGGTCCTTTAATAATCGCGTCCGTTAAGAAAATCCCCAAAATGCGAACAGATTTTTCTTATTTCGAATGAGGTCCATTTTCTCTCACCATATTATGTAAAACTAAATGATAATAATTATATGCATTATCTTAATTACTTATACATATATAACCGCAGTACTGAAAAGATATTTAATTATGTTACAAATTTTATTGACATAATTTTTGCAATCAGTGATTTTATAAAAATCTATAAGTTACTTTCTTGACCATATTGTCTCTGAACAAAACTCATTGGCAACTACAAGTATTTATTTATATTTAATTGGCACATGTTTTAGTAAAATTGCTTTATACAACAGGGTTTATATAATTTCTTGTAACATTCCAAATATTTAATGTGTAATTTACATTGTATTATATTAGGCTTTTGTTAGCCGATATTTAGTATAAGGTTTTCTTTATTAGATTAAATTTAAGTTTTATTTCATGTAGTTGTAACATTTACTTATAATTATTTAGGACATAATCAACTGTATATTACTAATCTGAATAAAACGAATCCAATGAACTTGATAAGCTTTTGGTAAGATATGTGATGATCGTTACACTTATCCATAAAGGGATCTGCTTTCGGAAAGAGACATGACGATCTCCACTCTTTTCTGTCAAAAACGCGACGCACTTGACATTTTTTCGGTAAGAGACGTGACGATCGCCACCCGTTTCCGTCAATAGATACGACGAACTTAACATGTTTTCGGTAAGAGACATGACGATCTTCACTCTTTTCTGTCAAAAATGCGACGCACTTGACATTTTTTCGGTAAGAGACGTGATGATCAGCACACGTTTCCGTCAATAGATACGACGAACTTAACATGTTTCCGGTAAGAGACGTGATGATCAGCACACGTTTCCGTCAATAGATGCGACGAATTTAACATGTTTTCGGTAAGAGACATGACGATCTTCACTCTTTTCTGTCAAAAATGCGACGCACTTGACATTTTTTCGGTAAGAGACGTGATGATCAGCACACGTTTCCGTCAATAGATACGACGAACTTAACATGTTTCCGGTAAGAGACGTGATGATCAGCACACGTTTCCGTCAATAGATGCTACGAATTTAACATGTTTTCGGTAAGAGACATGACGATCTTCACTCTTTTCTGTCAAAAATGCGACGCACTTGACATTTTTCCCGCAAGAGACATGATGATCAGCACACGTTTCAGTCAATAGATACAACGAACTTAACATGTTTCCGGTAAGAGACGTGATGATCAGCACACGTTTCCGTCAATAGATACGACGAATTTAACATGTTTCCGGTAAGAGACAGGACGATCTTCACTCTTTTCTGTCAAAAATGCGACGCACTTGACATTTTTCCCGCAAGAGACATGATGATCAGCACACGTTTCAGTCAATAGATGTGACGATCTTAACATGTTTTCGGTAAGAGACGTGACGGTCGCCACACGTTTCTGTCAAAAGACGCGACTAATTTGACAGGCTTCCGGTAAGAGACGTGATGATCACATACGTCCATCAAGAACTCAAGAGACGCGACGAACTTGTCATGCTTTAAAGACAACGAGAAACGTGTGGTATCTGTAGTAAGAGACCCAACGAACACTACAAATTATTGTCATTTAATGCAATTAATGTAAAATACATTACGAAATGTGACAAATTTGCCGTCTTGTGATGATGGATGCTTGTGATGGGACAGCCAAGTAGTGGGCAAGTTAGTTATTTGTATTAAAAAACGCTTTAAAAACGCTTTCTACACTCATAGCCCCACAGTAGGATTTTCTCCTGTATCGTGGGTGCCATGGACACACACAAGACGAACACACAAACACCCAGACCCAGAAAAAGAATCTAAACTCATCATTCAAACACTTGTCTGGCCGGGAATCGAACCCGGGACCCACTGTGTGTCAGACCGGTACGGTAACCGCTCGGCCACGCGGGTCGTCAAAATACGAGGATCTCATCAATACAAAGTTATTTGTATTGATGAGATCCTCGTCATTGTTGTCGTAAAAGGTAATTGCGTCGTGTCTAAACATGATATATAGAGATTTAAATAATATGTTTTATAGATGTCAGGGCTTCTAAAGTAGTGGTAGTAATATCGTTCATAAAGGTGGCACTTATACTTGTTTTTACCAATAACTAAAATATTAAAGCAGCAATTAATAACTGCTTAAAAGTGTACTTTCTCTTAATAATTATTAACAAAGTTAGTAAAAGTAATTTTAAGGTAAAGAAGTACAAAACGATTGTTACCAAAGACGTTCGAATATATTATCGTCTTTTTATATACTGCTTTAAAGTAAGAGTCCGATTGATAGATATTTTGTATAGGCTTATAGAAACACACAATGTTAGTAACAATATTTAGCTTCCATTGCCACCGGATCTAAACAGAATCGATACTAAGAAGACGATGACAATGTCACGTAAAGGCCTCCCTATAAATGAGGATATGTACTAGAATAATTCATGGGTTGTTTGACTCGTACATAGTTTTATAATCCACAGGTTTGTAACTACTGGAGGATTATTAAACTGGTGTTTAGCCACTTTCGTATCACGCGTACGCCCGCAGTTATTTCCCATTCGACTGCTTAAATGAATTCAGTGCATTATTTTTTATTATCCTACGTGCATGTTGCATGCATGACAAGAAAAGTTTATGAAACGAGCTAGTGGTAAATGCGGACACATTCCGGTGTGACAGGAAAGGCTCTTAGATTGGTAAAAATACTTTAAATGTATAACACAGCTTACAATTATATCTTATATACTGTGTCCGGATAATATTTGATCTCTAACTATCGAAGTCACAATTTTTGAGTTATTTCTAATTGGATCTCGATTAATTTAATGCTATTTTTATTCCAATATAAAATTTACTTGTATATATTTGTCCATTTTCAATGGTAGTTTTTAATTGTGTAGAGAAATAAAAAGTAAGCTTTATCTTACAGCGAGCGAGTATTTGAATTTTATTGAGGAATTTTTGAGTTCTCTGAGATAGTGTGTAATCTGGAACGTTGAGGGTTGCTGTATCGCCACCGAAACATTCAATCTTTGCACCAAACGATCGAGCGCCGGTGGATTCTTGTAGGTACACAGATCATTGGTGTATTTGTGTATGAGCTAGGTAGATTATATCTGGACCTCTGTTTAGAAAGGCTTCTTTGTCAACAGACTATTTACACCAAAATTGTTAGAAAAACTCAAAATATATCTATTGAATTCCGTTTTTCTAAAATGAGATGCAACAATAGTTCTTCACGTTAGCAAATAGAGGGTGTATCGGAACACCTCCATTTTCCCATTTTTTGTAGAAGTTAGTAAAAATATACAGCGATAGCGATATAGATTTATGGACAAATAGATTTAACTTCTGATTAAAACAAGGTGAGAGCGATAATTACGAGAAGAATTATTATTTATCTCATATATATGTAAGTTACGAAAACTTCTCCAATAAGTTGATAGTTGAATTTACTGTAGGAGTAGAGAAGCTAAACTTCTCTGATCTAGACGGAAAAGTTTTAGATGTGAATAGAAAGGTATTAACATCACAATCTGAACTGTAGGCAACTTATATTTGTAATTATGATCATTTTATATTAGGATTTTAGTTATATTTCCAAATTAACCTGCGGATTTACTTTTATCCTTTATTTTATTTCTTTTATTCTAAAGAGATATGAATAATTGAAATATTTGCTTAGGATTTAAATTTTCGTGTACCTTTCTGTGTGTACATATAGCATCAATAACGCAAGAAATTAGGCTAGATAAAGACATATAATAAGTCCAAACCCAATTTTTTCTTAACAATATGTAGTTTTCTGTTTATAGTTTTACTTCCTCTATTTAGTTATATGATTAAAATGTCTCGAATAGCCTTAGCGTAAGATACAACAACAAAATAAATTATAGCAAGCAATATATACAGTACATAGTATAAAACAAAGTCGCTACGCGCTCTGTCACTGTATGCTTAGGTCTGTAAAACTACGCTACGGATTTAATGCAGTTTTTTTTAATAGACAGAGATTGAAGATGGAGGTTTTTATGAATAATACATAATATGCTGCATACATAATATAATGCATAATATGCTCGAGGAACACTAATAATTTCAGATCTTTGACTTTTAATGAAGTTCTCCGGGTCAGCTAGTAGAATTATAAAAGTATTCTAAAATTTTATGAGTTATGTTCCACTGATTTGAACGTTACATGCAAATAATATAACATTATTTGATTTTTTCATACAAATCCAAATAGACATAAGCATAACATACCTATACTATATCTTTGATTGACTATTTTGTTCACTAAGACCTGCTATTTTCAAAACGGTAACACTTTTCCAAATTAAAAACGGTTTCAATAAAATACAGAACTAAACGACATACTAACGATGACTAAATTATCTATAAATAATCTAATATATATATTTATACATAAGCAGTAAGAATACTGTCTTTCTGTATTTCTGTTCGTCTTAAATAACCTCTGTATGTGTGAGAGTATGTAATTGTGCTATATGACTTTTTAATATCTTTACCATTAATATTTCTTATTCCTGTTCTCCTTACCGTTTCCATGCATAGGTTGTCTGGAAGAGATCGCTGCCTAGCGATAAGACCGCCTATTGCACACGACTTATCTGTATTGTATGTTTTTGTTGTTTGTATGTTTCTAGTGTGCAATAAATAGTATTCTATTTCGTCTCTGCGAACACAATAGAACGAATGTTGCATGTATAATGTAAATAAATGTATAGTAACAAGTAAATGCAATATAATAAGTGCAATGTTTATAGTAACATCAATGTCTGTTGTAATAATGTAAAAACAGTTGTAAAAATCGTACTACCGTCAGTGATTTGTAAGTTACTAAATGTATTTTTTGTAATAAACTTGTTACGAAAACAGCTTTTTATTTCAATTTCTTTTTTTTTTGTTTGATTTTACGGCTTTAGATTCTTGCCTGTCCTTAACATAATAGAAAAGAAATGTGCATAGATAGCTCAACGTACTACGATTTATATAAGTGTATTTATTTCCATAAGCACTTGATAGACTTAGGTATTCTTAACCAGGGGTCCGCTTCCCACGGGGGCAAAGTAAAGAGCAATTGTGGACGGGGCGAAAAGCATTTCAATTTTAGAAAGAAAGTATATAACGGAGTGGTAGCGTGACATCAAGAAGGCCAGGAGTCTTTATTACTGTCCATTCTTGAAGATTTCAAGTAAAACGCAGGAGTTATTCTTCTTCGATTTATTCACAGTTGAGGAGGTCCGATCGCTTCGACGGTTAAACAAGAATCTTTATGTACCGGCAGGCGCTAGCCTTTTTATAACAATGTTTGGTAAGTTGACAATAATAAATTTATGGAGGCCACTGGATACTAGTTGACCATGTTATTTAAAAGTAATATGATATTTTCAAATATTTTTTGGCTCTGGTGTGAAGTGGTAGGTTTCTTGCATAGCTATTGGTTTGTTGAAGAAATATTCAACAGTGCTGCACGAGAAAAGAAGGGGGGAGGTCCAATAGAGCGAATATGTTTGATATCAGTATCATTCAGATACCTGTCTGACCAGGAATCGAAGCCGGAACCCACTGCCTGTCAGACCGGTATGGTAAAACCACTCCGCCACGTGGGTCGTCAATGATGCAATATATGTTGATAATTATGACATATAAATTATAATAAGTGAAATAATACTTGGACGAAGTAATTTGTTGCATAATATACCTAAATACGCATAAAATTATTGTACAACTGCGTTAATTAAGTTATATGAAATGATTTTTCATATTCTCTGGGCATTAAAGCACAAATCAAAATAGTTTTTATACTAATTCATGTGTCACAGAAGTACATACCCAAAAAAGTATTGCTGTCATTAAATGTATTTTAGACAAGTTCTAAGGAGAATATTGAAAAATAAGATTCGTGTCTCATAATGCCTCACAACTCGAAACGACGTTCCAGTACTTCTCTTCTCGGCGCAAAACGACCAAGCATTCAACATGCTAACACAGAGACATCTCAACTCAATCTTCTTAAAGAGGAAACCCACACAGGTGACCATTTCTTAACGCCAACACAACTAGAAGTCGTGTACCGCACGAACCTCACCACCGGCCTCACGGAGAACTTCGCCAAGGAGTTACTGGAGCACTACGGTCCTAACGAGTTACGAGAACTTCGAGGGAACAGTTATTGGGATATATTTCGGCACAATTTATTCGGGTGGTTCCAATGCGTGCTTTGGTGTGGAGCTATCCTTAACTTTATCGGTTACTTCGCAGCCGATGTCATCGATCCTGGCGGCGAAGGAGGACACACGGGTGACGATTACCTCTACTTAGGATGCGTCATAACAGCAACTATAGTTGGAACAGGATTATTCGGGTTTTATCAGGAAGCAAGGAACCTTGCCGTTATGAGTGGATTTGAAAAAATGGTACCTCCAAATACGATGGTGATCAGAGAGGGAGTGAAAAAAATGATACCGAATAGTGATGTTGTTTTGGGAGATATTGTAGAGATGATGGGCGGTGAAGTCGTCCCGGCTGATGTTAGAATACTCACTAGTACTAATTTTAAGACGGATATGTCTTCTCTGACGGGTGAATCTGAACCTATTAAACATCGACCAGAATGCACGAATGCTAATCCTCTTGAGTCTAAGAATATGGTGTTCTTTGGTTGTCCTATTACTGAAGGCAGTGCTAGAGGCATAGTTGTTGCTACTGGCGAAATGACACAGATCGGAAAGATCGCTGGACTCGTAACAGGCTTAAAAAAAGAAGAGACGCCTATAGCCAAGGAAATAACGCATTTTATAAAAATTATATGTGGCGTTGCCTTTACTTTTGGGTTCATATTTTTCATTATGGTGTTGTTCATCCAGAAAAGTTGGCTATCAGCCTTACAATATATGCTGGGTATCATTTTAGCAAATGTACCTGAAGGGCTAATTGTTACGTTGACTGTTTGTATGACTTTGTCGGCGAATCAGTTAAAAAAGAAAAACTGTTTGGCAAAGACGTTGCAAGCTGTGGAAACATTAGGTTCCACGTCGTGTATATGTTCTGATAAAACTGGAACTTTAACTGAAAACCAAATGAATGTATCTCATTTATTTTGCAATTACACAATTTATGATAAAACTGATCATGCTCATGTTTCTGACCGTGCTTATTCTATTTTAAGCCTAGCAGCGTCTTTAAACCTTAAAGCTGAATTTTCTCATGATACTATGAATTTGCCCATAGAAAAAAGAAAGATCATAGGCGATGCTTCTGAGTCAGCTATCTTACGATACATGGAAATAAATCGTTCTGCGACACATACACGACAATTAAATCCTAAAGAAGCAGAAATTCCATTCAGTTCGGCGTATAAATATCAAGTAACGATACACAGAATGCAGGCCACTCATAGCTACTATTTAATAATGAAAGGTGCTCCTGAAATAGTATTAGAATACTGTTCAACCATATTGACAGAAGAAGGAGACCAACCCATGAATCCTCAGGCAAAAAAGGAGCTTAGAGCTAATTTTATAAGGCTAGCCAATATGGGAGAAAGAGTAATAGGATATTGTGATTATAATTTACCCGTATCAGCCTATCCACTTGGCTACATCTTTGATACACAGCAAAGAAATTTTCCCGTTGAAGATTTAAGGTTTGTTGGTGCGATTTCCATGATTGATCCCCCTAGATATGAGATTGAAAAATCCATTGCCTTATGTCGACAAGCTGGCATCAAAGTTATTATGGTAACAGGTGATCATCCTGTAACAGCCTTGGCAATATCCCGTCAATGTGGTACTATCACTCAACCCACAGCGTACGATTATGCGTTTGAGCAACACATTGACCTAGCTGATGTTCCATCGCACATTAAAAGCCAGTTTAAGGCAGCGGTCATAACTGGTGATGAATTACGAAAAATGAGTGTCAACGATTTAAAGGCGGCAATGAATAAATATGACGAAATTACATTTGCTAGGACAAGCCCTCAACAGAAGTTATTTATTGTCGAAACCTTTCAGGCACTTAAACATGTCGTAGCAGTGACTGGCGACGGCGTTAATGATTCACCGGCGTTAAAGAAAGCAGATATAGGTATTGCTATGGGGATCACAGGAACCGAAGTTTCTAAGCAAGCAGCAGACATGATTCTTTTAGATGATAATTTTGCATCTATTGTTCTGGGGATACAGGAAGGTAGACGTATATTTGACAATTTGAAAAAGACAATAGCATATACTCTAACGTCTAATACACCTGAAATGATGCCGTTTGTGCTCTACGCTTGTCTCGGTATGCCTCTTCCCATGACTTTAATATTGATACTAGTCGTTAACGTTGGGACTGATCTCTTACCTGCAATGAGTTTGGCCTATGAGACATCTGAAGAGGACATTATGTCAATTCCTCCTCGTAAACCTACGGATCATCTCGTAAATAGAGTATTAATATTCATGGCTTATTTCCAGATTGGCCTAATTCAGTTCTTTGCAGGAATGTATGCCTATTTTGTAGTGTTTGCCGAGAGTGGATTCTTTCCGTCTAGCTTATTATTTTCACGTGATAGTTGGGAGTCGCCTTCGTCTACTGTTGTGGATACCTTAGGACGCACTTGGTTTTACATCGATAGGAAGAGGGTGGAGAGAAGAGCTCAAACGGCATACTTTGTAGCTACTTGCTGGGCTCAGGTATCAGATGTTATCATTTGCAAAACTCGACGCATCTCGCTCTTAAAGAAGGGCATGACTAACCATGTTCTGAATTTTAGTATCGTTGTCGAGATAGTGCTATCATTAATAGTTACATATACTCCTATGTGTAATGAGGTCTTTAGCACCGAACCCTTGCCCTGGCATGATTATTTCCTTGCATGGCCATTCTTCATACTCATGATAGTGGGAGACGAATTCAGAAGATATTTAATAAGGAATAACTATTCGAAATGGATTGAGGAGGAGACGTACTATTAGCTACAAGTAGCACAGTGATTGACACACCTGTTTGCCACGGATTTTCTGTTCTGATTTAGGTTAGGTTACTTCAGTAGTGTTCGTTCAGTTCAGTTATTTAGTTAGTCAGGTACCTACTCTAGAAAGCTCATGCAGCGTTTATGTTTATTTATTTTTCATTCTACTTTAGGTATCGTATTTATATACACGTATATATATGTGTATCGGAAGTGTTCATAAGAATAACTAATGTATATCAGTTTAGATAGACGATTAATTTGACTAGATACTTTTCCGTTTCGGTTATAAAAATATATTTTATTTATAATATTCAATGTATAAGAATAAAAATAATATTTTAAATGTTTTTTTATTATTTTTTTCGTTAAGCCCGATATCATGAAATGGTAACAGAAATTTGCTTGTGGAACGATACTTTGTCATCTGATACTTGGACCCTGTTAAGCAGAAAAGATCCAACAGCTTTTTTTACGTTTGAGTTAATGCAGTTCAAATTTTGACCGCAAAACGAAAAATCTTGATGTTACATTACCTTTTTGAAAATTGCCAGTGTAATAAGACATAATATGTCATTTTTAAAAAGTAATATAGGTATAACGCATTTTCATGTGAAGAATTTCTGTAATTCCTGAAAAACTATGCGTGGTACTTTTATGCAAAACACTTATTTAGGTACTAGGTCGGTATTTGATTCATTTTAAAAGAAAATAATATAAAATAAGAGAGGAATATAATATATAGTCATCTTCGTCGTCGTCAACCCATTATTGTCCCACTGTTGGGCACGTGGTCTGGGTCTGAGCTGGGTCTTCTCTCGGAGTGAGAGACTTATAGGCCATAGTTCAACGCGCTGGCCAAGTGCGAATTGGTGGACTTATAATGATATACACACAATAAATCTATTTTGCCCAAGACCCAAGCTGCATGATACAATTTGTATGCAGTAAGCATGAGGACTTTTGGAGAAATAAATAGGTCCACGCAACATGACTCTTTTGAAAAATCTAATAAAAATTTATTCTGTGACCATGCGATATGGCTCTTTAACGCATTTTTCAAAATTAACGATTACAGATGATACCTTTGATACAGTCAATGTTTTGTTAAGCAAATGGGATCAAAATGCCGAGATCCTTTGTGCATATATGAAACTTGATTAATAGATTATGGATATATGATTTTAGACTAATATTATGCGGTTTTTGAATCCTTTTCGAATTCTTTTTACCAAATAGAATTCGACAAGGATTCAAAAACCGCATATCGTGAGTACCTACCCGTTAAGATTATGGATATGTTTATAACTCGATTTCACATAATATGTTGACTGGATCTTTCCTGCATAACAGGATCCACTTGATGTTGTATATTGGCGGTCAGCAACAGGCAGACCGCAGTCCCTGTCGGTACCGCGCAAGGTCTTACCTAGTACAGTCAAACATTCTCTAATACTTTTATTATATTTCCATAGAACAAGCCCTTCGTAACTTTAGTTCATGTCTTATGGTAACCATCTCGCTCTCTTTGAATAAGTTGTTAAGTTTGTAAGCGTGCCACTACACTATAAGAAATAATAGGTACGTTTTGTGTCATGGAAGGCGTTGTTAAAAGTAAATACAATGGTTATAGCTGACAAAAAGCGGTTCAAAAAGTACTTATGAGGTAAATAAAAAAAAAAGCAAATTGCGAACACTGATTTAAAAATTGCTCAAATAAAAACTTTTCGTACGAGTATATTGGCAAATGGTGGCAAAATTAATTTGCCACTAGAACCAGCTTATAAAATATTTACCGTTTATCCAAGTAATAAATTCAAATCATATGATACCAGATCAGCAAGCTAATGAGTGTTGCCATGTGTAGAATATAATGTTTGTGCCCAATTTAGTGTTATTTAATAAGAAAGGCAGGCCGGTCTCGAATTGCAATAACGCAACTTGTCTTTGCGACACGCGGATATTTGTAAGGAGTCCTATTCATAAGTAGATTTTGTCTTTTTAGACAGCTGTAAAGTCAAAATAAAATAAAATTACAGGACATCCTGACGAGCACTCTCACTATACGTAACAATCAATAATTTATATGGTGATTAATAAATTGAATGAAAATAATTTGTAACTGCTTAAGAATCAAAAACAATACATTTTGTAAGTATTTAATTATTTACAGTCATACGTACCGAATCTCAGAACTTTTACCCTATCCAAATTTAATACGGATGTTATCGTGTGCTAAGTTTCCGTTATTTTTTTTTAAAATAGTCCTTGTCCTAATGGGCTAAGTTGCCCCGCTGTACGAGGAAAGTTCCTCCAATTCAAAACGAGAGCATCACGTTTCAACAACAAACTATTCTATCACTTTAAAGTAACAAGATATAGGTATGTCTACCCGTGAATAGCACTCCCTAATCTCAATCTATCTCGAGTGATATGTCGTACTCACATGAGCGGGCGCGGTCAGCTTGGCCGCGTGCCTAGGTTACCAGCTATCTAGTTATCTAGTCGCGCCGGAACACTCTGTGACCCACATTACGCCGAAATGCGTAAGGGTATGGCCCTTTATACAGAGGAATTAGATCACTTTAAATTATGGATGTGATATGAAAATAAACTCAGCTTATCAAATATAAATGTTACTTTCGTAGACATCTTTTTTACTTCCATTTGGAGTTGCCTTAACTCTCAACGCTTATAATAAGTATATTACCAGTGAAGACCATAAATAATGTGAGGTGTACTTACTCACATACGTATCAATGAGTTATTGTTGTATTAAGTTAAACATGTTAAAATGTAATGCTGAAACGTTTATGTTCAAAGACTGTTCCATCAGTTGTCAATCACAGATGCTTTGGTACTCCCGAGAACTAAGGTGGTCGCCTCATAAAGCCGGCAACCACACAATTGTAAGAATCGCTTTGGGTTAGAAATAGGTGTGGTGATGGTCTCCCGCCGATCCATATACTTGGTAAAGGTGGTAAAAATCTCTGATTCGGTCATAAAAAAATGTTATCACAAGCATACACATTCAATCGCTAGGTATGCAATATTAAGAATAGGGGAATATAGGTACCTTATTGTTATTTTTATGGTAAAAAAAATATGTTTTTGAACTTGTACAGGTAACAACATTAAAAAAAAACCTTAGAAGATAAGTAATGGAACTTATAATTACATACTTACACACAAATATTGCAAGTTAAATAAAAGCTTTTGAAAAACAAAGTCCTTACTGCCTCTAGCATTACGACCCTACCTTACCATTCCTCACGATATTTTAAATTAAAGGGCCTACCATTTTATGATACCAATAACTTGCCCGCGCAAACATAACGTGACCTCAAAAATTGCTGCTAATAGGTCCCACGTGCATTTAGCGAACCTACCTACCGAACCTATTTTCATTCAGACATTGTGTTGAACAAGTTTTACAAAAAATATGTTTTATCGCGTAACTACAGCCTTGTAATAGATTTGTCCAAGAACAACCAGTCAATTTTCGAAGTCCGTTTCTTTGGTTAGAAAATTATCTTAACCCATGTTTTATAAGTCATTGAGTAAAAGCTTAATGTGTGCGAGCTTGCAAACAATAAATTTGTTAAATATAAGTTATAGTTATCTAAGTACCTATATTTTTTACGAATATCTACATCAACAAACGTTACAAAACAACACGTTATAAATTTTTTTAAGCATTAGGTAGGTACCTATTAGACTTGGAGAGGCGCGCCTTTCGACAGCTGTATGTCCAGCTGAAGACTAAAATTAAGTGATGGAAATGCTGAGGATCGTAAACATCCATTTTTATCTTAACTTCCAATGTCGCCAAAATTCGTTCAACTCGAAAAATTAGAACGAACGCTTACAAAAAATAAAAATAAAAACATTGAGCCTTAAAAAAATCTTACAGAGATGTGGCGATTCTCTAGCACTGAAATAAACTTCGTTTTTATGTATCACTAAAAGTTGACCCGGCGAACTTTGTTCCGCCTAAAAGTCAAAAAACTAAAATTATCAGTGCTCCTCCACTATATCAAGTATTATAAGTGTACATAAAATCCTTCCTCTTGAATCACTCTATCTATTAAAAAAACTACATTAAAATCCGTAGTGCAGTTTTCAATATCTACCTAATCATATATTGGGACAGAGAGCGAGAAGCGACTTTGTTTTATACTATGTAGTGAAGATATTGAAATATGCAAGTCTAATCATTTGATAGCCCATGAATGGCATTATTTATCATTTAACAATTGTCCTTGCATTGTCGGCATTGGAAATCAACAATATTCATGTAAATAAATCAAAATATTTAATGCCACTTTTGAAATAAGTAACTTCTTATTCTTTACGTATTCTGGGAAACGCGTAGGTCGGTATCAAAGTAGCATATCTATAGGTTCTCGCAAGAATATAAATGTGGCGGTTTAAATGGAGCAAATGTCCAAACTGTAGGTATCATGTATGAGTGGTAAGCATTGCATCAGCTCTCGTGAGTCATGTTACTGGGCTGGATTTTCAACCAGCGGTCCTGTCTCTGCTTTATCAGATTTATAACTCCAATACATTAGCCAATTAATTAGTCCAATGATTGCATGGAACGGTTGTTAATCCTAAATAATATTTTGTTAGTAGCTAGAAGTTAGACCACTTTTAATAAAAATAAATAAAGAGACGTTAATTATTTTCTTTTATACTAAGCACGAATATTTGTAATTGCTTTTACTCATATTATAAATGCAAAAGTTTGTGAGAATTAATAGATATTTGTAATACTTACGTACTTACCCGTAGACTATTACGGACGGATTGTATAGAATGCTTCAAGCACACAGATAAGTAATAGAAGTAATATAGAATTGTAGTTTAAAAAAGGTCTCCAAATCTACATTCTACGGCCCTACTAGTTAATAGATGTAGAGGCATCTTTCTGAAAGGTAAACCTTGCGACGCCCATGTTATTTATAATAAGCAGACATTTTTATTTTATATTTATTGTTATTAGGTATTTTTATTGTTTTTGACTCATTTAGACTTTTATTTATTTAATTTTTTCTCTATTGTTGTATGGAATTACTTTGACATTTTTTATTTAACTGTTCTTTGTTTCTATCTATATAATAATTATTAGTGTACATATTTTTATTTATATTATGCCCATAATCTCCATTGTTATATTATGTTTTGTCATTAGTGTAATTGGATCATCCCGTTCTGACTAAAATAAATAAATGTCGACGACAAATTAAAAAAAAAAAACTGATCAGTCGCATTCGCATTCACCTTCGAGAATGTCAGTAGGGGGTAGACATTTCGATTCGCGAATGTTCAATTAATAGTATTCACTACATCGTTATAGTAAATAGCCAAGTCCCAAGTAAGGTACACTTTAAAAACCTTTCAAGTATTTCACATTTTTTTTACCGTTAAAGCAATCGCGATCACGAAAACATGTATCATTTTTTATTAAAATAAATAAATGTTGGACACAAATCAATCTTTCAGACTTTCAATCTCTCTTATTTATTGATAAGTGAAGCAAGAACTTGGGATTCGTTTTTATGATACTTGTCGCTGGCGGAGGAGTATAAAATTACGCACGGTTATAGTTGATGTATATAAGGATCGCGAAATGCTAATATTTTTTTTCAAATAATGCATAAAACATATATAAAATTAACTAAAAACACATTACACTCACTACCTTGCATTTGTCACAAACACATACATAGCACACGAAATAGAACATTCAATGAGTACGAGTACTACGAAAACACATAACGTCAAAAATGTCAGATGTCTTTGCCAAAATACCCGCTATTGCTTTTAAATGCAGCATAATTAATAAACCTCTTTTTATCTTTAACGGGTTAAAATAACTTGAAAATGATTACAATTTATTTAAATTACAGAAATGTTCATATTGGTTTAGTTTTTTAATTTAAATTAGAGTTGAATTTCGACCGTTGCGACGGGTGACAAGTTCTAATAAATGAGCAGACGGTAAGTATATAAGGTGTGTACCTACGCACTTCCGTCGACGATGCATCTTTAAGTGTATATGTTTTATGAATTTTATGAATCAACTTATTTCGTAAGGAAAATTCTTAAGAAATTATTCTGCATCTATTAATAAGTGCCACAAGTGTCACAACGTAAATGAACTAATTCATAACTTTATTTCCACATTTAGTTTTAACGAATAAAATAAAAATTAAAAAGCTAAAATGTGTAAAACATTATGTATGCGTTTATAGTTGTTACATCATACGTTTGATTGTTTTATCATTTAGTTTCTTATTTTTATGTTATGATCTAATATCATACTAACCTAAGTAAGATTAGGCTAAAGGTTGTTATATGTAATTTGCATGCATTTTTCAGAGCAGAAACTTTAACGCATTAATTCCTTACAGTACCTACGTACAGGAATCAATCTGAAGTCAATCACGGACGCTTTGTCACTCCTGAGAACTAAGATGGTGATTTCACGCGACAAATAAATACATATAGCGGTGGAATCTCCTTACTTTATACTCGGAGAAATCATCATGGACAACACTTTCCAAGGAGATGATAAAGTGAATATGCTAAACTCCTACCGGCTAAAGCCCCACCATGTTTCTCCCGACCTTTTTTCGGGACTACGTGTACGTTTACGTATTTTTTGTCCGCAGTCCCGGTGGCGTTAACCTTTCCATATTAGGATTTTCTTCTGTGTCGTGGGTGCTAGAACACGCACAACTACAAACACATAAACACCCACATCCAGAACAAGAATATGAATTCATTATTCATATACCTGATTGTCCGGGAATCAAACTCGAAATCCACAGTGCGTCTGACCGGTATGGCAACCGCTACGCCACGCTGGTCGTCGCGCCAGTTTACCTAACACGTAGGATACCTTACTCATTACCGTAGTACAAGGGATAGAAGCGAGCGTTGCCATGGACATAACCTATACCGTACCTGACGTTGTGGGAACGACGCAGGGCTATGTGGGATTTTCTCATTTTCTATGTGATCGTCCTCGGGGCTACAAAGAGGACTCCGAGATTTCCAAAGGAACGCAACCGGAGTCCTCTGAGCGCGTTGCCCTATCAGGCTCCACACAGATGGGTGGTTAGGTCCACCGCTCTGTCTGGTCTTTACGACGGTATGGGATCACACATACCGCCGTCCTTCTCGAGGTCGTCTGATCGAACGGCTCGAGTTCCCACTCAAGCCCCTCGCAACCCCGAAAGCCGCTTTTAGTCCCCTCTTACGACAGGCAGGGGATGCCGTAGCCCTATTCTGATCCTGGAACTACTTTGACGATGGAAATAACCTAGTAATGTAATAATATCTATAGATCACTCAAATAGGTAGAGAGAAATACATAGAGTAACATTTAATCACCTCGATAATTTGTTTAACTAATAAGGTAATGGTAAGCTAACATTGATATCGGAAAAGCAGGCGCAGAATTTAGGCTGGTCATTTTACCACCTTATACAGTACTGAACCGGATTCGCAGTTAATTTGTGCGAAGTCGAAAATAAAATTATTCTGCCTTAGATTTCTTTGCGTAATTGGTTCGATACACTCTCATAGTTTGAGCGTAATTTTAGAATTTATACTACGAATTTCGAATTAATTACTGTAATAAGTAGGTATGCCATGTAGTCATATAGAGTAAGTAATTAAGAATGTGAAATATAGCGTCAGTATTGTACCTAACTAAATTCTACATATTTTTCTATAATAATGATTAATAATATTTTTTTAACTTCAACAAACGAACATCCAGTCCATCTGATGTTAAGATCAATAAATAATAAAAAATATTTTAATTTTTTGTCCGTCGGTCGGTCGTAATATTTTGTCTATTTTCTTTTCCGTCGGCACATCCCTACCTTTTTTTCGAGGGGGAAACTTTCAAAAAGTACCCGACGTCGTGGGAGCGACGCGGGTTATGTGGGATTGCGTGTGCCCCATCGGGTTCCTCTCTGGTGGGCGCGAACTGCTCACCGCACCTTCTGGTTTTTGCGGCAACATGCAACCACACATGCCGCCGTCCTTCCCGGGGTCACTTGACCGGACGGTTCGAGCTCCCACTCTTCCCGCCCGCAACCCTGGAAGCCTCTTTTAGTCGCCTTTTACGACAGGCAGAGGGTACCGTAGTCCTATTCTGGTCCCGGAACTACAGGGACCGGCACATCCCTACCTACCATGGATGGGTCTTTGACTTAAGGAACAACAATTGAATAAGTAAAATTTTCGGGGTAGGTATATTTCACCTTTTAACCTATATACTAGTGCAAGTTATCATAAGATCAACTTATTTACCTCTATGTACCGGAAGGGTTTTAGTGAGTAAAAGTCCCACATAACAAGACGTCCCTATAATAACGGGGACGTTTTGAAGGTCCCATTCTCGAAATCAAAAAAGGATCGTTTATTCTTGTGTCTAAGAATAACCTGATTTCCTTACCGTTGAGGTATTCGGAACATCGCCATGCGTGCTACGGAAATACGCTGACCCAAAATCCAACTTTAAGTTACGAGATACGCTCAATGAGTATAAAATCCGTCGTAATGTGTTAATTCTCTTTTAAATCGTTTTTTTATCGAGAATTTTAATTCTACATAACATAAAATCATGACAAACTTACGGCATATCGACACAGGAAAACGAACTTGGCGTATCTCAAAAGTTAAGAATCTACGTTATATACATAAAATCAATTATTAAAGGTGGGCATTCACGCTACAACGGTCGCACGGACTGTCAAACGGACTGTCGCAACAACATTTCAAGTTGAATACTTCAACGGACCTGCGACATGACCTTAGTCGTACAGTCCGCCTTAGGACCAAGCTATTCACGATCGAACTTGTCGGCTACGACCGTAGTTCGTGCGACGGTCCGTGCGACCGTCGTAACGTGAATGCTCACCTTTACTATGAAAACACGTGACGTCAAAAATGTCAGATGTCTTTGTCAAAATACCTTCTATTGCTTTTAACCGCAGCTTAGATAATAAACCTCTTTTTACCTTCAAAAACTTGAAAATGATTACAATTTATTTAAATTAGAGAAATATTGATTCCGGACAATATGAAGTTATGTAGTACGAGAATAGTTTCATAGATTATGTAATGGTTTTTAGTTTTTAGTAATACAGAATTTTGAAAAAAAAATCTGTATTTAAAATAAAAGTTATATGTTTTTAATTATTTTGGCTCTGGTGTGAAGTTGATTTTTTTCTGTATAAAACAAGATTGCTTGCTCGAAATGTTATGATTTATGTATATGGAAGATTTTTCCTGCGGTGACTCCTGCTTTGGCTATGTTTTTACTCCAATACAGGGCACCCTCTGTGTCATTACAGGCCGTGAACTAACTGTGCCAAATTTCAGCTAATCGGATCAACAGTTTTTATGTAAAAAAACAAACAAAACGAAGAAAAAAAAATAAAAGAACTTTCTTTTCGTAAAAGAACAAAAAGAAGATAACAAACATCCACCCATCATCGTCATCTCATATTAGTATATCTAATAAATTGATAGTTTTTCTATTTTTTTTAATCTCTAGGTGTAGAGCTACACTCTAGGTCTAGGAGCTCTAGGAGCTATCTCTAGGTGTAAGTACATTTTAAATAAAAGCTTAACGTACATATGTACCTACGTAGCTGATACAGTTAAAATCCAATTCATTCGGATAGCATAGAGTGGGTACAGCATATCGGTAATAATTTCTAGGCCAATATTTTTTGTGCCAATAAAACTCTTAGGCATGTACGGTTTCTTTTTCTTAGAATCTTTTTACTTCACCATTATGATATTAATTTTTACAGTTACATTAATAATTACCTATAACCTCTACGTAATTTCAGTAGGTAGTTATTGCAGTTTAAACCCTACGAAATCTCTTGAGTGGCAGTTAATAATTCTACCGATAGCTTATATTTTTCTATGATGAAGTTCTCATATATGTATTCAAGATTTATACAACAAGTTTATATTATTACGTAGGTAATTGCTTGGTTTCACATACGTTAAAACAATGTACCTAACAACTTTTACTAACTTTTGATACCTATATCTACTCAGTTCTACAAACTATCTTTTTTGCAAATATATAGGTAAGTACATACTTGCGATGTGCGTTGAAATTCATTTTTGCATGTATCTAAATTGCATGTGTATTGATTGAATTTTCCCGAATGTAACTGTTCATTGGGTGAGCCGATTTACTTTATGACATAATTAAGACCACGACCTATAACCGCTTTGCTTCCTAGTCATGTCCCTATCATAACTCAACATATGAGCTTGGAAGTTGCAAAACTAACCCTAAAACACATATATTATGCTTTCATGCGTTAGATTTCGCGGGGCAAGTATCCTTGGTTGCGAAATATGTATCAAGTGAGCTCCACTCCTTCGAGCCCGCCTTTATAAAGCACGTGTGTGGAGCAAACTCCACACGTGTTCCCGAAGTCTTGACGAGCGCACGCACCGTCATGTCTGCTAAGGTAATTCATATTTAATTAATAACCTAATGATTAAACAACGAAAATGTTCTAATAAGTTTAAATTTAACACCTATTTAACTAATAAAATAATTGAACATTGAAGATATTATAATAAAGTTTCGATTTACACCTTTTTGACGATTAGTCTTAATCTTTAAACGAGATGAAATATAAATTCTCTAATAAAATTGTACTTAACCTTTAATAAACTAATCCAATTATAATTACGTTATAAAAAGGGTAACTTATTTTTTTAATATTATGATTATTTTTTGGAAGTTCCTAGAGTAATTCAAATACCTACCTAATAACTTATTTCTATTATTAATAAGTAAATATCATTTGTTGCACATTTTTTTACAACTGTCATTCAAAAAGGTGTTCACTTTTAAACTATAAGACATAATTAATCATAATAAATATTAAACAATTTAGGATTACGTCTACTTTAAACTTAAACGTGTATACATTAAATTCAACGATAAAACATTAAATAAATATTTCATAAAATAGATCACAACCCGCAGGCATGAAAAACGTAGCCAGCTTTTTGCATATTTTAGAAAATGTATTGTATCATAATAATTTTGTCCATATTAAAAACTGGTACCTAGCCCATTACGTTCTTAAGACAGCCTGAAGATTTAATTAACTATACTGAATTAATACAAATTGCAGATTCATTGTAAATAACAATTGCATTTGGTGGGTTGTACGATTGTTGGCTGCAACAATAAAACAGAAATAATTAGGGCTCAGTATAGGTGGCAATTGTATGTAAATCATGGCTATATTTGTAACATCCATGCTAGTTCAAGTAAGCACTATTGGCAGTTGATCCTTTATTGTAGTTTGTAGAATTTTCTGTAGACTTGTAGACTCTTCTGGTTTAAAGGATTTGGTAAGAGAGGTATCGCTATCATTACAAAGCATTTTAACTTAATCCTAAAGTTAGTGGCCGACCTTAGTACTCGAATGATATTTAAGGTTAATTTCTGATGTCAATGCGGTAGAGACCACTTCCACCCTGCGGATTTTGGTCGATTATAACACTCATCCAATATAATTGTGGTTATGTGCTAGGTTTTATTGTTTTACTATTATACCTAATAACCCCTTTGTACAGTTATTCATCTTATGCTGCGCGTGCGCCGTGGCGGCGGCGGCACCCGGCATCTACGACAGCTACGGCGGTTACGGCGGCTACGGCGGTTACGGCAGTTACGGCTATGCGCCGGCCATAGCGGCGCCCGTCGCGCACACCATAGCGGCACCGATAGCGCACACGATAGCGGCCCCAGCGATACAGCCTGTGGCCCATGCTATTGCTGCGCCAGTCGTGAAAGCCATCGCGGCGCCGGTATGTTTTTATTTGCTTAGTTTTTGATATAAAAGTAAACGCTCTTTATTTGGAGGATTATGTTCTGTTTGTATGCCGTGTATAGAAACCATGAATAAGGCACGGTTCGGAAAAGACATCTAGGGATATATGTGTTAGCAGCACTCAAAGAAAACAGGAAGCGCCGAATCTTATTACTTTTACCGACTACATCGAATAAACAATTTTTTAGCCGCGAATACAATAAAAAGGCTCACAATTTCTTATTCTGTGAATATAAATAGTTACGATACAATGTTGGAAGATGATCAACTAACTGTATTAACAAATTTATATTCAGAGATTTTCTCACTAACTTTGTAAAAATAAACTAAAGTTTGATCGCGTAAATGCTTTTGTAAACGTCAATCTCTATACTGTGTGTAAATAGTCAATTTGTAAATATTTATTTTATTTATTTATTTACCATATCTACATACGTAAAATATGTGTTCTCATTAATGTAGGTGGTCCACGCCGAGCCAATAGACCCGAACCCCGCGTACAGCTTCTCATACGGCGTGGCGGACCCCTCCACCGGCGACCACAAGGACGCCGCGGAGACGCTGCAGAACGGCGTGGTCCACGGCTCCTACAGCCTGGTGGAACCTGATGGCCACGTGCGAAAGGTCACCTACACCGCCGACAAGGTTAATGGGTTCAACGCTGTCGTTGAGAGGACGGGCGCGTCCCATGCGGTAAGTTTGAACCTTTAACCAAGTTTTGAAAAGTCAATTAAGTACCGCCTCCTTTGCCGTTATCATGTTATGCATGCATGTAAAAAGGAATTATTAATTCCCTTATAATTAAGTATTTTCGATAAGCTAGAACATCGTGTAGAACTAGGAATCTCTAACACAATTCGCCGGATTTCGTAGCATTCGACTATCATTAAAATTTCATAGACTTGCGGAATTTAAACATACTCTTATAGTGTATCCATTAGAAGTCCATAACTCCTTCCATGGTTATAATGTCAATTGTCTATAGTACACTGGGCTAGGTGGTTCATTATTTTTAATCTTTCAGGCTCCAGTCGCGGTCGCTGCGCCCATTGCAAAGATCGCGGTCGCCCCCGCGCCCGTGGCCGTCGCCGCGCCCGTCGCCAAGTACACCCTCCCCGCCATTGGAGGTCACCCTTGGGGCTAGTCACCACGCACCTTTCACTACTCTACTGCTGATCGAGACTTCCACTCAGAAAAGTTGAAAGTAGTAGTGCTAAACTGCTATAGAGCTAGAGTACTAACTTTTCTTGTAGCGCGCTTTTTGTACGCTATTTTGCGCTCAGTGCGGTTATATGCAGGAAATGCGCGCGACGGCTATACATTTCTGTGATTATGTTTGCGCCGCGTATAGCTGGCGTAGCGTGCTTTATCGCGTACATAGCGCGCTGTACCACGGCACTATTGGCTATAGCGCTACTAGTTGAAAGCTCCTGTTAAGTATGTAGGTTTGGTTACGCAATAGTCGGCAATGTTCGGTCAATGCGCTCACGTAGGACCTGCTGGCCTGGTTGGACGTGGTGCTCCGTGGATGTTGGGACCGCTTCCCACCTTCGGATAACCGTTCATGTCCCGAACAGTTTGTATTCAGCTGCTTTTTACCAGAAATAAAAAGTGGCTGTAGCAACTGTCTATTACGCTTAGGTAAAGTAAATTTGGTGTAGGATTGAGTTGGTGTTGCTTGAAGGGTAAGGTAATTAAGATGGCTTTTCTAAGCCGTTTAGATAAGGGGTTTGTTATAGTATTAAATGTTTAGTCCGATCAGCATTACAGTAGGCCTAATGACCTCGCCTGTGCTCCGTATGGAATATGAATTATTGTTTATTTATTTTGTACTGCTTTGACTGTTGCTATGGACTTGATCTTGACGCGTTGTATCACGTTCATGTAAATATAATGTAGTTGGTAAATAAAATGCAATTTTTGCGGTATATATCTTGTTTTATTCTTAACATTTTGATATTTGTTTAATATTTACTTTTACTTATTTAAATCCAGATGACACACTTACTTTGTAGGTACCCAACTTGCATTTGGTAGCAAATAACTATTTATTTATAAATAGTAGGTATTCTGGTGACGAACAAATTAATTATATATTTAATCCGATTTAGTTTGATTTTAGAATACGAGCATATGAATGGGAGGCTTTAGGGGGTACCTACAGAAAATGACCATTAGACAAGAAAAGATTTTTACTGCAAATACGAGGACAGGCACCTAAGCTATTGTTTATATTCCGATAAATTTCGATGTCTGTTTTTTTCCAGCCCCATTAGCATAGGATTATAAAATATTATATTAGGATATTAGCATAGGATGCTAAAATTAAACTAAGAGATTAGCTGACATTTTTTTCTTTAGCAGTCAAAGAATAAAATGTCAGCTTTTTGATTCCTCTTTACAAAGCTGTAATGTAATAATAATAATAATAATTTCCATGGTTTTGGGCTAGAGTGCTCATTCAATATGTATGAAGTGTAGAATCTACCATGCCTTATTATGACATAAAAATAACAGTCACCTTATAAATTTAAATCTAGACATTATTCGTTAAAAACCCTTGATTAATAACGAGCTCCATACCAACTGTAATTAAATATTTACCTAAATAAGCATTTCAGAGTTTTAACATATCTACGTAAACGTTTCCCGCGTCCGTCTCAAACAGTTAATTGCTACGAATGCGCAAATCACAAAAACTGGTCCGGAACAAGTCAGTAAATCACCTAAGGAGGAAACCTACACCTTTCTATGCTGCTGACCTAAAATAAATCTGAAGCAAATTTATGATCTCCTAACTAAGCCATGCATGCGGGTTTAACTGCGCTTAAAAAGTGTTACAACTTTAAATTTTAATCCTTTCTGATAGAATAAATGAATTTTAGTAAATCACGATTTAATGTTTCCTCAAGATATGGAACATAAAATTATGTTCGTAAATACATATAACACAAATTTAAATTGTTACATCTTTTGTTATTTAGGTATTTTTGAAAAGAAAGAATTTTTTTTTTGATATGGGCTATAAATAAATTTTCAACCCCTTAAATTAAATTATGTAGGTCTTGTTTCATACGATTGCAAACACAAATTATATAAAAATATAGTGCTCCAAACTACATTTTTTGCATATACTTCTTATACGATGCAAAGACACGCAGAATTTTCATTATAATTATAGTTGTACCTATATTTTAAATTATTTACCTAGCCCTAACTACATTTGAAACCTCTTTTTGGAGACTGTATAAATTTATATATCATAATGTGAAGAACAATTTTTTCGCCATGACATTTTAATCTACTCTTCCAAGCTTAGCTTTTGGATTCAAGATAATCATACGAAACTCGTGAATCTCCGACAATGATGAAGCTCTCATGACTCTTTCATGGCTACAGTATCTATTGTAGCCAATATAAGAATGTATCTCTTTATAAATATTTTAGTGTATTATGTGCATCAAATAACACTTAGGGCCGGCGCACATATGACGGAGCGCAGCGCAGCGCATGCCCGCGAAATTTTCTTAACGAATCACACACTAGCCGAAATTCGCGCTAATTACTGGGAGAATGCGCGCGGATGCGCGAGCATGCGCTGGAATATACTCGACAAACGGTCGTCATTCATTCATTCAGCCCAGCGGCCAGCGGCGACCGAAAGCGGACGCTCGCGGAGTAGCGCGTCGTGCGCGCGCGGTCGCGCTCCTGCGCGCGCGGTCGCGCTCCCGCGCTACCTTTCGCATGTGGTCGCTTCCATGCTCCTCAGAAATAAATTGCTGTTATTTAATTTTGGATATTATTTCTAAAGGGACAATGACGATAATAGTTTGACAGCAAAAAATGCGCTGCGCTGCGCTCCGTCATATGAGTGCCGGCCCTTAGGTTTAATTTAATTTAAAATGACATTGACAAAATTTGGAAAACAGCGCCATCTAGTAACAACTTTGAATACTTATGTGAAAATATTTTTTAACACTGTTAAAATGACGTTAATTATGTACATTTATCAACTTATTAGGAATTTGGGAATTTAGAAGACGATATGTCAAAAACATAAATGAACCTTTTACATATATTTTTGAATATTTTCGAAGGTTAGCATCTAGGTTTCTTTAACCATCTAATTATGTAACCTAACTTACTAGTCTCCAAAACTACTACACTCTACAGAGGCCTATCATTCCACTTGACACCACATAACGACACTTGCGGTGATGTCATATGTAATGATAGGCCTCTCTAGAGTGTTGTAGTTTTGAGACTAGTAAGTATATGACACCACCGTAGTGATGTCTAGAAATGAGTTTTGACAAACAATTCCCAATTCATTATTTTAAGTTATCATTATATTAATACGTGAAGCAAAAATTTGTGACGGATTTTTAAGTAATATGCCGCGGACGGATTAGTATGAAATTTTGCACGGTTATAGTGGACGTAGAGAAGGAGTGCAGAATGTTAATATTTTTTTCAAATAATGCATTTTTCATACATAAAATCAACTAAAAACACATTACACACACTGCCTTGCATTTGTCACAAACACATATGTACTTAGTAAATGAAAATGAAAAGACACAACGTCAAGAATGTCAGATGACATTTGATTTTTAATTTAAATTACGGTCGAATTTCGGCCGATGCTACGGGTGACTAGTTTATAGTTATACTATAATTATTAACAGAGTTTATGACATATTGGTTTTTTTATTTAAGTGATTTACAATTTAATAGGAAATCACAGTGCAGCAAACTAGTCTTCCAGCATGTCCACAATTTTTGTTACGTGCTTGGCCTTAATGAACTTTTCTTATTGTTTCTTTTCCGGGAGAAAAACTTTCGGCCAACTATTTCGCTGTATTTAATACAATCTGAGCATCATTCGAATGGTCCGTTTGGCTACAATTATCCTTCGTATTTGGTTCCGTTTGCGTTTTCACGGACATATAAATGTATCTCTATCCTCTACAAAATATTATTGAGTATCCTGCCAAAATTGATCAAACAAATGTATGGATTTTACGCAAGTATATTTTTTTCTATGTAATATCATTAATAGTCGGTGGTGTCATATGGACTAGAGATTCCATATGACTCAACCGTTGGTGACGTTTTGGTGGTGTCAAGTGGAATGTTCGACAGAGGCGACCGGTTAATTCTATGATGGGATCCATGTACCCGGAGTAGAGGACCGTGAGGCCAGGGAGGTTGGTTAGTCTTGGATGACTGTCTTGCTATCTCCGCTTTTATTAGGCTGAAAAAGGTGTGGCGATAGCGCCACTGGACTCGAACTATACAAAAATACTCTACCACCTTAAATATGTTAAATTTTAGTGGTTTACTTGTAAATCATGTTATTTGCTTATGTAACGCAGCAGTGATGAGATGCTTTAATGTGGCGTGGTGTGGTGACGAAGGTGCGGTGAGGCGAGGGGGTGAGGTGAGGAGAGGAGAGGTGCGATGATTGACGTGGCAGAGCTGTCATTATTATACAGAATTGAAAATAAAATGTTGTTTAAAAGTATTTTTCTGCTGTCTTATTTTACAGCGTTATACTTATTTTAGAAATATTATTTGTACTCTTGTTTCGTGATATATATCTAAAGAATTAAAATATCTACTAGTGTTTGTAAATACATTAGGCACTTTTCAAACGCATTTGAAAAAGCGTATTTCATCAAGAATATATTTTTAAAATCTAGTACCAAATCGCTTTTAGACTAATTGCCGAAAATTGCTATTCTGCAAAAATATGGGTACCGCGAAGTGTCTAATTAAGATATTTCGTTCCTTATTTAGAAAAACGTTAACCTTAATAAATTATGGAGTGTATATGAGCTAAAAATATGTATGAATACTGAAATTTTAACCACATTCTTAATGCCTTTCCATGAATCGGGCTTATCAATCATCTTTTAAGGTTCGTTTATAAACAAGTTGATATAAGTGCAGACATAAATAAAACTAGTTAAAATCATGGTTCTAGTACGCGAATTTTAACCGACACGCATTTTAAAGTATTTCCCAAAGTTATGTATTTGTCCTGTATATTTTATTTCATAAAACTACAAATAAATCTGTATTGCGTAAACGTCATGTACACTAATATGTAAAAAATAATCAGAAGTAAAACCAACAGCAAAAGCAAACACCACACAATATTGAAAATGTCGGCAGAGTCGATATCGTTACATAATAAACTATGTATGTCAGTATATTATGCTAATCTCACACACAATGATGTTTTTAAATGAATATTTTTTTAGCAATAACATTGCAAAAATATCAATCCTAAATACGATTTAATAAATCTTATCTTATCTAATATCGTAATATTCGTAATACAACACAATCATACTATTTACTATTCGAAAAATATAGGTAGGTATATAAGTATTATGACTATTTCTAACAACGAGAACTTAGGACTGGTGATGTCAATGGTTTGTGGTGGGGTTGTAGAAGGGACAAGGGTATAAAAGTCACCAATTATAAACTTATCTTTTTAATTTTTTTTTCTATTAGGTACCTCTCCAAAAGTGACTTGAGAGACTGAGAGACTCGTTGTTGTTAAGTGCATGAGAACAACTTATCGCGTCTACTTTCAGCGTCCCTATAAACGCACCTTAATGTAATTGAGCAATATTTGTATAAATATGCATCGATATACCGCTTTCGGTATCGTATCGCACGGGAAAAACATGTTTGGGCTAGCAAAGTTTTTCTAAGCCCATAGGCGAGTATTTCCGTTTCTTGTAGGCCACTTAATTCGACCGATATTTGGTTGCATTCTCATAAACGGCTCGTGCCACGAATACATTTATTTTATAAGTACTTACCGGCTTTTTTGTGAAGACTGAGCGGTCACTATACCGGTCTGACATAGAATAGGTGCCGAGTTCGATCCCGACCGGACAAATTTCAGAATGTTTTTTTTTTTTTTATTTCACTGAAGTAGCAAACGAGCATGCAGTCCACCTGATGGTAAGTGGTCACTGCCGCCCATGGACATCTGTAATCAACTTTATACAGGACATGGGTTCTATCTGAAGTCAATCACAGATGTGTTGCTACTCCCGAGGACTAAGATGGTCGCCTCATATAAAAGTGTACCGGCAACCACACCCTTCCATCGAAACGCAAGAAATGCTTCACGCTAGAAATAGGTGTGGCGGTGGTACCTCCCCGGTCGAACTACACTGGTTCTACCACCTGTTGACTGATGATTTTGATGATGACTTTAGATTACCTTTCTGGGTTTGGGTGTTTCTGTATACATCTGTGTGTTCATAGCGCTCACGACACGGGAAAACCTAGTGTGGGGCTATGAGCTTACAAAGTGTTATTTATTTATTTATGATTTTATAAGGTTGTAATGTTATAGGGTCGAAGTTGAATTTATCGCTTACGTATTTAGAAATTTAAGTCACTGGAAAAATAGGCATCGAACCTAAATAATTTTTGATACCTCTTTTCTGTAATTAGATGACCAAAACAAACAAACCTAAAAAAAGTAACGGCCATGTAATATAAAAAAAAAAATGTGCTTTCCGGAGCTATGGCCGTTCTGCCTTCCCTCCTCGTTCGCAACGAAGCTGCCGCCATATTTTACATATCAACAAAGCCAGTGATGTGGTAGCCAGCTTTAACAATGAAGAACTCTGTTCGGGAATGGTAACCAGTACTCTCTTTTTATAAAAATAACATGATCGTTTTGCATAGTTCTTCTAAAAATCTATACACGAAGAAAAAAATACAAGAAAAAAAAGGAGATTTTTAAGGGGACGAATTTATTAATAAAATTTAAGTAGATGCAGAATCTTATCTATAGTTCACTTCTATCCTTCTACATCTACATGAGCCTACAGGTCCAGTCCAATCAAACCGGTATCCGGTTCTGCTGCGCCCACCTGGCGATGGGCCGCGCGATGTGGTCCGCTCGGGGGTGAGCGCGGGGGCCCTTCAGCAGCGCGAGGGCGTCTCGCAGGTCCACCGCGGAGTTCGGTCTGTTCGCGGCCGCCGCCTGGGCACACCCACACACTGCGCCACGGAGGCCTTCCCACATTTCTGGACCACCGTCGAGTCTGGCATCATAATTAACGTCGTCAACCCATTATTGTCCCACTGCTGCACGGGTCTTCTCTCAGAATGTGAAAGTTTTAGGCCATAGTCCACCGCGCTGGCCAAGTGCGAATTGGTGGACTTCACACACCTCCGAGAACTTTTTTTTATTAGAACTCTCGGGTGTGCAGGTTTCCTCACGATGTTTTCCTTGGCCGAAAAGCAGTGATAATTAATTTCTAATACGCATATAAATCAGTGGTGCGTGCCTGGGTTTGAACCTCGGACCTCCCGATTGAGAGTGCAAGTTTCTATAATTAACAAGCATTCATAATTTAGCTGCATAATGTAGTGGTAAATAATTGTATTTGCTAATTAGGTACCATCACAGGAGGTTAGGTCATTTTGTGTAATTTTTCGACTCCCCTCTCCCTCTTAATAAAATTCGTTCCGATCCATTAAAACATATGAGTTTTGTTCAAATAATTCAACCCAATTTTAAGTCTAAACCGCCCCTACGTGAAATTTGATGAGGTTCGACTCAACTCCCACATCCAATTGTCTCACGTTATCAATGGATGTACATATATAAATAAAACAATATAATACCTATCGAGCATGTTAAATGCCTTAGCAGCAACCAAGAATTGCCCCATGCGGTAACTGTCGTTGGCGACCAGTTGCAACAACGCGAAGCTGTCGGGTGTACCTGCAGACTGGAAATAATGAATGTTTGAAATGTTTGAAATTGCATTTAAATGTTTATTTTTTAACCGCCAGTCTTTACCTGTGTATGTATGGAGTGATTATAAGAACTGTTGACTCTAACTTGACGGTACTAGGTAGGTACATATATTATTATAATAAGTTATAATAATATAATTATGAAGCTAGTACCGTTGTAAGGAACATAGCCTTCCTTTTAATTAAAAACGAAAAATAAAGAGGCAGTTATTAGAAAAAGAACCACTTCCTTCTGTGGACAGGTTTTTAAGAATTAAGAAATTTTTAATTTTTTTGTAAGATTCGATACTGGTTACTAGACTAATAACCCGAGAGAATAGTCAGCGATTATTCTTAATTAAATTAATATTAACTTTGACGCAGATCTCCCAGGCGAGATGCGCCTCCTTGTTCATGACGTGGCAGCGGCACAGGCACGCCAGGTACGTGAACGAGCCGCGGACCGCCTCCTCTTGGATGGTCAGGAGCACTTCCTCGGCCTCGCGGTAGAATCCGGTGGCTACTTTAGCCTGTTGCAACGGAGAAGTGTGATTTGATAGGAGACTTCTATTATTGAAAAGAGATGGAATTTTAAGTCGTGCTAGATGACGTACTGTATCGAATATAAAAAAAACACGCTTTCTACACTCATAGTCTCACACTAGGATTTTCTCCTGTGCCGTGGGTACCATGGATACACACAAGACGAATACACAAACACCCAGACCCATAACAAGAATCTAAACTCATTCAGATACCTGTCTGACCGGGAATCGAACCCGAGACCTATTGCAGGTCAGACCGGTATGGTAACCGCTCCGCCACGCGGGTCGTCAGATATGAATTAAGGAAAGGTACCGAAATGTACCGAAAACTTTTTCTAAGCAATTTTGATGAAATTTTTTCCTTTGCTGTAACATTGACGAAGTTATAACATCCCCTTTCAAAGTCACTATAAATAGTACAAAATTGATAGATAATATTTCAGAATACTACTACAAAATGGAAATTCTATTAAAACTCCAAACGTAACTAGGTCCAAAATTGAAAAGAGAATGGGATAAAATAAACTCGATAATTTTCTTAATTCGTTTAAATGCTTTCGAAAATAAAATCGGCATTTGAGGACCCGCGTGGCACAGTGCTTACCATACAGGTCTGACGCGCAATGGGTTCCGGGTTCGATTCCCGGCTAGACATCCGAATGATGAGTTTAGATTCATGTTCTGGGTCTGGTTTGTGTATTCGTCTTGTGTGTGTCCATGGTACCCACGACGCAGGAGAAAATCGTAGTATGGGGCTATGAATATAGAAATGAATGTAGAAAGCGTGTGGTTACTACAGTAAAGTAGCTTAAAGTGATACCCAATATAAGTGTAGAAAGAATATGAGAATGCTGTACATACTTATAATGTATATTGGGTATAATTTTACTATAACATAATATTTTATTGAAAATGTTTTGTATCCTACGATAATAATACATCTAGCGCTTTTTTTCAGACTCCCCTCTACTTTAGATGTTTCTTGGGAGTTGAAAGTACATTCCCCGCAGTTACATTATTTATTATCCCTCTAGAGAATAAAAGTTGTTATATCTAACATGCTACGTACAAATTAACTGACATGCTCCTCTTAGTGTGTGTGTGTGTGTGTGTGTGTGTGTGTGTGTGTGTGTGTGTGTGTGTGTGTGTGTGTGAGTGAATGAGATGGAAACAGATTTCGTGCGTGTGTGCGTGTATGTGTGCGTGCGTGCTGCCTATATGTCTAAATAAATAAATATAAAAATAAGTGTAGTAAAATGTTGTACCTGGGCATAGTTAAAGTTGAAAGTGTCATCATTGACGAAGAAGCTCTTGATGGAGTTGAGATAGACGAGGACCTCCTCGAACTGGCCCGCCAAGAAGTACGAAGAGGCCATGCACTGCCGCCCGGGGATCGTGTCGCACTCCGACGCCGAGCTGCCCACCAGGTGGAAGCTCTGCTGGGCCAGCTTCATTTGCTCTTCCTGGTGATGGACAACAGATATCTATAGACCTATTGTTCTTTTGTATGTCTTTCGATAGTATTTGTTTATAGTTTAGTAATACCGATTATGTGTTGTACCTACTTATCACGAATAAACTTATTTTTTCTTTTTTAGACATACTGTTTTAACCAAATGACAAAAAACGACGATTAATTAGTTTTTTTCGTAAGTTACTGATAATAATTATATGTGATTAATAGCAATAGCTCTCAAAACTAGCAGGCTGAAGTGGCAATGGGCCACATCGCTCGTAGGATCGATTACCGATGGGGAAAAAAGGTCCTCGAGTGGCGACCACGTTTCGGCAAAAGGAGTACAGGTCGCCCTACCAGGTGGACCTATGACCTGAAGAAGACAGCGGGAAACCGTTGGATTGGAGGGCATAGGACTGGGTGGAGTGGCGCCATTTATGTTCAGCAGTGGACATCAGAAGGCTGATGGATGGAATAGCACTAGGCTTAAAGCTCATTTCATAAAGTACATTAGTCAAACTCTATACAGTAATTCTATGTACATAAATGCACACACATTGGATACAGTAACATTTAGTATGATAAGTACAATTTAACAAAATTCCTATTGTCCTATTTTACTCAAATCAAACGTACTTCTGTAACTTCCTTTCGTTATATCGTTTTGGATTTGTAAGTAAGTAATCGAATGCATTAGAAACGTTATCCTCATACATACTTCATGGTTAATTGATACATAGGTAGGTATACTGTTAATTACATATGAACCATGTTTCAGTATTAACTTTTTTTTTATAAATATATGTCGCAGAATCCAATGGATTGTTATCTGAACGGTCGCCATTGTCGTCCAACATATCGATGTTTGTTTAATTCGAAATCAGTAAGCGATGTTGCATAGGTGTTAAAAGATTGTTGGTATCAAACTTACATCCCCAGTTTCGTTGTAAAGCCTCACAGCGACCACGGCTCTCAGGATGTAATGCAGGGGGGAGGTTGGCTGCAGTGGCTCCAGGAGGGCACGCGCCTCCAGAGGCTCCCGATGACGTAGCCGGTAGCCGGCGAGGTTCAACCTCGCTTCTGGCACCACGTCCACTAGTTCTGGTAGTACCTACAAGGATATAAAAAAAAAAAGAAACGTGACGCCGCAATTAAAGTATACTTACGTAATATGATAAAATAAAAGGATCGTGACAATGCAATTAAACTATAAACAATATAATAAAATTAAATAAAAATTAAAAAAACCAACGCTATTACTATAAGTGAGCAAACATTTAAAAAGTCAAAAATAATATCTATAGATGAATCATCGAATTTGAGCGACTTAGGTCTAACTGTATTTTAATTACTTAAAAACATAAAACACAACGTTGCGTCCTTATTTTTATAAATTTAAGCTTTATTTAAAATCAGTTTTCTATATATAAATACTTCGCAATTTGATTGTTTTACCTTAATAAAAATGTATTCAAAGTTATTAGCTATTAAAATACGTCGTGTACACAAAATAATAAATTGTGACATATAAAAACAGTAAAATCGTAGTTAATTACAACATTTTTTTCGATAATATGACTCCATTACTTGTATTATCGTTACAAGGTGACCAATTGTGGCAAGTAACACGTACATTAATAAATAGGTTGTATTTTATAGAAATTAGGATAGAAGAGGAGCAGGATAAAACTTTATTATCACTGCTTTACGGTAAATGAAAGATTAGGAAACTTGTACACTTGAGAATTCTTTAAAGTTCTCAAGTCTCCCAATTCGCACTTACCCAGCGCGGTAAGCTATGGCCTAAACTTTTTCCATTCATTCCGAGAGAAGACTCGTGCCCAGCAGTGAGATAATAAAGGGTAGACGGCGAGGATAGAAAAGGGGAGAAAAAGGAAGAGTCGATGTGTATAAAACAAGACGGAAATGGATTCCCAGATAGTCATAAACGAGATTGAGTCGAGTCAACTTGCATTAAACGTGATAGCTGTTTTGCTTCAGCTCACGGCGTATTTATATCCTCAGCAGAGTCATGTTGAAGGTAAGAAAGGCTGTATACTGTATGTATGGTATGTATGCGGCGTTTGGGTAAGGAGCGGTTCGGCCACCGCCCAGGACGCCGGCCACGAAGGGGCGCCAAAGACGCAGGCGTTCCTTCTTGTATATACTTTTGCATTACAATAAAGGGGTGTAGCAGAAATCTCGCCCAGGAAGCTGGTAACACTAAACCCGGCATTGGGTATGTATTTATGTACGGCTGTATGCTGTATACTGTATGGCAGTGGAAAGGTCAGAAAGGTCAGTTCAAAGTTATACATCATTTTGTAAACCAATGCTTTTGACTACCCATGTAGCAACCCTGACACGCAGCGGTCAGGATTTAATTCTCGGCCTGCCAGATGTCTGAATGATGAATTTATATTCTAGTTCTGAAGGTGAGTGTTTGTGCCTACGTCATGAGACCCAAACACTCTATACAGGAGAAAATCCAAGTATAGGGCTATAAGTGTGTCCACTGTAGCCGGGGAATAGAATACGGCTACGGTAGCCCCTGCCTGTCGTAAGAGGCGACTAAAAGGCGGCTTTTGAGGTTTCGATGAGCGCAAATGCTCATAGAGGAAGAGCCCGAAACGGGCATCGCGCTCGGAGGGCTCCGGTTGCGTTCCGTTGGAGATCCCGGAGTCCTCCACATAGCACTGAGGACGGCCAACGGTGGGAGAGGATTAGAGCGGTTAAAATCCCACATAATCCCACCTTTTAAAGGTTTCCCCCTCGATAACAAAAAAAAAATGACTATAAGTGTAAAAAGCGTTTAAATTACAAATTAATTATTTGTTGTTTTACAGTAAGGTGGAGGCTTTTCGATAAGTCAGTCCTAGTCCTTAGTGCTTATATAATCATAATCATTTATTGCTCATCATGCTTACGGACTAGGTGGTACAAATTTATTGATGTGTGCATGAATAACCCCGTTAGGGCATTGCAATGTCAAGGAGGACAGATACATATGGGAAGATATGGGAAGGGTATCAATTGGCACTTGGCTAGCTCGGCAAATGACAACATATGTATACCTACTGTTATTAGTTTGGTAGGAGATCAGTTATTATGGGACTTACTTGTTTCTTCTGTTAAAGACATTCAAAAGTATAACCAAATTTAGTCATGGTTATTCCAATGACTTTACAACCGGAAAGTAAGAAATATAGTGTTTAAAAACGAAATGCGTAAAAAACGCGTTTCGGAAAAGAAGTAGCAAATGTTTAAAAAGGTATTTTTTACAGATAATTTTACATTTGACTTCATTGTAATAGGCGGTGGTACCGCAGGAAGCATTGTCGCAAGCAGATTGACAGAAGATAAAGATGTTAAGGTTCTGCTCATAGAGGCAGGTGACGATGCTCCCATTCAAGTAATGGTATGTTTTTCTATATTATTTTCTAAGCTATTGCATAGCTTTTATCGCGGGCTTTGACCGCGGCGACCGAATCAAGAATTCCGTAACGAAAACACCTAACACTCCCCACTCCGCTTACCATGTAGTGCGGCCGAGCGTTCGCTTAACGTGTATGTATATGGTACGACTGTACTGCTCAAATGGATCGAGACGAGCTGTTCTGAAATCGGACGAATACGTAAGCAGCTGTTTGTGAGAAATTATATAGTATTAAAGAAAAAAACTTGAATTAATATCAAAGAAAATAAATACGGCAAAGTTGATAAAAAATTCTATGCAATTTGTCTTTTTTTTTATTGTCATAAGGTGTTACCTTATGGCAATAAAAAAAGCAATATAGAAAATATTTTATCCAAAGTACAGATCCTGCAAAGGTTTTTTTTTTTATTGAATAATCTATCACCGCTTCAAAATGTGGTTCTTTACGAAAAAGAAGGTGCGAATGAAACCTTAAAAAAGTGATATTAATTTTACAATATCAAAATTTACTAATGGAGCATTTGGATCTGTAACTACGCCAGTAATACACAGTTTTATGGGTCAAATAGTAACTTGTATTATTATATGATTTTTTACACAACTTTTGTTTAATGACATCTTTAAATTTTCTTATTGTGAGATTCGTGGTATGATCCGGTATTGCTTTAACATTGAGATCAATTCGTCATAGAAGATGGAGCTACTTTAGACAATCTCTATATAAGAAAGATAGAGATAATATCAACAGCTATCTCAGATGAACACACTTGATTTACCTGACTAATGTACACTCCGATCCCAGGGATGCTGGAAGAAATTTCATTTTGAAATAAGCAGTCCTTTGTACCTACTGTATTTACATTATGTCTGTTTTTATGTATTCTCTGTATACAAAAACTTATAAATAAATAAAAAATAAAAAATGAATATGTTATACACATTGTTGTGAATGTATTCGAAGTGGATGACATTTGTCAACTGTCTAGTCATACTTCTGAAAGCAAAAGTTGCAGTACTGGGCGAAAATAAGACAACTCCATTTAAATATGAAGTTAATGGTTAATGGTCACCAAGAAAACAGTTTTATTGCCAAATTGCAGCTCCTTATAGAGAGACATTCATTCTTAAATTTGCAATTTTGCATTCTAGCAATACATTTTTATAATTATTATGAACCAGATATAAGTAATTTGAATTAACTTAGTTCTGAATCAAGATTTTTTTATTCGTAATAATTGTTTCTTAAGTTCGCCTTCCTAAATTTCTAACTTGATAAATTAATAATTCTTTTGATCATATTGCGATATTTAATACCAACACAACGCAGGAATATATTTGCAAACTAGTTTACACAAGTAATATTATTAACATTTCAGATACCTGGTTTGGTTGCATATCTGCCAAATAGTATCCTTGATTGGAACTATACTTCACAAAATGACGAATATTGTTTACGGTGCCACAAAAAACATGTTCTTGGATTAATAAGTGGAAAGGTATTAGGTGGAGGAAGTAGCTTAGATTACATGTTCTATGCAAGAGGGAACAGAATTGATTATCAGCGTTGGGCGAACATTTCACAGGATGACACGTGGTTATGGGAAAACGTTCTTCCATACTACAAAAAGAGTGAGAGACTAGAAGATCCAGTTATTCTCAATTCTCCAGATGCAATCTATCATGGGACTTCTGGATATGTCGGAATTACAAGAGAAAATGATAGCACAGCCAAAAAATATCTGGAAGCGTTTAAAGAACTAGGAAACAGAATACTTTTAGATCTGAGTGGTGCTAAAGCTTACGGATACACTGAGCCTTTGTACACTATAAGCAATGGTCGTCGACAAAGTACTGGATATTGCTTCTTGTCGCCCGCCAAAGATCGTCCTAACTTATATCTGTTGAAGAAAACCTTAGCAACAAAAATTTTATTCAATAATGATAAAAAAGCCGTTGGTGTAAAAGTTATGACTGAAAATAACAAAACACTAACGTTTTACGCGAATAAGGAAGTTATTTTATCAGCGGGGGTCTACAACTCGGCTAAGCTTCTCATGTTATCAGGTATTGGGCCTAAAGAACATTTGAGGCTGTTGAATATCGACGTGCTTGCGGATCTGCCTGTAGGTAAAAACTTGCAAGATCATATCGTCATTCCCATATTTCATCAAATGCAACGCGACAGTTCGACCGCGAAACCTGTTAACCCGTACGGTTATCCCTTTATAACTGTTCTGGGATTATCAGCGCTAAACAAATCTCAACCGTATCCTGATTATGGAGTGGAGTTATTTATATTACCCCAAAATTCTAAGTCACCTACCCAATATTTCGCGTTTGATTACGGTTATGATTTGAGTGTGACTCAAAAATATTTTGACATGGTGAAGGGAAGAAAAACGATACTAGGGCTAGTGATGTTTCTTCATCCAGAATCCAGAGGCGAGGTCTTGTTGCGTAGCGCGGATCCACGAGATCACCCATTAGTATTCACTGGTTATTTCACGAATAAAAACGATTTGGAAAAAGTTATAGAATATGTTAAAGATTACGTTAAGATCGAGAACACTACTTACTTCAGAAAAGCTGATGCTACATATGTGGATTTGGCTTACGAGCGTTGCGGTGGCTTTGAAATAGGCAGCATGGAGTATTGGCGTTGCTATGTACTGTGCATGGTGAATTCAGCTTTCGACTTCAGCGGTACATGTTCTATGGGTTCAGTAGTAGATAGTAGGTTGAGGGTCTACGGCGTTAAAGGTCTACGTGTGGTAGATGCTAGTGTAATACCAGTGATTTCCAGTACAGTTATTAACGCACCGGTCATGATGATTGCAGAAAAAGCTTCAGATATGATAAAGGAAGATAATGATTTAATAGATCCTAATGCAAACTGTTACGCGGCAGCCCCTGATTGTCCTTTTAAATGAAACACCGAGTGTCACTGCACAAGAGTTTATTGGAGAACTTTCACAGAAAACTGTCCCTCACTTTTCTTTTAAAAATGTAATATTTTACTTAACCACGGATTTATTGCAACTGCCGGTAAAATGGTTGCACGCTGTTTATATTGATTAAAATTGATAACGTCGGCGGTATTGAATATAACATCTCCCCCCCTTAAATGAAGCTTTATCCCTTTTAAGGGTGAAGCGGAATTAAAAGAAAAGAAAAATGAGGTTTACATCGAGATTCACATTTAACAAAATTTTAATTTTAACTGTAAATATTTAAATAGAAAAAAAAAACAAATGTCTAAGAAGTTGATAATATTTTTTTTTTTTAAATAAGTAATTGATTAACATTAATTGAATCATTTAACCATAAAATAACAAAAAAAAAATTGATAATATTAAGGCTAAGTGAAAATTCATAACATAACTTGCTTAAAATGTATTGGATATATTTCAAGGATTTATCATTCAAAACATATAATAATAAGAAAAGTTTAATTTATCGTTACATTTTATAAGTAAGTAAGTAATGAAGTAATAGGGTCATTAATGAATTATTATTATTTAAATCTTAATCATTCATTTTAATATTACAATTTATTTTACTTAAATAATTATGAAACATTTATATGTTAGGTACTTAATATTACATACAATTTTACATTTCTTGACAAGCATTTTAATAAGACAATAGTTACAAATATTGAATAAAAGGAAAAATAGTTTTAAGTATAGGTAAATTAATCTTTGAATATCTAATGAAATCATTTGTTAGCTTTAAGATACATGTCCCGATAGTAAGATAATCAGTTGTGTGAGCACTTTAGTGTTTCTTTAGTTGAATTTGATTTCACAATCCACCTATTTCCATTGAGTTTTTGATAAATATCTATACTGCTATAAGTTAACCTAGAATTACACTATTGCAATAGACAAGAATTACATCTGTTAGTAATTTAGGATAAGTGATGCTGGGGAAAATTATACTGCTGGACAGGTAGAATAGTCGTTATCAGCTTTGCAGCACTGTTCTGAAGTATCTAGCATGGCGTAATTTAATCTATCATCAATAATAGCGAGGTGAGGCTTGATAGGTTGGATCAAAGCAAATGTGTTAAGTTGCATTGGATCACGAGGAGTTAATAAAGGAGTGTTTTATATACTGCATATTTTATAGAAAAAAAAACGGAAGTTGAATAACAAGAACAATTTTCTTTTTACAACAGTATGTTGTTAATTTAGAAATATCTATGGAAAGTCATATTGATTACCTGAGTGAATTACTATTATTATTATTGATTAAGTGAATACATGTTAACAATTCCTTTACAAAATTTGTAGAAGTAATTGGTGAGGCATGTAAAACGTTAGCTTTTGGAAACAAATTTATGTTAAGAATTGATTTTAGAGAGTTTGATTACTTCGTTGTTATTTTTAGTAATTTGAATTAAAATATATTTTAATATATTTGGGAATTCAATCTGTGCTCCTTTTAATTTAATCGATTTAGGAAGGTATTAAACGTATTCATAGTAATAGATTTACGACAAGGATTTTAAACATCTTCACATTGAAAAATAACACTTAGTTGAAACTTAATACATAGGTATATTTGTGATCTAACCATGTCGGATTTCGCAAACGTTCAAAAAATAAATGATAATTACAAAAATGTATTATTATTTTGCCGGTTTTATTTCATTTGTATGATATTTTGTGTGTCTCCGATTAATAGATAGAGTAACATTGTGTTTATTATTGATTTTTACTATCTTATAAGGGCCTTTCCAGATTGGTGATAAAGCTTTTCCTAGTCTGTGGTGACACTTAAGGTACACCATGTCACCAGTTTTATATGTTGTACTACGGGTCGATCTATCGTAATATATCTTGGATGATTCTTTACTTTTAATTATATTTTCAAGAGCTTTTTCTCTGCTTAACTTCATTCGATATTGGAGTGCTCGAATATATTCATGGTAAGTATTATTACTATTCACATCATATAGTGAGCTGGGAATTATAGGTTTATGGCCAAATAACAATTCGAACGGGGTGAAGGAGGTTGTGCTGTGAGGTGTTGTGTTGTATGACAACACTGCTGTTGCTAGATATGAATGCCAATCATTTTGGTTTTCATTGACGAATGACTTTAAGTATTCTTTTAGCGTAGCATGGCTACGTTCCAGAGCTCCGTTGGTTTGAGGATGATAGGGGGTTGTAAATATAGATTTAATTTTGCAGATGTCGGTTACTTGTTTAAACATTTCTGACGTAAAACATGTGCCTAAATCTGTTAGAATTGTTTTAGGAAAACCAAATAATGAAATAAAATGAATTAAATTTCGAGCTATTTCGTCGCTGGTGGACGAAATCATAGGGTAGGTAGAGGTGAACTTAGTTAAATCATCTTGTAAGGTAAGAATGAATTTGAACTTTTGGGCACCAGCTTCAGGAAGGGGACCAACAATATCTAAAGCTAATCTTTCGAAAGGTTTTGTGCTCGTTGATGTAATTTCCATAGGAGCTCTATTCGAGGCCCGGAGAGGTTTGTTTACTTGGCATAGTTTACAATTATTGACATAGTTTTCTATGTCGGAACGCATCGATTTCCAATAAAAGGAGGCTTTAATTCGGCTGAGCATTCTTTTAATGCCTGCATGACCTGCAATAGGGGAGTCATGATTTTCTTTAAGGATTTGCGGCACCTCAGCTGGGGTAGGATAAATAATTTGATTTTTATATATATGTATAGTAATGTTTGTATTATTAAAAATAAACGCGATCATATTGTAAATTTTAGTGTATGACAATTTAGTAAATGGCTCAGAAAAATCGGATAGAGCAAGCTCCATTGCGTCGGGGCCATTCTCGATAACGGAAGTACGTAATTTCAAAAGTAATTCATAAATTATTTTGTACTGAGTTTCGTCATAATGATGAACTTTTGTAAATAAGAAGTAGTATGTTTTACCACGAGATGAAATCTCTAGTATTGAGTTTTGTTCACGTTCAGTTTCAAGGATTTTAGTGGAGTCATCAATATGAGAAAGGAGTTGTTCGCAGTGAGGCATAGAATTATCAAAATCTAAAGAAGTTGGGCATGCAATTAACTTACATTTAGTCAAGTGTAAAGCTTGAGAGTGTTCTTCGATTTGTGTGTTATTAGTTAAAGAATTAGACAACTGTAATTTGAAATAATTCTCGTATGTGTGGTTATTTAAGCTAGTATTGAGTAAACCACGCCGGGTTACAACATGAATAGGAATTCGAGAAAGTGCATCTGCATTTGAATTTAATTTTCCCGGTTTGTAAACAATCTCATAATCATACTCCTCTAGTTTTAGGCGCCAACGGATAAGACGACTGCCCGGATCTTTAACGTTAAAAAGCCAGACTAAGGGTCTGTGATCGGTTATAATTTTGAATTTATAGCCATAAAGGTATGGACGAAAGGTCTTAACAGCAAATAGAATAGCCAACAGTTCTTTTTCTGTCGTAGAATAATTGCCTTCTTGTTTATTTAATGTCCTGGAAGCATATGCTATCGGTTTATCTTTTCCGACTATGCCCTGGGAGAGAACTGCGCCTACGGCGTAGTTACTTGCGTCTGTAGTGACTATAAAAGGCTGCGAAAAATCCGGATATTGGAGAAGCGGAGCTGTGACTAGTTTTTCTTTCAATAGTTCAAATGCATTCTGTTGATCTTGGCCCCAATAAAACGTAACATCCTTTTTTAACAAAGAAGTAAGCGGTTTAGTAATTTTAGAAAAATTATCGATAAAGCGACGATAATAGCCAATCAGGCCCAAGAATGACTTAATTTCTTTTGGATTCGATGGAGCTGGATAGGTAGATACTGCTTTGACCTTATTTGGGTTTGGGGATACACCTTTATCGGTAATAATGTGTCCAAGGTAAGATACTTCGCGACGCAAAAACTCGCATTTATCGGGCTGTAGCTTCAAATTATATTCTCTAAATCTATCGAATACTAATTGGAGTTTGTTTATATGTGTTGGTAAATCGTGACTATAAATAATGCAATCATCTAAGTATACGTAACAGTGGAGGCCTTGAAGACCTGAAAGGACGGTATTCATAAGGCGTTGGAAGGTAGCAGGGGCATTTTTGAGGCCAAATGGCATTCTGGTGAATTCGTAGTGGCCTGAAGTGCCATTAGTATTAACAATAGTAAAACCGGTTTTGGATGCGTCTTCCGGATTTAATTGTACCTGATGGAAGCCAGAAACTAAGTCTAGTGTAGAAAAATATTTTGAATGTCCTAGCTGATCCAAAATATCGGTTATTAATGGTATAGGGAAAGTTTCGTTAACGGTTACGTCATTAAGGCGTCTGTAGTCAATTACAATACGCCATTTTTTTACACCTGAAGCGTCCAATTTCTTGGGTACTACCCAAACTGGGGCACTCCAGGGGGAGATAGAAGGTCGTATGATATTTTGGCTTAACATTTTTTTTATTTGTGAGTCGACTTCTTCCTTATGGCAATCGGGAAAACGATAAGATTTAACATTAATAGGTGCGGCATTTCCGGTATTTATTGAATGTTGTATGGCATTTGTGTATGAAAGAGGATCGCCTTCTAGGTAGAATATATCTGAATACTTAGAACAACAATTTAGAAGGGCTTGTTTCTCTTCTGAGTTCAAATGTTCGTGTCGTATTAAATTAAGAACGCGATTAATGCGATCTGAGGATGATGATGAGATAGTATTTATCATTTCGGTAGTCGGCATTATTTTTGAAAATTCTGTGAGATCAATAGGAGTTAAATTAACTTTGAATTCATTAATACGTATTTCAGATTCCGTTGTATTTAGCACAGAAACGTTAACTCGGTTATTTGGTTTTAAAGAAACAATACAGTTAGCTAGGTAAACGCCATCGCAGACCTTATGATCTAAAATTAGCGCTTCACGCAGATTTTGTAATTCTGATGATTTGTTTGCTACTATGCATTCAATTACAGCCTCCGAGCGAGCTGGGACGATATAAATAGGTTTATCGTATAAAATTGGGATGCTCTGACCGTTTAAAGACAGGGATTGAGAGTCGTAATCTATATTAGCATTAAAATATTTAAGAAAATCTGTGCCTATGATTCCATCATATTTTAAATTTACTCCATCATCAATAACGTGAAACTTGTATTCTAAAGATTTTTCAGGCAACTGTAATTGTAAATAAAATGAACCCAGAGTTTCGCTGTAGGTGTCGTTATCGTTAATGCCTTTGAGTTTTATAATATCACAGGAAAGTTGAGGTTTATTTATTAAACTTGATTTTTTGACTATACTGACACTAGCACCCGTATCGATAAGAAGACTTAAAGGTTTCTGCGAGTATTTTGTTATGAGGTTTATAAAGGGTAAAGAAATTTTGTATTTATTTACAGAAGTTTCAAAAATAGGCACTGAATGCTTTGAATTTGTAGGCAAACGAGACTTAATTGAGTTATGATGACTCAGTTTCTGTGGCTGAGGTGAGAGAGGCTTACCACCACATTGGCTTTCAGGGTTGGTATAAAACTTGGTAGGACTCGGTGACCTCGGTTGTGATAAGCATTCTGCATAAGTTTTAGGGCGATTTAGGACTTGAGGCGTAGAGAATGTGGCAGAAGGACTCAGCGGCTTAGGCTGAGATGTGTTGGAATCGGAAAGACTCAGCGGCTGGGACTGAGATGCTTGTGGACTCAGTGGCTTAGACTGAGATGCGTTGGGCTTAGAGAGACTCAGCAGCGGGGACTGAGATGCTTTTAGACTCAGTGGCATAGACTGAGATGCGTTGGAATTGAAAAGACTCAGCGGCTGGGGCTGAGATGTTTGTGGACTCAGTGGCATAGACTGAGATGCGTTGGAATTGAAAAGACTCAGCGGCTGGGACTGAGATGCTTGTGGACTCAGTGACATAGACTGAGATGCAGACTTGGAAAGACTCAGCGGCTTGGACTGAGATGCTTCAGGACTCAGCTTCTTATACTGAGGCGCATTCATTTTGGAAGAACTCAGCGGCTTAGACTGAGGTGCTAAAAGAGTCAATGGTTTACAATGAAGTGTATTTGGGTTAGAAAGAGTCAGCTGTTTAAAAAGAGATGAGGACATATTATGAGAACTAGAAGGGTTGGACCGATGTGGATGATCTCTAATGGTTACTGTGCCATTTGGATTTGACGATTTCGGCAGGCACTGATCCGAAATCTTTTTTAGTTTAAATAACTATACTCATTATTACAATTACTATCGTAATAAGTGTCGTCTTTTGCACAATAATTAATTACATTATTTGCTTCATTAGACCTAACGTTGCTGTTTTGAGTAGAATGACCTGGCTCGGGTTGCGACTTCAATGCTGTAACGTGACGCCGGTTGTTGAACTCACGTTTACGACATTCAGTTATCATATGGCCTTTATTTTTACAATAATTGCAGAATTTATTACTAATTATACTGTTTTGAAATGAATTTGGTACGGCAGGATTCGGAATATAATATGATTTATGATGGTTCCTATAACAATCTGACGAACTATGCCCTTGTTTGTTACATAGAGAGCAGTGTTTTGAGGAGCGCTGAGCTATTCTAGTGAGGTTATAGATTTTTTCTTCCTCTATGGCACTGGTAATGGCTTCGTTAAGAGATGACGGGTTTTTACACCTTACTATAGTGGAGATATTGGGGTTAAGCCCCAATATATACGTATTTAAAGCTAGATCTTCCATTGCCGCTATTCTACCCGCCAATTGGGACCTATCAGAACAAGAATAGTGGATATCTGCTTGGATACGGGTTAAACACGTCTCCAACCTAAGGGAAAATTGAGATACAGATTCTGATGGCGACTGACGACAGTGCTGCAGATCAATAAGTAAATGCGAGGAATGTTTCTTTTCGCCAAAATTAGTCCTTAAGAATTGTTTTAAATCCTGCCAAGTTGAAAAAGTTTTGAGACTACACGCTATCTGGGCTTTACCTTCTAGTTGAGATATTATATATTTACATAATATGCCTTGTTGGTCTACAGAAGCTAAAGACATGGCATTCTCACAATTTGTTAAAAATGCTGGTAAGGTTTCCCTTTCGCCGTTATACGGTCTTATGAATTTTGTCAAAAAGTTTAACGTCATTTTATCGGACTTCTCAACCGGTTCACCTTTTAGAGACATGATTAATTTATTAAATAAACGTTACGGAAATACAATGCAAAATGAATAGTTAATAATACAAATTTAAGGTAAATTAATTAAAGTGAAAATATAGAGACAAAGTAAATTATTTACACTTAGTTACTCACAAAATGCGCGATCACTAGCTATTATTGTCCTTTCAGCACAAACGATGACCTGGCCTTGCTTCGCGGACGGCGACGCGATGATGACGTGGCTCTGTCGGGACGATGAGGTGTCCGATGTTGTTTGAGTTGCACGTGCTGGTTGTCGTTGGATGAGGATTTCTGCTACTAGTCTGGTGCAGGCTCACTTGACTCGTGAGACTAGCTGTCGACCACGATGCCTCTCCTGTAGTGACTGCTGGTGCTTGACGCGGGCTCAGCGCTGACTGAGACTGACCGTCGGTCAATGTGAACTATCGAGGGGACCTGCCAGGGGTTCGGGATCTCAGGGTTCTCTTCTAAAACCACTTACGAGATCCCACTTCTGACACCAATGTTACGCGGCAGCCCCTGATTGTCCTTTTAAATGAAACACCGAGTGTCACTGCACAAGAGTTTATTGGAGAACTTTCACAGAAAACTGTCCCTCACTTTTCTTTTAAAAATGTAATATTTTACTTAACCACGGATTTATTGCAACTGCCGGTAAAATGGTTGCACGCTGTTTATATTGATTAAAATTGATAACGTCGGCGGTATTGAATATAACAAAACGTAAAACCCTGTTCCCGTTAATAAAATCAACTGCAATTAAATAAAACTAAAATACATTTAACATAGTCCTAAGTTCATTTAACTGGGTATAAAAGGTTATGGAATTTAAATCATGGGATTCATATCTATATACATTTTTCTGAGATAAATTGTTAGTATTTACCTGAGTACTTAAGTTATAAGGAATTATTTTAAAACAGAACGATTTTTTTCTCAGTGGATGTTTCTTTCACTGCTAAGAAAAAGTTCTGATTAGATTTGCAATAAACTTAGCACACGGATAGATAGCTTTTGGCCTAGATATCACTTATGATACTTTCAACCGTTGTAAAAATGATCCAAGCAGGCAGAGCAGCGGAAAAAAGCTATTTCACAATACTTTGTTCGTGACAGCGTATTACGAAGTACGTTTATCATTGCTGAACAGATGTAATAAAGATTCTTTTGCTGTATACTATTCATTTTTCCAATTAAACTAACCTTTAATGCTCCCTCGCCATTCCTGAACACGACGAGGTTGTGTTTCACCAGATCCTGACCAAAGGTGTGCTGATCGGAGGATATTTGCTTCAGTTCGCTTTCAGCCGCCTTGCCGTTGTAAAGCCTTAAATGGGAATCAAAATAAACTAAAATTTTCTTTTTAGATTGTTATTGCTCTAAAAAATATAACTCCAACGAAACGATTATTTTAAACAAAAAAATGATATAAAGTACAAAATGAGATATTCAAAGTATTCGAATTTCTCATTCTGTACTTTGAGATTTTATATTTTGAAATTTAATCCGCAATTAAGCAATAATACAAAACGGGGCCTATTCTTTATCTAATTCTAATATAATATATATAGGAATAACGTATCGGAGTTGTGTAAAACCCATGTTAGATTGAACGTGGCAGAAACTTTAGAACATTAAATAAATCGCTCCATAAAACACATCCTGGATATGTAAAGTGTCCAACGACACCGACATTACCAACACCGTTTTAAATCTTACCTGAAAAGATTGCAAGCTTTTAAATTGCCAGCGACCGTGGAGGTGGGGTGTTGTGCCAGGTACACACCCAGGACTTCTTGAGACACGTCGTAATAGTCCAATTTGTAGTAGCAAAGTGCTACGTATACATTAAGTGCCATGTATGTTCTGGAAGGAATTTAATGTTAATAAATTGGTTGCACATTTTTTTTAAATTGCAGTATCGACTGCAGAGAATTCATTGCCACACTTACATCTGCAGCAGCGCTGTTTTTCTTTGAACAGCGTGCTCTCGGTGACATAACAAGTATTGTTAGACCGTGGTGGTACCACCGCTACATAATTATGTATTTCTAGCGTGAAACAGTTCTTGCGTCGCGGTGTAGGTAAGGGTGTGGTTGCCGCTTAACTTTCATATGTGGCGACCATCTTAGTTCTAGAGAGCCGGAGGACGTCTCTATGTTTAACTTCAGATAGAAGATTTGTTTTACATGAAGTTGCTTGCACATGTCTATGAACGGTGACTTAATCAACCGTCCGCATGCTCGTTTGCTACTTCTACATTATAAAAAAAGTATTTATTTAAGTGTCAGGTTTATCAACGTATAATTTTGAAATTCGCTCTACTTTGTTCCTCCCCCTCGTGTCAGCCATTAGCTGCGACACTATTTGGAGTTGATGACAGACGAACATGTTCCTTTTCAGTTGCAGTAAGTGCGCTATATCGTTGTATGATACCTACTTCAATTTTATAATAAAAGTTAAGTTGACTTGTTTAAATAAGCTATACTTAATGTTACCATACTACGATGCAAGACGTATGTAATTTTAAAGTTCCAAGAAGTCTAATGCCAACAAGCGGTTAGTCTATTGCCAAAATCTTAGGCATCTGAAAAATATATAGTGTTTAGTCGTCAGACAGATGGTTGTTTAGATGGCTCAAGACCGGTCGAAGTGGCGCAAATTAGGGGAGGCCTATGTCCAGCAGTGGACTTTTAAAGGCTGATGGATGGATGGATGGAGGCGTCAGACAAATTATGGACTGAGTACCTTTATAGTTAGCAGACACTTACTCTAGATAGACTCTACAATGCAACTAAATATTATTATGTACCTAAGTAATACTTAATAATGTTAAAAATACTAATTTAAACTAATCAAGTACTTATTATGTACTAACAAAGATTAGGTACTAATAAAGTCGGTACTATGTATTTATGTACCTACTAATAAAGTACGTCTACAATGTATTATTACAAATTTCGATACTACAACTATCTACTAACATCTTGCATCCGTTGGAAAATCTATTAATATTTATCTAAAAAAACATATTATAATATTTATAAAGTACCTACAATGTATTATTACAAATTTCGACACTACAACTATCGACCAATATCTTGTATCCGTCGGAAAATTTGTTTTTATTATATTTATTTAAAAAACATGGACTATTTAACTATACCCTGCAGTATGAGCCAGAACTTTAATCCAATCCATATTATCTTCTTCATATCGTTTATAACTGTAAATGAGACGAGTATATTGATTATTGAATTACCTATATATTTTTGATAAAAGTCATAAATTAGGTTCCGCATTTATGTGGTAATGATAAATTTATTGCTTATATTAGGTACATTTTTTAGATATTTAAAGTCGAACATTAATTAGTGCAAAAATGAGTCAATGTTCCGATATTTACCATCAACCCTTAATTACCAGAAAAAATAGTCCAAGTATCTCATAGTCATCGTCAACTATTGTCAAAAGTGAGATACTTTCTGGTATTCACCGTTCACCATTTAGGATCGAAAACCAAAAACAAATCTGATAGCTATCGATCTTTAATTATCTGTTTCGCATCAACCCATTATTGGCCCACTGCTGGGCACGGGTCTTCTCCCAGAATGAGAGAGTTTAGGCCATAGTCCACTGCGCTGGCCAAGTGCGAATTGGTGGACGATTATCTGTTTATTAATTATGTGTTTAATTATCGTTAAAAATGAGTCAGAGTTATTCACCGACTAACTATTATCGCAAGAAGTCTGATATTCACCGTGAACCTTTAACTATCGCTGAAATAAGTCACAGTTTCTAAAATTCATCTTAAATCCTTAATTATATCTACAGAAAGTGAGCCAAAACTTCTGATACTCACCGTTCAAAAACTGAGTTTATTATATTAACAGTCAACCCTTAAATATAAGGAAACTGAGTTATAATGGAATGAAATGAAATGTCTGTATTTTGTATAGGCCTACGGGCCTATACAAATTGTCAGTTACACATTTTTTTTACACTACCACCGGTTCGGAACACGACCTCAATTGAGAAGATCCGGCAAGAAACCCAGCGGGTTTGTTTTTTTTGTTATGTTTTTTTTTCAATCAATAATTTGTAATATTCACCGTCTATCCAGCAGCAGCTTCTTGTACACGTCGATGGCCTCCTGGTAGTGCCCGCGGAGGTAGTGGACAGCGGCCAGGCTCAGCTGGTCCTCCGCCACGTCGCGCAGCGCCGCGTGCGCACGCATCAGCGACTCCTCGTCTCCCAGCTTGTGGGCGAGGTGGAACTGCAGCCTGCTCTGGGAGTTCATGATATATGTTAAGGTTTTTTATTATTGACTAGGTGACCCGGCGAACTTCGTCCGTCAAAATGTCAAAAATCTAAAATTGTCAGTATTCCTCCACCGTACTTTTTATTTATTTTTTGTTTTCGAGGGGGAAACCTTCAAAAGGTACCCGACGCCGTGGGAGCGACGCAGGGTTATGTGGGATTTTTACCGCACTAAAACCCCCCCGGTGGCCGTCCTCGGCGCTGAAAAGGAGGACTCCGGGATCTCGAAACGACTTCAACCGGAATCCTTCGAGCGCGTTGCCCCATCGTGCTCCTCCCAGATGGGCGGCTGGGCCCACCGCTCCGTCTAGTCTTTACGACGGTATGCGACCACACATACCACCGTCCTTCCCGGGATTGCCTGACCGAATGGTTCGAGCTCCCACTCTAGCCGTCTGCAACCCCGGAAGCCTTTTAGTCGCCTCTTACGACAGACAGGGGATGCCGTAGCCCTATTCTGATCTCGGAACTACAGGGCGTTCCTCCACCATATTAGGCATGTATTATTCATAAAAACCTTCCTCTAAAACCACTCTATCTATTAAAAAAAAACTGCATTAAAATCCGTAGCATAGTTTTAATTTATAACTGGGGTTCTATCTGAAGTCAATAACAGATGCGTTGCTACTCCAGAAGACTGTGATAGTCGCCTTATGTAAAAGTGAGCCGGTAACCACATTCTTCCACCGAAACGTAAGAACTTTTTTTTGTACCACAATCATTTTACCACCTTACGATTTCTTTATTTTTTTCGTATGTAAGAAGTTAAGAACATAAAAATACTCATATAATAGCAAAAGTTATTAAAGTAATTTACCTTGAGAGCACAGTTAGGCGCCTTGTCAACTTCTTCTTGCGACTCTTTATACATTCCTGAAAACAATCAATAATAAAGTATAACTTTAGATAATTATAAAATTAGAGAATTAAAGAATCATTGAGTTATAAAATTAAAATGATAAGTAGAAGTAGTCTTATAACTACGATACAAATAGGTATAATTTAATAATAGGAATGGGATAGATAAAACATAAACAATTCATACAAAGCAATCACATTATTGTGTGGTAGTAATATAAATCATAATAGTAAGATTAAACTTGCATTGCCGTTAAACCAAAAGCTATATTAAAATAATTTGAACAAATTATTTTTTACGTTTAATGACCTAATATTGACAACTACAGAAGAAATGCGAAAGCAGCGTCGTGTAAATACATTTCTAAAATAAATTTCTGTTCTGTGGATATAATTAGGTACTCTTACCCAAATAGGAGTAGCACACAGCAAGATCGAGAGCTATATTATCAGCGACACGCGTGTCTAGCTGATCCTGCGCAGGCGCCGAGAGGTACCCTACGAGCGCAGCGCGGTACTCGCCGAGGTGGAAGCGACACCACGCCACCCACACGTATACCCACACGTCCGTGTTTATGTGAAAGCAGCGCTATATTACTACATACGCGTGGTTCAAATAAGTTTGTCTTATAGTTGGACATACATTTACCTAAATAGAAGTAGCACACAGCAAGATCGAGAGCAATATTATCGGCAACACGCGTGTCTAGCTGGTCCTGCGCACGCGCCGTGAGGTACCCGTCGAACGCCGCGCGGTACTCGCCGAGGTAGAAGCGACACCACGCAACCCACAAGCATACCCACACGTCCGTGTTTATGTGAAAGCAGCGCTATATTAGCGCATACGCGTGGTTCAAATATGTTTGAGTTGTGTGTTTAGATTTACTCTTACCCAAATAGAAGTAGCACACAGCAAGATCGAGAGCAATATTATCGGCAATACGCGTGTCTAGCTGGTCCTGCGCACGCGCCGTGAGGTACCCGTCGAGCGCCGCGCGGTACTCGCCGAGGTGGAAGCGACACCACGCTACCCACACGCACACCCACACGTCCGTGTTGCCTTCGTGTTTCAGGAACTAAAGATGATGTTAATATTACAGTTTGTTTGTTGTTTTGCTTATTTATTAATTTGTAGTAGCGCTGGAAGTATTCTACTTGTACTAGAGCGATTACATGTATTAGACAAGGACATGATAAAGATCGTCTACTCTATAGTCGAAAATTTATAAATCCTGTCGGATTGGGGGAGGAGAGTTTAACGATGGCAGGCTATGAAGGAGTTTAGTAGCGTATGAAAGTAAGGAGGATGCTGACTCTTACACTTTGAGGGGACCTGGCGAATCCAGGGAGAGGGGCACTAGGGGATTAGCTTCTCACTCGATCAATCAGTGTTCATAATGGATTAAACCTCACCTCCAACATGGTCAGAGCACCAACATAATCCCTCTTCAGCAAGAAGTCTTCAAGTTCTGGGAAGCTTTTCTTCGCAGAGCCAACGGATACGCGGCTTTCACTCGCAGGCTTAGATCTTGACAGAATCTGAAATTTAGTTTAAATATTTCTAAAACAAGTTAGAAAAGAAACTCTTTCGAGATTTTAGTGACACGATATCTGCTATCTGTCTGCTACATCATCACACATTAGCAACAGTTACAGTTCCATCCACATCGACTGGACCCGTGGCGGTCTTCCATGGTTCGGTTTGCACGGTCTTTCCTACCACGAACGTGCAAGATATGGAGTGAGCTTCCTCGTGTGGTATTCTCGGAGCGCTATGACATGGCTATTTTCAAGAAAGATGCAAAAAGAGCTCTCCTTGAAAGCCGGCGATTCATTGGCTACTCCTCTGGTGTTGCAAATATTCATAGGCGAAGGTAACCACTTTGCATCAGGTGGCCCATCTGCTTCGTGAAGTATAAATATAAAAAAAACTTACGCTATTTATACAAAATATGTAATTACTTACCATTTTAAATATGAAATCCTATTATTTGACCAGTAAATATTCAATAGCATTTGTTTGAAACTAGTAAGGTCTATGTTGATGTGTTGCTTAACGTTGCTATGGCAACGCCCTTAAAAGTTAAACATTTGTTATGGTTATCGGTTAAATAAGTTACGAGGATAATTCATGAAAACAGCCAATTTATGGGACAACATCAAAAACTGGTATTTTCATTAGTGTGATTAAGTTTAGTAAGAATACAAAAACGTGATCTTTGAAGATTTTTCGAGCGTGAAGCATTCGTGGACTATGGCGTTTTCGAGAAACTACGTCGAAGAAGGCATCACAAAATAAATACCCCGGATTACTACCTGCATCGAAAGTACTTAATGACGACTATGTTGAGAAATAAATTATTATGCACCAATGCAACCAAGTTTAAATGGAAATGTTTATAAACTACAAATAATCTATCAAAAGGAAATGAATACTACTTTTTTTAAACAACAATTACTGCGACTGTATCTTTAACTAATTCTTTGAATACTAGCTGAAGTACCCGTGTTTCGCTACGGGGCATTTTAAGATTTGTCGGTGATAGTTGAAACAATATTGTAGAGTATAAAGCACGGTGTTCATCGCGAGTCTCAAATGCCCGTTGTGATGAATGGCGTCATAACGGGCATCGTGTTTACTGCCACTCGAACCTGGCATCATGTGTTTCTTTTGTAGTTCCAGGACGACTAAGAGGTAAGTAACAGGTAAGAGGCAACTATAAGGGGTTTCTGGGGTTGCGGGCGGTAAGAGTGGGAGCTCGGAAAGTCCAGCCAAGTGACCCCGCAAAGGACGATGGCATGTGTGGCTGTATGCCGTCGTAAACACCGCCAGGCACTATGAGCATAAATCGGGCGCCGGGGAAGGGCCTAAAAGGGGCATTGCGCTCGGAGGACTCCGGTTGCGGTCATTTCGAGATCCCGGAGTCCTCTTTATAGCGCTGAGGATGGCTACCGGGGGGGTTTTAGTGAGGTAAAAATCGCACATAACCCGGCGTTGCTCCCAAAAAAACGGCTCTCAGTAAGTCATGCGTGTCGGCCGACGCTTAGGATTAGGTAAGTCATGCCTAATCCTAAGCGTCGGCCGACAGTCTAGCTAAGTGGATCAAGAGTTTTAGAAGCTCTTTGTTAGTCCAATCCACTTGTGATAGCAGACACTCGAACCTGGTGTTACTCAATGGATTCCGATGTTCTAGTAGTAGGTACTCGCTGCTACTAGAACATCGGAATACTAGTTTTAGTACTAATTTACTACTAATTTTTTATGTAGGTACATTGCATTTTTGTTTCTTTTAGGTATAATAAAAAAGAGTAAACACAGTTCAAGTGAACAACTATGACACCCATAAAAGAGTAATTTTAAATTAAAATTACACACCTACTAAAAATAAACCAAACACAGTGTCCGGTGGAAAAATGTTCCTTCCTAAAATTAAACTTAACAAGTAAATCCTCACTCAACCATTTTAAAACTATCAAAACCATTCATATCAATTGTGTCCATGGTCCAGTATCAAATAACGTTTAAAGTCTGGATAAAGAAGCTGTGCTAGTACCTTATAACACGCTCGTACACTTCGAGCATGTTGTAAGGTGCTAGCACAGACCAACACCACGATATGCAGCGTGTAGTAGTAGGTATAAACAAGACTGTCCCTGCAGTTCCGGGACAACCACGGGCTACGGTATCCTCTGCCTGTTTTATGAGGCGATTAAAAAGGGCGCTTCTGGGGTAACGGGCGACAAGAGTGAGAGCTCGAAGCATCCAGTCAAGCGATCCCGGTAAGGAAGATGGCATGTGTGGTCGCATGCCGCCGTAAACATCATGGTAAGTGCAAATGCTCACTCACCAGGGAAGAGCGCGGAGAGGCATCGCACTTGGAGGACTCCGGTTGCGTTCCGTTGGAGATCCCGGAGTCCTCCACGCAGCACTTTGGATGGTCACCTGGGTTAGTTGAGTAAGAATTCAACATAATCTGCGCCGCTCCCGGCGTCGGGTACCTTTTGAAGGTGTTATAGCAGAAATGTAGGCTTTACTTGCAAACTGTTCGAGATACATGAAAAGCGATAAGAAATTTTGGATAGAAAATAGAATTTTAAAGCTCGTAAAGCTATTAGAACACTATTTCTTAGTGTTCTAAATTTATTAGAAATGGAAATGTGGAAGTCAGAAACCAAAGGGTGTAGTGATGTACTGATGTCAGTACCATAGTCGCCATCTTTAAATAATGAAATCAACATTAGTAAGACTATTTACTTAAATAAGCTATATCCATGCAAACTTCCTTGAATTGGATCAGTGGTCCTTTCGTGATTGAGTAACAAAGAGACGACACAGACCACCTTATTTTTATATATTGCTATAGTAAGTAGAAAATTAATGTAAATTACAAGTCACATCGCTCATTTCATTTTGCTTGCCGAAAACCGTCCCGAGTAGATTACATAAATTATGGGTTATTTACACCGCTATCCATTATTGCGCTTATCACTATTGTGCGATGCGCTTAAATTAAAAGATACTTATATCGTGTCTGGGATAGGAATCCTTATAATATAAAAATTTTTTAGTAATTGATATCAAAATAATATTACCTGTCTTGTTGTTTTATAATACCAATGGACGAGATTGCGCAGGTCTTCGCGAGTGACTTAGCAGTGCAGGCTGCGCTAAAAGTTATAGGGTTGACATTACAACTGACTGCCTACTTGTTTCCAAGCAACACCGTCGTTAAAGGTCCGTACACCGTCCCTGTAGCCTCGGGGTCAGAATAGGGCTACGGTATCCCCTGCCTGTCGTAAGAGGCGACTAAAAGGGGCTTCCGGGGTTGCAGACGGCTAGAGTGGGAGCTCGAACCGTTCGGTCAGGCAATCCCGGGAAGGACGGCGGTATGTGTGGTCGCATACCGTTGTAAAGACTAGACGGAGCGGTGGGCCCAGCCGCCCATCTGGGAGGAGCCCGAAGGGGCAGCGCGCTCGGAGGATTCCGGTTGAAGTCGTTTCGAGATCCCGGAGTACTCCTTTTCAGCGCCGAGGACGGCCACCGGGGGGGTTTTAGTGCGGTAAAAATCCCACATAACCCTGCGTCGCTCCCACGGCGTCGGGTACCTTTGGAAGGTTTCCCCCTCGAAAACAAAAAAAAAAAAAAAAGGTCCGTACACACACATAGCCAGGGTTTGCTATCAGGGAGGAGTGGGGTGTTCAAAATAATAAAACAGGTGTGGCGGTGGTAGCTCCATATGCGAACCAACCATATACGTTCTACTATGAATGTTAATATTGACATTTCGTATGAGATATAAGCTAACTCGTGACAGACCATTTCAAACCCCTCTGATAAGACTAAAGATGAAAATCGCATGATAACCGCGAGCGTCAGCTTTCTTTTTTTATCTGTCTGAAGTAGCATGCAGTCCACCTCACTCAACCTCAACTTCACACAGAACATGGGTTCCATCTGAAGCCAATCACAGATACGTTGCTACTCTCGAGGACTATGATGGTCGCCCATGTGGAAGTGTGCCGTGTGATCAACAGAACTTTGGAACAGGCTTTGACATCAAGTTATCCAACTAACTATAATCTGCATCTGATGTTATTTCATGATGATGTTATTTCATGATGCACAGCGTTTATATTCTACACAAGGCACCATATAGCAGAATATATATTAATGATTTTAGTAATTATGATTCCTTATTTCTTGTACTTGTCTTTTTTATACAGATGGATATACTTACGACTTCATAGTGGTGGGCGGCGGGTCTGCCGGCTGCGTGGTGGCCAGCAGGTTATCAGAGGATGAGAACTTTAATGTTCTGCTTATAGAGGCTGGTGATGATCCTCCAATGGAAGTCATGGTAAGTACCAGAAAACAACTTTCAATATATTACAAAGAAATGGTTTTTGGGATATTTGAATCTCCGTGTTTGTCCACTACCACATACATATTGTGTACGTGTGTGCAACTGCTGTGTAAAGGATATTATGGTCTGAATCATCGATATAGAAACTATATCGATGGTTTAAATAAACCCCTGATTTAGTTAAGTACTTATTCTAGTGAAAGAACTCCACATAATTTCAGATGGTAAATACCAAGTAAGCCAAATATTCTTACTCTCTAGTAAAAAGTGATCCTTATTTAGCTTAGACGGATCTTTTTTTTTGTTGTCGAGGGGGAAACCTTCAAAATATACCCGACGCCGTGGGAGCGACGCAGGGTTATGTGGGATTTTTACCGCACTAAAACCCCCCCGGTGGCCGTCCTCGGCGCTAAAAAGCAGGACTCCGGGATCTCGAAACGACTTCCAACGGAATCCTCCGAGCGCGTTGCCCCATCGGGCTCCTCCCAGATGGGCGGCTGGGCCCACCGCTCCGTCTAGTCTTTACGACGGTATGCGACCACAAATACAGCCGTCCTTCCCGGGATCACTTGACTGAACGGTTCGAGCTCCCACTCTAGCCGCCCGCAACCCCGGAAGCCCCCTTTAGTCGCCTCTTACGACAGGCAGGCGATGCCGTAGCCCTATTTTGGTCCCGGAACTACAGGGTGCCGTTACTGGAGCTTAGACGGATCTAAAGAACTAAGTTGCTATTTCGTATGTATGAAAACAGGCAAACGCTATTTTCTGCACTCTCATCTGCACTCTTATCTCTCTTATCAAACAATTATTGTTTACAAATTTCACACACTAACAAGAATTTCAAAAGTTTACTTATTTACACACTCTTTATTATTTGCAGTTACCTGGACTTCTCGGTTTCATCCCGCATTCTCGGCTTGATTGGAATTACACCTCGCAAAATGACGAGTACACCATGCAGTGTCATAAGGGCGGAATTGTCCAAATGACACGTGGCTTAGTGCTAGGAGGTTGCAGTTCCGTCAATTACATGTACTATGAGAGAGGATGTCCCCACGATTACCAAAGATGGGCGGAAATAGCACGAGATCAGACTTGGAACTGGACAAATGTATTCCCATATTTTCTAAAAAGTGAACGGTTAGAAGACCCGGCTATTCTTGATTCGCCCTATAGAGTCTACCATGGGACTCATGGTCCAATAGGAGTCACTAGAGAACCGGACAAAATGACAATGAAGTATCTCGATGCGATCAAGGAATTGGGAATCGACGTGCTATTAGATATCAATGGTAAAGTTTGTTTGGGATATTCGAATCCTTTGTACACAATAGCAGAAGGAGTACGACAGAGCACAGGATTTTGTTACCTTTCGCCAATAAAGAACCGTAAAAACTTGCACATTTTAAAACAGTCTCTAGTAACAAGAATTATTTTCAACAAGCATAAAAGAGCTACAGCTGTTGAAGTTCTCACGAACGATAATATAAAGATCGTTATAAATGCAAGAAAAGAAATAATATTATCAGCTGGGGCTCTTAACAGCCCTAAAATACTTATGTTGTCAGGCGTCGGCCCTGAAGATCAAATGAAACCATTAAATATTGAAACTGTAGTCAATCTACCAGTTGGATACAATATGCAGGACCATGTTTTCGTAATGGTTGTACACCAAATGGAAAAGACAATGGACCCAATTAAGCCAAGAAGTCCACATCTCTTCGCATTGCCTTCTGTTATTGGTTTCGTTGCATTAAACAAATCGCAAACATTCGCTGACTATGAAATCACTGCATTGTTCTCTCAGCATGATTCAGTAGAAAACGTATTAACACTATTTTCGAACGATATGGCGTTTATAGATGAAATAAATCAAAAACTGTACGACAGTAGCAGAGGTAGAAACACAATTGTATCCGGAATAACACCATTGCATCCCATGTCAAGAGGTAAAGTTCTGTTAAGAAGTGCCAATCCCAAGGATCCACCTCTTATTTTTACAGGAATATTCAATGAAGATAGCGATTTAGAAAGAGTAGTGGATTATATCGAAGATTACCTGAAGATAGAGAACACGAGTTACTTTAGGAGCGTAGACGCTAATTTGGTAGATTTGGCTGGGAGTAGGTGTAACAGTTTTGTTAAAGGGAGTCGACAATACTGGCGATGTTATGCGCTCTGCTTATGTGGTTCCATGTATCACTTAAGTGGTACTTGTGCTATGGGCTCGGTGGTGGATAGTGAACTTCGAGTTCTAGGTGTGCAAGGGTTGCGGGTGGTCGATGCCAGCGTGATGCCTCTTCTTCCAGGCGCTAACACGAATATTCCCACGATTATGATAGCGGAGAAAGCATCTGATATGATTAAAAAGGATCACCAACAGCTCTGTCCCTGATCTATAAGATCGATATTAAGAATTTTTATTGTTCGAATAATTGATAATAAGTGTTACAGAAGTAGAATTGGATGGCCAAAGTAAACGACACATTATGTACAACATTGTTATATTCTCACGATTTTACACGTATACAATTTCAGAATACATTCGGACAGAGTAACGTCTTACACTTGCGAATTATTAGAATGATCCATATTACGATAATACCCTCCCTTTTATACTAAAAATGACAGGCGTTAAGGAAACCGTCACAGAGACAAAAACATTACTATTAATCTATTACATTATATAAAATTAAATATATGCATTTATAATATTTATTTATATAACCATTTATTTATGATGTGAGTTCTATTGATTTATGATATTTATAATAATATAGCACGATCAATTTAAATACAATCATTATATAGATTCTTATTGATGTTTATAACTAATGTAGTCACGAGTTTCACAGTAGTGTCCCCAGGCAAGCTACTTGTTGGTTTGTAACATAAGGTAATGGAGAATCTAATCTGTTAAAATCACGTCCCTGTAGTTAGGTAGTATTAGAATAGGGCTATGGTATCCACAGTTTGTCGTAGGAGGCGACTAAAAGGGGTTTTTGGGGTTGCGGGCGGCTAGAGTGGGAGCGCGAACCGCTCGGTCAGGCGAATCCGGGAAAAACGGCGGTATGTGTGATCGCATATCGTAAACACTAGACAGAGCGGTGGGGCCAGCCGCTCATCTGGGAGGAGCCCGATGGGGCAACGCGTTCATGGGACTTCGGTTGCGATCCTTTGGAGCGGGCATTAGTGCGGCAAAAATCCCACATAACCCAGCGCCGCTCCCACGACATAGGGTACCTTTTGAAGGTTCCCCCCTCGAGCACTACAGAGATCAAGTGTTCCTTGGACTGAGATGTATTACCTATATTAAAAATATAGGCGATGTTAATGGCGATGAACGCTGCTGAAGAATGTGGAAACTGGCATCTTATCTTCATGTTAAAACGCACATGTAATGTAACATTACGTAGCAAACGATAAACGTAACGAAATTTGTGACTATATCTATCGTTAACCCATTATTGTCCCACTGCTGAGCAAGGGTCTTCTCTCAGAATGAGAGAGTTTTAGGCCATAGTCCACCGCGCTGGACAAGTGCAAATTGGCGGACAATTTGTGTTTGACAATTTGTATTACGTAACAATTGGAATATAATTAAAATAAACTATGTATAGCAAATTCTAATAAATTATTTAATAGACATTGTGAATAAATACCTTAAATAAACCTTTGGATACATTCCTCACAAGATACGTACCTACGAGTACCTTTCTCTTACTTATTTTATACATATTGAGGGCCAGTTTTTTAACTTGAAATTGCATACGAGAATGCACTCCACCTGATGGTAAGCGGTAACTGACTCTCATGGACATCTGTAAGCAACTTTATACCAAAAATATATGAATCATTTGTTCTATATGAAGTCAATCACAAATGCGTTGTTAATCTCGACGACTAAGATAAACGCCTTTTAACCTGCAGTCCACCTGATGATAAGTGGTCACTGCCGCCCATGGACAGATGACCATCGGCGGCAGTGACCATTGTGTTAGCAACTTCATATAGAAAATAGGTTCTATTCAAAGTTAATTACAGATGCGTTGCTACTCCCGAGGACTAAGATGGTCGCGTCATATAAAAAAGAGCCGGCAAACAAACCCTTTCATGGAAACGGAAGAATTGCTTCACGCTAGAAATAGTTGAGGCTGTGGAACCAGTCCAGTTGAACCATATAAGTTGGATGACCTTGTGAAATGGCTTTTTACCCTTTTTCTAGCGTAGTCGAGTAAAAAGCGACGATTACGAAATTTTAGTATCATCATTGAGGAGATCTCCATGATATCACACGCCTGTATTCACTCTGTTATATACAATACTTTCTTGTGTTTTGTAACCCATTAAGAAAGTTATACTATTCCAATAAATAAAGAAGGTAAAGGCTCTTATATAAGGACAGAATAAAACTCAAGGTTTCATATTCGTCGTATTATTTCTGAACTAAAAAATAGGTCAAAGCGTATTGGTTTTTAGGTAATATTTAATTTTCGATAATATTATTTTAATCGTAACACATTTTTGTAACAAATATCCCAAGATCGGATTTCTTTTATCAACATGAAATGAAACATTATTCTAATCATCTAATAATCAAATATCTAGTGCCAGTCCTCACAAAGTCAGCCAGGAACAGTGTATTGTGTGATAATAATTGTTTGTAAGTTGATACACGTTTATTAATTTGAATATGACAAAATATGAAATAATTAAAATTAAATTAATATAATATAAATTAACATAATTACATGTATATACAAAATAATAACTTAAATTTAAAAAGAAACAAAATGCCAAATTAAAAATAAAAATCTGCATCCAAATTACTGTCCATAGGATGAGTTCCCAGAATGCTGGCAACATTACCTCGTTGAATAGCAAGGCTAATTCGTTGACCGAGGTATGTGCCAGCTTTCTGATCACTCGTTGACTCTATCAAACGTTTGGAAAGATGCTATGCCAATATGATTTTATGCCAATCCTATCTGAATAGCTTTCTACTCAAAATATTTAAATATTAGGTACTAATTTTAATACAAGAATTAATTTTATAACAACATGTAATGGAATAAATTAAACCAATTTTTTATTATCTTAATTACAATTACGACGTAAATTAGGTACCTATATCTATTCTTGTCGGTATACCTACTATTTTTTTTCGTAATGCGGAGTAGTTATTCGCGATAGAATTATAAGGAGAACCTACTTATTATTGCCACCATTTCACAAGGTTAATCATCAGTGGTGGATTTACCAGCAGGCTGAGTAGGCTGGAGCCTAGGGCGGCAAATTTTAAGGGGCGGCAAATTTAGTTCATAAATTTTTTATTTCGGTTTACAAATTTAAAAAAAAATTATTATACACACATAATACGAATTTCGAAAATTGGAGAGAAATTGAAATATTTAACAAAAATCGAAATATTCTCATATCCAGTGCTAATTAATAAATATTTCAACATCTCTGCATGAACAATTCCTAAACGCTTTACTAATTATACATTACTGGTTATGAACTTTTAGAATATCGCAATAGCGATTCGATATTATAATCGAAATTTAGTAATTTTTACATATATTCACTGATAACTGCTATATTTTTTTCTCCGTGTACCTAATAATTATGAGATCTGCTTACCCAATTCAATCTTGATATAATATCGATGGTCTAACCATGATTGCTGCAGCAAGTTTGCAACTTGTCAAATTCAATTTCAGAAAGTAATTTCTTTATGCGTAAAAAATACTGACTAAAATTGACTAATTTTTATTAAATAAAAAACTAGTTCAATATCTTATGGCATGCAATTGCGTAGTCGTATTTGTATTGTAACGCCAGAAAACGACATGACGATTCGGTAATTTCGATATTTTTTCCTTAAAATAATGTTTTTTAATAATTCTTTGCTATAAAAATAACCAAGGATCTAACACGGTACCATAGTTCTCAATAATAATAACTATATGGGAAAAGTTGATGTAACGAGGATGATGGAGCACAAATTATAAAGTTGAAATTTCATTGATAGAAAATTGATATGATTGTGGACTAAGATATCAAAATTTAGAGGCGGCAAAAATTGAATAGCTTATGGGCGGCAAATCTATAAATCCGCCACTGTTAATCATGATAAAGACTAAAAAAAACATAGCTCTCACACAAAGGCTTGTTAAAAATGAGATGGTTATACAAATCTTGTAAAAATATTGTACTTTCCATAAAGTTCACCAATCCCCCGTGGTGTTAAATGTGGATGCTGAATGCTTCATACAAAAGTACCTATCTAGTTTGTTTAAAATTTAAAAAAATGCGTTCCTACAAAGTAGGTACATATGTCAGAAGTGAAACTTCTTTGGCCAACTATTTTTATAGGCCTCGCTTCTATTTATATCTGGAGCCTTATATTTCCGAGATTACACAATAATAAAAAAGCATTAACTGGTTATTTAAACTAAAAATCTGTAATAAAATTTATGATTATAAAAAAATATATAATTATAATTTGTAATAAAAAACAAACTGGAGACAATTGGATCCGAACTGAAAAGTAAGTTTCTAGACAGCCAGATTTCTCATCAGAGCTATCATGAACTTACAGAAAGTGCCCAAATTTACCTCTGTACACTAATGATATTGTAGTAGTTTTTCGACAATAGGTATATTTTTTTCTCATTCGTATGTGTTGATACTTCAATTCTATTTGCGTTAACCAAAAAGACATCCACATTTTCGTGTCGCGTTTCATTCTTAAAAGTTTTACCCGTCTGCGCGTAAAGAAGTTTCACTTCAAAAATCAAAACCTTATTTTTCGGAAAGTAATTTATATATAGATAATTAGAATAATTCAGGCATAGGTTGGCTATCTTGTAAAGTCCGCCAAATTGTATTTTTTCATTTTTCAAAAATCATTTATTATGAATCATCCGTGGGTTCAAATTTTTTATTATCCAAATTAAGTAACAAACAAGCATGCAGTCCACCTTATGGTAAGTGGTCACTGGCACCCATATCTGCAACTTATTGGAACATGTGTTCTATCTGAAGTTAAAAGTGCGATGGCAACCACACCCTTCTAACACTTTTTTTTCGAGGGGAAACCTCTGAACGCGTTGCTTCATCGGGCTCCACCCAGGCGGAGTCGTCTGGTCTTTATGACAGGCATGAGATGCATATCGTAGCCCTATTCTGATCCCGGAACTACAGGGACACCCCTCTACCACCTGGTAAAAAATGCAAAATTTAAGCACAATTGCTTGGGTTCGTTTGACGCACAATCGTTACACCGTCACATTCATACATACAAATTAATAAAAGTAGTTAATTAAATAATATTATAAATAGTACTTATAGGGCACTTCACTTTTCATCTGAATCTTGCATGATTCTTGCAGAGACAGTTATGGACGCAACGGAGATAGTGCTGTCTTCTCTTAGCATCCAGGCTGCGCTGAAGGTGATCGCGTTGACCCTGCAACTCACCGCGTACCTTTTCCCTCAACAAGCTTATATCGAAGGTAATTCGAAATACGAACATATTTTAATAATTATTATAACCCGTAAACCTCTCCTATGGCACGGACAGGGTAGCGCTACCTCCGTCTAGTGCAATAGTAGATACCTACATGAAAACGGTGTAGCCTGGGAGAAAGAAGGGGATCATAGCTCATTAGGAGGCGGTAGAATATTTTAATGACACGACTTTTCTTGTTTTGGTCATCAAATTGCAGAGGCACAGGTGTTGAAGATTATTCAGGTTTGGCTATCTTTTTTGCAAAATCAATTGCATTCCCAGGTGATATAAATCCATACTACGCTACTGCATGGTAGTCACCCAGGCATAGCATCGCTTCGCCCGGTGTTCAGTTCGTGGCACCACCATACTGCGTTCTGCTACTCAATACTCAATCTTGACATAGTCGAGACCTGTACAATATAACAGACCAACTGTTTTCTATTTGTTCGATGTATGTTAGTGGTTAATACCACTGGACGAATACTATTACTAAATATAAACACTTTATTGAGAGTATTTACTGACAGTGTACATACATTTATTTTTAAATCGTATAATTATTTTTTCCAGATGGTTTCTCATACGATTTCATAGTGATCGGGGGAGGCTCCGCCGGTAGCGTGCTTGCTAGCAGACTTTCAGAAATACCCAGTTTTAAAGTGCTTCTCGTTGAAGCAGGCGACGACCCCCCGGTGGAATCTATGGTAAAACGATTTTTCTCTATTCATTTTTCTATCTTTATAACTGACTTCCAAAAAGGAGGAGGTTCTCAATTCGACTGTATTTTTTTTGTCAAATCGGTGGACACAGATATTCTATATTCTATAAGTAAGGTATTCTTAATGAAGAAACCACACAAGCATGGGCGTCGTTAGATGTTAAAGAGTTCAACAACAGAAATTTTTATTTTCATCGTATGCTAGGGGGGAGGACGGCAATAAATAGACTTAAAATTTTGATGACATAAACCCTACACTGGTTGAAAAAAAATCTCTTATCTAAGCTAAGGGCGGCCCGGATCCCATATACGCCACTACCTCCCATACGCCCATGTCAACTTAGGTATATTTTATTTAGGTTACAAACTGCCTTTTTAGATCAATGTAAATCTATAAGTTAATAGAAGTAGCAAACGAAAGTGAAAGGCCACTGCCGTCCATGGACGTTTGTTATCGAATTCTGATAGGATTGCAGTCAAATATGATTTCAGCCACAGATGTGATGCTTCGTTTGACGACTAAGTGAGAACGTTTCTGATAAGTAATTCTCTCTTACCACGCATTTGAAACCTGGTGGTGCCTCTGGAAATGGATTACAAGGAGTATAAAAAAGTATAAAAAGTATATTATAGTATTTACTTTAGATTATTGGACACTTATTCTTCCAAAAAATGAAAAGCTTGCGTATCTGGGACTTACTCATGGAGGTTTTTCATATGATCCAATTCAATTCAGTATAATTTTCTTTATAGGTGCCGAGTTTGTATACCTACATACCATATACTAGACATGATTGGAACTATACGTCGGAGAAGGGATTTAAATGTTACAAAAAAGAAATCATCCCGGTAACCCGCGGCCGTGTTCTGGGTGGCTGTAGTTCTGTGAACTATATGCTATATGTACGAGGAGATCCTAACGACTTCAACGGATGGGCAAGCGCAGCCAATGATGATGGCTGGAACTGGGAACATGTACTTCCGTATTTCATCAAGAGTGAACGTCTGGAAGACCCAGAAATTATGGCATCGCAGTATGCACGGTACCACGGAACTAGAGGATATTTGGGAGTGACGAGAAAACTTGACGCCGTTTATAAGAAATACCTAGACAGTGTGCGAGAACTTGGGCATGATATTGTATTAGACACTAATGGATATAGAACATTAGGGTACACCGAACCGATGCTCACAATAGCGGACGGTATTAGACAAAATACTGCATACAGTTTCTTATCACCAGTTAAGGATAGACGAAATTTGCATGTTGCTAAAAATACTCTCGCTACAAAAGTTATTTTCGATTGTAATATAAAGGCTGTGGCTGTCGAGGTCCTTACTAAAGACAACAAAAAGATAACACTAAAAGCCAATAAGGAAATTATATTATCAGCGGGTGCTATAAATACCCCACAACTTTTGATGTTATCAGGAGTTGGACCCAAAAAACATTTGCGGGAATTGAAAATTAATAATTTAGTTGATTTGCCCGTAGGCCAAGGCCTAAAGGATCATACACTAGTGCCTCTAGTTTATCAACTAGAACGATCAAATCAGTCAGAAGGACCACTCAATCCTACCGAATTTCCAATTCCTCACGTAACTGGTTATACAGCTCTTAACAGAACACAAGCTTTTCCGGATTACCAAACGATTGCTTATTTCATCTCTCCCAATTCACCGGGACTTTTGCAGTTATTATCATTCAATCTCAACTATTTAGATGACATTAGTGAAGCAGTGTATAATGCAGGAAAAAATCGGAGAACGGTTTTTACGTCGATTGTTGATCTCCAGCCGAAATCCTCAGGAGAAATTTTATTGCGAAGTTCCGATCCTAAGGATCCGCCGATTGTAAAACTCAATTACTACACTGACCCTTTAGATTTGGATAACATGATGAAGTTTATTGAAGATTATATTCCTATTGAAAATAGCACGTATTTTAAAAGTGTTGATGCGGTATTCGTTAACTTAGTTGGCAATAGGTGTGATGGCTTTGAACACAGAAGTAAAGAGTATTGGAGATGCTATATTCTTTGTTTAACGACTACATTATACCATTATAGCGGTACGTGCCCTCTTGGAAAGGTGGTGGATAGCCATCTACGTGTGTTTGGTGTGCAGGGCCTACGCGTAGTAGACGCCAGTGTGATGCCCATCATAACAAGTGGAAATACAAATGCACCAACTATCATGCTTGCTGAAAAGGCATCAGATATTATTAAATCAGATTACGGAGTATTGGAAGACTAGAAACGAATTTTAACACCATGAATTCTTACAATTATTGCCATTTTTCTCTGAAACTATATATAATAATAAATAGTTGGCTTAAGGACGTTTTTTCTTTGTACTCATACTTTAAGATCTTCAATGTAAACCGAGTTAGTAATTGAGTAGCGTTTTCGACCATTTTTGAAACAGAAATAAACATATATAATTAATTTCAATATGTCAAATATGTACTTTTACTATGCACCCAAACTGAAACAGTTATAACCAAAATTTTAACAATTTTGCAAGTATCCTAGTAATAGCAACTGACATTAGAACTTCCAATAAGAAGAAAAACTGACCAAAAAATAGATCAGCGAAATTGAAAATTTCATAACAGAACTTGCATTTTTTAAGGCACAAATGAGACCCTATCGACTTGCTAGAAAATTAAGCGAAATAAAATCCTTTGGTAGGCACTTCCTTGAATAATCTTTTTAATAATACTTGAAACAAAAAATTGTGGTGCAATTTTAAGTAATATGCCTCGGACGGATTAGTATGAAATTTTGCACGGTTATAGTGGACGTAGAGGAGTGCAGAATGTTAATATATTTTTTAAATAATGCATAAAACATAAATGAAATCAACTAAAAACACATTACATACATTACAGTGCATTTGTACCCAACACATAAATAATAAACGAAATAGAACATTCAATGTCTTACTATGAAAACACAAAACGTCAGAAATGTCAGTGTTTTTGTGAAAATACCCGCTATTGCTTTCGGGTGCGTTCAAAATTACTTGAAAATTATTATATTTTATTTGAATGTGAGAAATGATCGTACTACTTTGGACAATATGAAATTTAGTTTTTTAATTTAAATTACGGTCGAATTTCGAGCGATGCGGGTGACTTACCTGAAATGCGCTTATCTCATTCCTTTTTAAAACTCGGCTTCTATAGTTTATAGTACTTAAGTAACTAATATGATATCACCCGAGCAATTTTCCGAATCTACACTTATTTAAAACAAAGTGCTCAAAAGCTGTATGTCTGTATGTTCGCTTTTTTCTCAAATATTACTGAACAGATTTCTGTGATTGAGACAAAATATAATGAATGGAAAGGTGAATTTCGCATCTCGTAGTAAAATCACGATAGCTCTGGTGCGAAGTCGGGTGCATGAGGGACGAGAGGTCTGGGATTCGAATCCAGTTTCCTTCTGTTTATTTAAGTAATTTAATATTTTTTTTTTATTTTGTGGAATTATTATTATAATTATGTATTTATAAACAGTAATTTTAGTATTAATTTTAAATATTATTTAGTATCGGTAATCCATATCTGGAAATCAGTGTGTCACAAAGGGGTTTCCTACGTAAATTCGATACACTAGGTAATTATCGATTTTGATTTCAACGAAAACCATTGATCGATTTAACGGTTTAACGCTGTCCAGCCGAGTTGGATTCTACGAGTGACCTCTTTTTCGAAGTTGGATTCTTACCCATCTGCATTATCTGCCCCAGGTAAATACATTCGTCAACAATACAACAACTATTAGAGATGAAACTCGGTAGGTAAGTGTATTCTGTAAACCCCTTTACGAATTATGTACAAAAATGATATAGGTACATTTAGGGACCATACATAGATTAAAACTAAAAAAAACATCTTACCTATGCGTGTGCAGTGTCTATAGAAAGGTCTTCAAAAGTAACATTAAGTTTTATGAAAACATTTTTAGTCAAAGTCGATTGTTTGAGAGATAAGCCCTTTCAAAGCGTAAAAATGTCCTCCACTCCCCTCTAACTTTTAAAATAAGCGAGTGAAAAATCTGGATAAAACATATGTTGTAGATGCCAAGAAAAACTTTCAACGAAAATTGGTTCGACCAAGACACGCCTGACAGTTTTTCAGATATAGCATTTTTTCAAAAAGTGGAAAACATAACTTTCTAATACTTTATTTATTAACACTATGAAAAACAAATTTATGTTGGTAGTTGGAAAACTGTTTATTCGAAAAACATTTTTTATTGCAGGATTAGTAACGGTAATTCCTCTTAAAATGTCAAACCAAAATATGCAATCACCGGACCCGGTAAATTGGTACCGGATCTGCTTTTCCGAATTGCAATCCCTAGTCCGTACATATACCGATACCTACTTTGTGTCGGTTCAAATATTTGAACAAGTGTATGCTTTATATAAACCACTTGTTATTTTTGTCATGTGAATGCCTTATTATTTGTTTTTAAATAATAAAATATAATAATTAGAAGAGTACATCTGTTTTTTTTTTTATAGTTTCATTAATATTATATCAAATATGCGCTCGAAGTAGTATTTGATTTTTTTATGATTTTGTGGTTTCAGTAGTAGGCGAAGAGAAAAGACATTATTTAAACAAATTTTTGATATATTGAAAAATGTTAATCTATAATGAAATATATAGAAAAACGTGCAGCACTCGGGGACTGCCGCGGTAAAGCTATTGCATGACAATTTTTATCAACTCATGCAATTAAATTATTTATTTATTTATGCAGTATTTTTTCTTTGGTACTATGTACTTTCTCATAAACAGCTGCTTACATATTCGTCCGATTTCCAAGCAACTCGTCTCGATCCGTGCGAGCTTCGTCTTGTAGTACCACATACACGTTAAGCGAACGCTCGGCCGCGCTACATGGCAGACGGAGTGGGGGTGTTAGGTATTTTTCGTTACGGAATTTCTTGATTCGGTCACCGCGCTCAAAGCCGATAAAAGCTATGCAATAGCTTAAAAAATATAAATAACGGATAAAAAGTAGCAGTGAGAAAGTGGCACGCGTTTTAGATTATATTAATTCTAATTTAAATGTAATTGTGGGATATACACATATCGATCGATAAACCGCGGGATGTCACTAGTTACGATTTTATTGAACTTGCTTTGCCCTGCGATTTCAGCCTATACAAATACGTAAAATCACATTTAGTCATTATATTTTTTAGAGTGTAGGTACCAACGAAAAAAAATAATGAAATGAATTTTAATGAAAGAAAGATTAAATGTTTTCTAGTTTACAAATTAGCGTAGCGTGTCGGGCGAGGAAAGGGGGGGGGGGGGCACCGAGGGCTATATCTTCGGGCGGCACGGCTCGGGGGGTATTACATAACCGGTATATTTATCGGGCGGTATTATATATATTGCATCCATGTAAATAGGTAGATATAGATACTCTCAGACTATTTCACCGTTTTGTTCGCCAACTTAAACTCCTAATTGAATAACCGCGAATTAATCTTCTACGCCTTTAGTACTCTACTGGATCTATAAATAAATCTATTTCTTTATATTAAATTCAGTAATTTTGTTTTAGTCTTAATTTTGTCTTAGTTTTGTCAGTCCTTGATACTTTTTTGAAGTGAAACTTCTTAATCGGGGTTGGAAAAAAATTTAGTGTAACATTTTTTCGTTATGCGCCATCTTTACGTTACGTTACGCGCCATCTTTTTTATCCCGTTACGCGCCATCTTTTTCTTATCCCTATCACGCGTGATATTAGATAGATTATTATAGATTAGATTATTAGATAAAGTTTAATAAAAGCCTTTTATTATCCTTTATCTAATTTAACTTTATTTAACCAATTTCTGTAAAGTTGCATATAGTAAATTATTTTTTGAAAAATAACGTCATAAAGAAGTTTCACTTCTTACGAGTGTACCTACGCTAGTAGGTACACGCACACATTTTTTGTTTTAATAATTGCGATGTACAGACAGCGGAACTTTATTTTTTATTATACCTATGTATGGATGTACAAAGAGTATTATGTAAATATAGTTTTCGCATTGCAGATAAATATCTATAATGGAGGCAGAAGTAGCTGTGTTGAGTGCAATAAGTATTCAAGCGAGTATACGATTATTTGAATTGACGATTCAATTGTTCGCTAACTTATTCCCCAAACAAGCATGCGTAAAAGGTCAGTAATATTTTTTTATGAGATTGTAGTAACAAATGAGTAGGGAAGTCAACGTTTTTTTTATCTGACTGAAGTAGCAAACGAGCATGCAGTACACCTGATGGTAAGTGTTCACTACCGCCCATGGACATCTGTAATCAACTTCATCTGAAGTCAATCACAGATGCGTAGCTACTCCCGAGGACTATGTTGGTTGCGTCATATAAGTGTGCCAGCAACCACACCCTTCTATCGAAACGCAAGAAATGTTTCACGCCAGAAATAGGTGTGGCGGTGGTACTTCCCCGGTCGAACTACACTGGTTCTACCACCAGAGTATACTCACCTTCGAGTAAAGTGCTCATAACTTTTTTAATACTTGCAAATAGCTTAATTAAATTGTACCTATCTAAAGCTGCATTATTTATGTATATTTATTCATACGAACGTTTAACGCATTCTTAATAGTCTATGAGTACTTAGTGTGTTATTGCCCTTAGATCAAACCCATGTTCTGTATGAAGTTGATTACAGATGAGCATGGGCGGCGGTGACCACTTACCAGGTGAACTGCATGCTCGTTTGCTACTTCAGTTAGATAAAAAAAATGAAAAAAATTACTTACTTGACACAAAATTTTTTTCCACTTGTTATTTACCACTAAACCAAACGGCCGATTGAATCGGCGACACATGAGCGAGGTGGAAAGTAGTCATAATTTGTAGCAAAACAATTGCTACAAATTATGACTTAACATTTTTTTTGTAAGACGCAAAGTTTCCGAGATATCGCAAAAAAAGTGTTTTCACCCCATTTTCCAAGATGGCGGCCGGGGGACAAGCGCGGCGACTCCACAAACTTGAGGTTAAGCTTCCGTTGACCCTTCACACATGTCCCAAAAATAAAATTACATACCCTAAAAATGCAATTGTCGATCCTTAAATTGTAACATTTCAATTTAAATAGGTATCTAGTTGTATAAAGAATGCGCTTTACGGGTATTTGACCATCATGCAGAAGCGTACACATGCGTTACCATATTGCTACAATTGATAGGTATTTAGTATATAACCATATTAATAGAACATGAAAAAACGTGTCATTTTTTCCATAACCTCAGATAAAGATTGTAAGTAAGTACATAACAATCAATGAGGCCAGTGTTGTCTCAGCTGAATTATTATTTTATTTTTAGGTATAAATTATTATACGCTCACAAATTTGTAAGTAATGTTTAAAAGTATTTGTATTTATTATATTTAAAATTATATATGTACAACGGTTGACGTTGTGTACCTATTAATATAGATTTATGACGACCATCGGGTCGTCATCAGTATGCAAACTTTGCATCCTGATCTGACACGTAGTGGTTCTGGGTTCAATTTCCGGGCAGCCAGGTATCTGAAAAATGAATTTATATTTCTGTTCTGGGTCTGGGTGTTTGTGTATTCGTCTTTGTATGTCCTTGGCACCTACGTTACAGGAGCAAATCCTACTGTGGAAGTGTAGAATGTGTAAAAATCTTTTATATAATTTTTAGTATAAGGAAACGAGTACTTGAGCTGATCACAATTACTTTACAAATTCTCAAAAATAGTATCATTTAAAAATAATATGAATTTCGTAAAAAACTTGCGAAGCAATCCGCCCGAGTGCGTGCTTATCCCAGCGCATCACCATTTCCAGTTCGGTATCGTACATGCGTTCCATTTTTGACCGACTTCAAAAAGGAGAAGGTTCTTAATTTGGCCGGTATATTTTTTATTTTTTTTTTTGTAAAAAATTGACATTTGCTAGATACCTACGGCTTTGACTTAAACTTCGATCAATTTTGACCGAATCCGATTATTTTGACGAAGGTGGCACACAGGTGGTTTACAGGTGGTAGAACCAATTTAGTTCGACCAGGGTAGCGGAAGTACCACCGCCACATTAATTTTTAGCGTGAAGCATTTCTTGCGTTTTGATAGAAGGATGTGGCTGCCGGCACACTTTCACATGAGGGGGCCATCATAGTCCTCGGGAGTAGCAACGCACCTGTGATTGACTTCAGACGGAACCCATGTTCTGTATGTAGTTGATTACAGATGTCCATGGGCGGCAGTGACCACTTACCATCAGGTGGACTGCATGCTCGTTTGCTACTTCAGTCAGTTAAAAAAAAAGGTGGCCGAAGCCAAAGCATACGATTTTATGAACGAAACATCACAAACATTGTAACTTTGCGTTACCAATCTAATCTTTGTAATTGTTCTCACAAATTGTTAGGTTAGTTATATCTTAAAATGGTTATACTTTCATTTCCCAGATGGTTTTACTTACGACTTCATCATCGCGGGTGGAGGATCCGCAGGCTGTGTTCTCGCCAGGAGGCTTTCGGATGTAGAATACTATAATGTACTTTTGATAGAGGCCGGAGATGATCCAACTTTGTCTGTTATGGTAAGTAATAACTATATTTTTTATTTGGAAAATCCAACAGATATTTTGGGGGGTGGCAGGAGTGACTTAGAGGTATGCTAAACTATAAAGGGGTAAAGTCCCACCGCCTTCTATTCTATTTCGAACGATAAGGCAGGTCCACCTGATGGTAAGTGGTCACTGCCGCTCGAGGAAATTTATAAGCAACCTCATATAGAACATGGGTTCTAACTAAAGTCAATCACAGATGTGTCGAATATAAAAGTGTACCTGCAACCTGTGGTTGCAAAGTGTAAAATAAATCAAGGAATTGTCGGTATAAATTGATTTGTTAATATCACGATATAATAAACCATATAAAGTCATGTTGAAATGCGACAAACTAAATTTAAACATGTTTCTCTTTTAGTTTTGAACAATGTCATAAGTGATTAGATAGATAGATATTTAAATAATAAATAAATAATTAGTAGGTAAGAGGGTCGAGACAAATCTCACTAAAAAGGGAGGAGGGTGTAAAGTCGCCAAAAATCACCTTAAGTAACTAATGTAGTATTACTAAATTAAATGTGACAAAAATAATGTTGCAGGTACCAGGGTTCATGTTTTACGCACAATACTCGGAATTCGATTGGAACTACACGTCAATAAATGATAAGTACGCGTGGCAGTGTTATAAAAATGACGTCGTACAGTTGGCCAGAGGTTACGGGCTCGGCGGCTCCAGTTGCCTCAACTACATGATATATGTCCGAGGACATCACACCGACTACCGCCAGTGGGCGGACATAACCAACGATTCCACTTGGGACTGGGAGAACGTCCTCCCCTATTTCCTCAGGAGCGAACGCATGGAAGACTCAAATATACTAAACTCGCCGACCGGAGCCTTTCACAATACCAACGGCGAATTAAGAGTCACCACAGAGACATTCGAGGAGTGCTTGAAGTATTTCCCAGTTCTAAACGAAATTGGATATCAAACAGTTGTGGATAACAATGGATACGACACGTTAGGATTCAGTTTCCCATCGCTCACAATGGCGGAAGGTAAGCGACAGAGCGCATGTTACGCATTCCTATCCCCTGTTAAAGACAGGAAAAATTTGCACGTGCTAAAGAACACACGAGTGACTAAAGTTGTTTTTAACGAAAACGTAGCAGTCGGCGTAGAAGTTCTCACAGCGAGCAAAGAAAAGATGACATTAAGGGCAAGTAGAGAAGTCATCTTGTCGGCGGGAGCCATAAACAGTCCTCAGCTTTTAATGTTATCAGGCATCGGCCCAAAGGAACATTTACAGTCTTTTAACATTACGACAATATCTGACCTGCCAGTGGGTCAAAACTTACAAGATCATATAGGTGTTTTCGTACCGTACCAAACATCTAATATATCGGCAATACCAATAAATCCCTTCGAGTTTCCATTCAAAAACATAAATGGCTTCTTTAGTTTAAACAAGACACAAACCCGTCCTGATTCCCAAGTGCTTTTCATTGTATCGAATGACCCTAGCGGCGTTTTGTTGATGTCTGCGTTCACCATTCGCTATGACAATGACATAAGTCGGATACTATACGAAGCTAACAAAGAGAAGGAGATTGCACTAATCTACATAATAAACCTCCACCCTAAATCTCGCGGCAGAATTCTGTTGCGCAGCGCCAATCCCATGGATCCAGTGGAAATTCACACTGGAGCATTCTCAGATAAAACGGATTTGGATAACATGGTAAAATTTATTAAAGATGTTATCCGTATAGAAAACAGTACTTATTTCAAAAGCGTGAACGCGAAACGAGTTGACTTAGCTGGTGAAAGATGCAAGAGTTTTGTTCCTGGTAGTGACGAGTATTGGCGTTGTTATGCCTTGTGTTTGATGGCTACAGTATACCACTACTCCGGCACTTGTGCGATGGGGTCGGTGGTAAGCAGTGACCTCCGTGTCCACGGCGTCCAGGGACTGAGAGTGGTGGACGCGAGTATATTTCCACTCATACCAAGCGGAAACACTAACGCACCGACCATAATGGTCGCTGAGAAGGCTTCAGACATGATCAAGAAGGACCATTATGTGCCGAATAACTACTATTTCTGTTTTCTGATGGAAACCTTTTGTTTTTAGTATTTTTTTTTTTGTTAAGTTGGAGCGTGGAGCTCCCATACTGTTCTCTACACAGTGGGTTCCGGGTTCGATATCACACCAGCTAGATATTTGTATGATAAATTTAGATTACTGTTCTGGGACTTGACATTTATATATTCTGGATAACATCAATGTATAAAAATCAATCGATATCTAATCGAAAATTCGTTTAGACTTATTTAAAAATGTACGTAAAATATGGTTATCTTAAAAGTTACCTTGTTACTTTAGTTCAAGTATTATTACTTTCCAGAATTTGATCTTTTAAGACACATGCGATTCATAGTGTAATAGTGTTTCTTTTCAAATAAATACATGCTATTCCGAGACCTGGCTAGGTAAATATATATTACCAAAAATCTATGAAGTTTTATTCTTTATCCAAATTGGCCCAGTATCTCTTTTTAAGCATTTTACCTATATTTTCGGATTATGTCAACCACGTACAACTAAATTTCACCCTATATGTGTAAAAAGTTCATACATGCGTTTATTTTGTATTTTGAGAATATATGAAAACATATTTTCATATATAAACACAATATTTATTAATCAACTTATCGCATATTCTAAGACAAAATATAACAAAGTTATAAAATTAGACATCGTATAAAAATATCATAATATTTGTCGACTTTCATTATACATTTATACAAAGAAAAAATGGTATTTGCAGTCAGTTCACAACTGAATAGTTTAACTATAGTTATTTGAAAAATGAAATAAAAAAAACAATAATAAGCTTAAATTGTCGTTTATCTTCATCTTCCTAGTCAAGATGAACGGTTTCGGCGTCAGAATCTGAAATAAAAAGTTAAACTCATTACGTACATAGTACGTATTAGTATATCATACTAATATTATAAAGACGAAAGTTTGTGAGTGTGTATGTTTGTTACTTCTTCTCGTCTAAGCGGCTGGAGCTATTTTCATAAAATTTGGTAGGGAGTTAGCTGACATTCTGGATTAACATATAGGCTACTTTTTACTGTGGAAGAATATCTTAGTCCCACGGGACAATCGATACATCGATTTTTTAACGCGGGTGAAGCTGCGGGGTTCAGCTAGTAATGGATATTCGCGTTGGCATTTGCATTCCCGAATATTCGCATGTTTTTACATATTCGCATTGGCAAGAATTGTGCGAATATAGAACTGCAGTTTTATGACCTAAGAAAGGTGTTAAATCTACATTCTACCACCCTTATACTACTTATTTATTTTAAAATTTCTAAACTCATAGCCCTACAGTACAACTTTCTCCAGAGTTGTGGGTGCCATGGACACCTACAAAGAAGAATAACACAAACACCCAGACACGGAACAAGAATCTAAACTCATCATTCAGATACCTGTCTGGCCGGGAATCGAACCCGGAACCTACTGCGTGTCAGACCGCTATGGTAACTGCATCGCCAGCGGGTATAAAATATTGGTTAATTGTATGTGTAGATGCACATGCATCTCACTCAAAATAAACCCGGAGGCGCTCATGTTGGCGTCAAATAAAAAAAAATTGAATTAGCGAATGTTCAAATAATAACTATTGTAATATACAAACTTATAATTGTGTCGCTAGAAAAAATAAATGTATTGCCATTTTTGTATTTTGAAAATGTTACTTGAAATAATGGTACTAAATATAGTGCAAGGTTGGTCTAGCTATAATTATATGATATAAATAGTGTTAGTGTTCATGAGTTTTACTTTATTTCCAACAATACCATTTGTTAGATCACCAGTACGTACGAGGAAGGAGCATGGCGTAATATACAAAAATATGCATATTATTGTTTAACACAGATAGATACGTCATATTACACTATGATCTAATAAAATGACCACAATTTGTAGTATTTTTGCAATTAATGTAGGGTACCTTATTAAGCACCATTAGAATTGCAATTGGTCACAGGCGACCGCATCATTCATCCATTCGTTCCTTCAATGCACCCTCGAGTCCATCAATCATTCGTTACCGCTAGTCAATACAATCAATCATTCGTTCATTTATTTCGAGGCTCACCCGAGTACGCCCGATCGTTCTCTGCTTCCGTTATGTCGACGTCCCTCTCTTCGTCCGCGGACTCCATTTCGTCGTCTTCGGTGGAGTTGGTCGCAAAGCCTTCCGCTAGGTTTTCGGTCACATACTGCCTGTAGTTCAGCTGTGAATTTTTTTAATGTCATGAATCTATTAAATATATTAATAGGTTCATGACATATTAATAGGTTCGTTGATTGGACTGGAGGTGGTAGAACCAGTGTAGTTCGACCGTGGAAGTACCACCGCCACACCTATTTCTAGCGTGAAGCAGTTTTTGCGTTTCGTTGGAAGGATGTGGTTGCCGGCACACTTTTATATGAGGCGACCATCGTAGTCTTAGGGAGTAACAACGCATCTGTAATTGACTTTCGATAGAACCTCAAGTTGTATATGAAGTTGCTTAACTCCTATAAGCTTTCGTATTTTTTTGAGATTACAATTTCGCTTTCCGGCGTCGATTCTTAGGGTCTACTCAAGGTAAAATAAGTGTAGTTTGAAGCTAAAATAGCATCACCACACGTATTTCTAGCGTTAAGCAGTCCTTGTGCTTTGGTAAAAGGGTGTGGCTTCCGGCTCACTTGGATGAGGCTATCCCCTTAGTCCTCGGAAGAGGCAAGATATTTGTGATTGTCCTCTGATCAAACCCTTGTTCTGTGTGAAGTTACTTACAGATGTTTATAGGCGGCAGTGACCACTCACCATCAGGTGGACTGCATGCTCGTTACTCGCTCGCTACTTCTATCATATAATAATAAAATAAGTTTAGCTCTAGGGAAAGGTGCATTTTTAGAAATACAACAATCGATATAGAATAACCCAAGATACACATTTAGCATCTCAAAACTGTCCGGTCAAAAAGAGCGCTCAATTTCAAAATTGTAAAGTTGAGCGCTCATTTCAAGTAGTACAGCGTCGCTTGTTAAACTATACACACCTCAGAAATGCCAAAATGTTCCGTGAACAAATGTAAAAATTTTACATCAAGGACGTTAAAAAAGGATGAAATTTCGTACTTTCGGTAAGTAATAAAGTTAATTGATTTGATTTCGTGATTTGTATGGGTGATTTAAAGGGATTTATATTTTAATTTAATTATTTTGTTTTCAAATTTCACTCATTAGTACAAGTATAACACGATAAACTTCAATAAACTTCAATGATCGCTTTGATAGTATAGTGTAGTTATAGTGTAAGAAGAATGCATTACAAGCCACATTTTATTTTAGTCGTATAATCCAAACGATGACACCGCACCGCGCACTGTGCAGGTAGTGGGGACGTTAAATTTTATTGCTTTTTGCTTAAAGCGCAAAGTTGTATTGCAAAAATAATGGTTGTTATGAACAACGTACATTTGACGACAGTTTTAAGTGAGTTATGTTGGTGACGGCCGGAGGTCGCAGAGAAACGCAAAACCATACTTAAAATTTAATTTAAACTAAAAATTACATTATGTCTTAGAACCTAGAGGTGTGAAACCGAGTCGATGTTAGATCTCGGAATGCCGTGGTGATGGTTGTTTTATTGTTTTTTGATCACTCACTGTTCACGCACTTATCACTTTTGGTTATTTTCTAGTTTATTAGTAATTTTGAAATAAAAATGCGTTAATCATTCTTCGAGTTTAATGGCGACTAAAAAAATTCACAGATAATGAATATGCATAGTGACATAGATAATTAATACTGTCAGTGACACAGATAATACATATTAACGCACACCATACCGCCCACCAAAAGGACTGAAGGTCCTTTTCAAAATAACTAAGTGTAACAAACAAAACAAGTTAATTTGTATCTATGGGCAATGCACATAACTTCACTACAGGTCTCTTTGTAACAGTTCCATCACTTTTCACACTGTATACACGTGTAACGTTATCGTTTCCAGGATGCTTCTCCATAATGCGACCCAATGACCATTTGGCGGGTGGCAAATTATCTGTTTTGATAAGGACTATATCACCAATTTTAAATTCTTTCTCAGTTTTTAGCCACTTGGGGCGTTGTTGTAGTCTTGAAAGGTACTCATCTTGCCAACGTCTCCAAAAATCACCCACTAATTTTTGGGTGTGCTGCCATCGTGATATTGTTGACACCTTTACATCTTTCATATCAGGCGACGGAACCACAGTTGGTGGTTCTCCAATTAAGAAATGTCCTGGTGTTATTGGGTTTAAATTATCTGAGTCGGTATCATCCATTGGGCACAATGGACGGGAATTTAAACAGGCTTCTATTTGACACAGCACCGTTGTCATTTCTTCATAGGTGAGGTGGGTTGTCAAAATTCTTTTTAAATGGTATTTCATGGATTTGACCCCAGTTTCCCAAAGGCCTCCTATGTGAGGGCTATAAGCTGGAATGAAGTGCCATTGTGTCCCTTCATTTGCTAATGTTTGGGTTATGTTTCCACCGAACTGTAGTTTTGCTTCATTCCAGGCATCGACCAACTGCTTGTTCGCACCCACAAAATTTCGCCCTTGGTCACTCCACAGGTGATTGCACCTCCCTCTTCTTGCAACAAAGCGTCGAAAAGCGCCTATAAATGCTTCTGAAGTAAGGTCTCCCACCAATTCAATATGTATAGCTTTTGTGGATAGGCAAACGAATATTGCTACATATGTTTTAGTTGTTCTAACGCCTCTACCTTTAGTCATCAGTGTTTGATATGGCCCTGCGAAATCCACACCACTGTTCAGAAACGGCCTAGCTGGGACAACTCTTTGTCTGGGTAAATCTCCCATTATTTGTGTCCTTGGAGTTGCCTTTATTCTAGCACAAATAAGACATTTGTGGATGTGCTTCTTAACAAGTGATTTTGCTTTTAAAATCCAATAGTTGGAGCGTAAATAACTCAACATCAACTGTACACCCCCATGGATTGTTCTCTGGTGTGCATCGGCCACAATAAGAGATGAGAGACGGTTCTTGTTTCCCATAATAATTGGATTTTTTCTCTCCTCAGGTAAGTTTGTATGTCTTAGGCGACCGCCCACCCTGAGGATACCATGTTTGTCTAAATATGGATTGAGTGACCTTAGTATGCTTCTATTCTTCACTTGCTTATTTGCTTTTAATCTATCGATTTCTTCCTTGAATTCTTCTTCTTGTATTCGTAATATAGAAATGTTAAGCGCTTCTTCCAATTCTTTTGTTTCAATATCACTATCAATGCTTTTCTTCATTTTCTTGTAGTTAAGAAACCTTTTGCAATATACAATGGTTTTAAGTAATTCAATGAGACTATCAAATTTCTCAAATTGTGAAATTAATGTATTTTGTTCCTTTTCAGGATCGTCAAAGGTCAGGTAAGTATTAACTTTTGTTGTTTTCATTTCCAAATCAGTTTCTAATATTTCTTTTTTACTAAAGTGTATTTCCTTTTCAGATAACCATCTTGGACCCTTCCACCATAATTCACATTCTTTTAGTGTTGAAAGCAATACACCTCTAGATGCTAAGTCAGCTGGATTGTCATGTGATAGAACGTGATGCCAACGTTTATTATTAATGTTCTCCACGATTTCTACAACCCGATTGGCAACGAAAGTTTTCCAGCGATTAGGTTCACTACAAAGCCATGCAATGACAATTGAGGAATCGGTCCATGCATACATTTGTGATGTTGGTATTCTCATGGCTTCACCAATTTGTTTCATAAGCTTAGATAGGAGTAATGCACCACAAAGTTCTAAGCGAGGCAAAGATATTGGTTTCAATGGAGCTACTCTTGTTTTAGCAGCTATGAGATTTACTACTATTTGTCCGTCTATTGATTCACTTCTAGTATAAACAACAGCTCCATATGCACGCATCGAAGCATCACAAAACCCGTGGATTTGAACCTTATCTTTGTTCGCAGTTGTTGTGCCAACCCATCTTTTTACTTTTATATCATGGACATTGTCAAAGTCTTTTCTTATATTTCTCCATTCCTTTTCTAATTCTTCACTGACGTTTTCGTCCCAATTTTTCTTTTCCAACCACAGCTTCTGTATTAATATCTTAGCCATGACGGTGCTTGGTGCTATCCAACCAAGAGGGTCGAAAAGTTTTTGTATGTCTGATAAGATGCTACGTTTTGTTATAGATTTAACTGGTGATAAATTTAGGTTGTAATGAAAGCTGTCTGTTTTCAGGTTCCATGTGACACCTAAAGCTTTTATGGTACCATCTAAATTCATGTCTACATCTATCTTCGCTGATCGTTTGTTTTCTTCAATGGACTGTATAAAGGATAAATTGTTGGACGCCCACTTTGTAAGTGTAAACCCCCCTTTAAGTAGGATGTTTTCAATCTCTTTTGCAATTGTTATGGCCTCTTCCACTGTGTCTGCCCCGGACAAGAGATCATCCATGTAAAAGTCTTCTTTGATTGTCTGAGCTGCTGTCGGATGATGTGAACCTTCTTCATTTGCTATTCGCTGCAGTGTTTTTACAGCTAAATAGGGTGCTGAGGCTGTTCCGAAGGTCACTCTAAGAAGTCGGAATTCCTTTATTTCATCAGACTCCTCTGGTCTCCAGAGTATTCGCTGGTAGTCAATATCTTTGTGAGCAACTAGTATTTGAAGGTACATTTTTTGTACATCGGCCATAAAACACACAGGTTTCATGCGCCATCTCATCAGAATGAATCTTAAATCTTCTTGTAACTGAGGGCCGATCAACAGTTCTTCATTAAGTGATACATTATTTGTTCCCTTACAAGATGCGTCGAATACAATACGTGTGCGGGTAGTTTCTTTGTCGTCGCGCACCACGGCATGGTGAGGTAAGTAGATTGCTTTCTTTTTTTCTATTTCTCTTTCAGGCACTCTTTCTATGTAACCTTTCTCTATGTATTCCTCTATCACCCTTTTGTATTCTTCTTTCAGCACAGGAGATTTTTTAAACTTTCTTTCCAGCTGCAGGAATCTTCTGGTTGCTATTTCTTTCGTATTTCCATCTGGTGATATTGGATTTGCTGTTTTAAAAGGTAAGTGGACTACATATCTCCCATCTTCATTTCTGGTTGTTGTTGTTTCATAAATTTGTTCACAAAGCTGTTCTTCTTTTGTTAAACATCTTTTTGTATCAACTTCTACTTCCCAAATTGACTTAAGCATTTCTTCAACGTCGACTTGGTGATGCATGACGACGTAAGTATCACTTTGTGCTTTTGTACTTATTTCACCAAAGAGTATCCAACCCAGGCTAGTCATCTGTGCACATGGAGTTCCTGGTGGGCCCTTGATGAAGCCGTGTTTTAGTATTTGTGCATATTCTTTAACCCCAAGGAGTAAGTCTATAGACCCTGGCGTGAGGTATGTTGGATCAGCCAGGTTGAGGTCCTTGAGATGTGGCCAATGTTGCTTTGTGATTGTTTTTGTAGGTATCTTTGTGGTCAGTTGTTTTGACATCACATAGGCTTGTATTGGTAAACTAAATGTTGAGTCCCATTGTGATCTGATCTGTAGTTGCACCACATGTTTAATCTGTGTTCTAGAAGATCCCACCCCAATAACATTCCCTTTCATAAGTTGTCGATTGAGTCTCAACAGTTGAGTCGCCTTCTCGCTTATAAATGTAGCTTGAGAACCTTGATCTATTAGTGCCCGTAGTGAAATGGTATGGCCTGTATCACTCTTCACTTCCACTACAGCTGTGGCCAGTAATGCTATTTCATGACTAGTACTGAAGTGAGACGCTATCATAGTATTTACTTGAATACTTTCTTTCGCTTCGGATGAAGAAAGCGGTTGTTGTGAACTACTAGGTAAAGCCGCAGATTCTTCGTTTCTATTGACATGTAGCAATGAATGATGACGTCTTTTGCAAATTCTACAGGATACAGGTAATGTACACCTTGATACCACATGTCCCGGTACTAGACAGTTATAACATAATTGTTTGTTTGTTACAAATTTGCTTCTTTCTTCAGGTTCTAGCTTTGTAAATTGCTTGCAGTGACAGAGAGTGTGATTATCATTGCACAGAATACAGTTTCGCTTGTTTGTTGATGTAACCACATGAAATGCCTTCATTGGTTTGCTACTTTCTTTGGTGGAATTTGAAATCAATTCTAAGGTTCGATATTTTTGCTCCAGAAATTTCTTAAAATCTTCCCATGTAGGCAATCGGTCAGTCTCAATGTTATATGTTACTTCCTCCCAACTTCTGTGAGTTTCTGGGTCTAATTTTTGAACTAAGAGATACATAATAATCGGATCCCATGTATTTGTTGATATTTTCATATTATCTAAACCTTTAAGACAGTCGGTGGTTGTGTCAAGTAAATTCTTTAGTTGAGTTGCCGATTGGATAGTAATTTTTTTTTGATTGAATAATGTTTTCATAATAGAATTCAAAAGTAATTTTTTGTTCTCATACCTTGATTTCAAAACATTCCACGCGTGGCCATAATTGTCTGAGGTTACCTGCACGTTTTTTAGTAATGCTTCAGCTTCACCGGTGACACTAGTTTTCAAATAATGCAGTTTTTCCACATCACTCAATGACGTATTCATATCCACCAATGAAATAAACAAATCACTATATGCGGGCCACGCTTCATAATTTCCAGCAAACGTAGGAAGTTGTATTTTCGGTAGTTGTACTAAAGTGTTATGGCCGCCATGTAAATTTACGCTTGCATTGCCGATTTGTTTCTCGTTATCCAAACTGATAGATGTCTTCACTAGCATATCTTTTAAATCACTACACAAGCTAATGTAAATATCTTCACAGGTAAAAAACTTCTCATTCTTGAAATGTTCTAAACTTTGTTTTTGTTCTTTTGTTGTCTTTTTTACCAGATCGTTGTGAGCCATTTTGTATGTATTCCAATAATCTTCTACAATTTTCAATCGTGCTTCAATATATCCCTTTGTAAAGCGCTCTTTAGGGCATTTTTTTAAGTTAACTTTAGTTTTATACAACAACTGTAACGTATCTTCCAACACGGAAATAATTTTTTGTTCTTCCTCCAACATTTTTATTGCGTTATTGTAACTTGAACTTGAAAGCTAGGGATGGCGATCGATCTTCTTCTATCGTTTTAGACGCGAGCAAACTGCCGGCCGCTGCTTTATAATCCGGCTCGAAGGACCATATGATGGTTGTTTTATTGTTTTTTGATCACTCACTGTTCACGCACTTATCACTTTTGGTTATTTTCTAGTTTATTAGTAATTTTGAAATAAAAATGCGTTAATCATTCTTCGAGTTTAATGGCGACTAAAAAAATTCACAGATAATGAATATGCATAGTGACATAGATAATTAATACTGTCAGTGACACAGATAATACATATTAACGCACACCACGTGGATTCTCACGATATGTGGGAACGTTTGAGGTGCTGTGTCAGCTCCTCGGGTTGCTGGCTGGGTCGCGATGCGCTAGGACTGTGCATTAGAGTTAGGGTTATGTAACAAGTGTCATTTTTGTTCGAGACTGTGTATCTAGGGTATTTCTATATCGCAGGATACAACAAAGTTGTTCAACGGCGTTATAATACCTTTCCGTTCGCATCGAGTGAGTACACAAAGTTCCGGAACTTGGCCGCCTCCTTCACGGGCATGAGCCGCACGTAGTCCTTGCTGCCCAGCGGCTGCGTCTTGAGGTGCGCGCCGAGCTTCTTCAGCGACACTATGAACTGGTTGCCCAGCAACTTGATCAGGTTCTCCAGCCTGTATGATTGGAAGTGTTTTATATACCAGTTAACCGGGTAACCGAGTGCTATTGGTTTTTGACGTGACGTCTTATAATTTGATGGAGCCGGCTGCAAGAATCAAAAAACATGACTCATGCGGCGTTACCTCGCTCTGAGGCGTTCCATTTAAGGCTTACAGTGCAAGCGAGAGCGCGGAACGAGCGACAAAGAGGCACAATTGGCCTCCGCGTTCGGCAGCGTTCGACATCTGTCTCTCTTCTACTTTAATGAACGAAACCGACTTTACAGACAACCGACTTATTTATAAAATTGAAGTGGCAAACGGCATGCAATCGACCTGATGGTAAGTTGTCACTGCCACCCATGGACATCTGTGAGCAACTTTAAATAGAACATGGGTTCCATCTGAAGTCCATCACAGATGCTTTGCTACTCCCGACGACTAAGATGGTCGGCTCATATAAAAGTGGGCCAGCAACTCCCATATGTAAACTCGTTTCCGCTACTTGTTTTTTTTTAAAGTAGCAAACGAACATGCAGTACACGTGATCGTGAGTGGTCACTGTCGCCCATGGACTCCTGTAAGCAACTTCATATAGAACATGAAGTTCTATCTAAAGTCAAGTACAGATGCGTCGCTACTCCCGAGGACTAAGATGGTCGCTTCATATAAAAGTGTCAACCACACCGTTCCATCGAAACGCAAGCAATGGTTTACGTTAGAAATAGGTGTGGCGGTGGTACTTTCCCGGGCAAGCTATACTGGTTCTACCTATAAAATTGTTACTACATCTGTGCGCGACGCCGCGCTTATTTGCAGTACGCACGACTCGTATACTAGTGTTACCATTTCTTAGGGGTTTGAACCCACTAAACCCTAGCTACGGTCATATATGTCGCATCGTCGACATGTGGCGCCATCTCTTACCGATTGATGCAAACGTCAGGTTGACATTGCCTCCTGGGCGAAGTCGATTTCACGTGGTTAGATTTGACAAGTGTCACTGTTAAAGAGAAAAAAAGATGGATGATAGCCATCATGGCGTTTGATTCGAAATTTGGGAACGAGAGTGATTTTGGTGGTCGCCACGTGAAGTCGAAATCGCTACTCCTACCTTTTTTTTTTTTTGTTTTTTTTTTTTTGTTTTCGAGGAGGAAACCTTCCAAAGGTACCCGACGCCGTGGGAGCGACGCAGGGTTATGTGGGATTTTTACCGTACTAAAACCCCCCCCCGGTGGCCGTCCTCGGCGCTGAAAAGGAAGACTCCGGGATCTCGAAACGACTTCAACCGGAATCCTCCGAGCGCGCTGCCCCATCGGGCTCCTCCCTGATGGGCGGCTGGGCCCACCGCTCCGTCTAGTCTTTACGACGGTATGCGACCACACGTACCGCCGTCCTTCCCGGGATTGCCTGACCGAACGGTTCGAGCTCCCACTCTAGCCGTCTGCAACCCCGGAAGCCCCTTTTAGTCGCCTCTTACGACAGGCAGGGGATACCGTAGCCCTATTCTGACCCCGAGGCTACAGGGACGCGCTACTCCTACCTACTGCCTTTATTATATATATACACGTTTCCGCTACTTGCTACTACACCTGTGCGCGACGGCGGGCGGCGGCGGCGGCAGCGCGGCGGCGGCGGCGAGCAGCGTCGCGGCGTGCCGGAGGGGGGGCGCGCCCGCACGGGACGCGCACAGTACGCGCGCGCGCCGCGACGCCACGCTCAGTTGCAGCACGCACGACTCGTATACTGCGCACAGCTCTGGAAAACAGAGATTAAGTTATACGAGGGTTATTACTCTGTGGAATGTTGCACAAACTTGTTTTCTTTACTACACTTAGCTGCAGCACAGAGTTGTGTTCTTTATTACACTCGACTGCAGCACGCACGACTCGTAGACCGCGCACAGCTCTGGACAACAGAGGTGGAGTTATACGAGGGTCATTACTCTGTGGAATGTTGCACAAAGTTGTATTCTTCACTATGCTCAGCTGCACCACGAGTTGTGTTCTTTATTACACTCAGCTGCAGCACTTTTTTTATAATACAAAAACTCCACAGACTGTCTAACTTTCCGACTGATCGTTCGTGCCTTTTTCCACATTAGCTTTTTTTTATAACCTAATTAGTATTTCTTTCTAAGCTCCATGTAAGGCCATCGCTGTCACCATCGTACATAGTAAGAGTAGGTTAACTTAGACCTATAGCGGTTAATCAATATTGAAGATCTCTTGTGTTAATGTTTACATGAATATTGTTAATGAAGATGATTTCCCCTTAAATCTAGGAACGACTTTCAAAAGTCGATCGTCTAATCCTCAACTTTACAGCAAATAAATCACTGAATTTTTCATTTTTTTTCTGTCACCGTCCTATCCACCACTGTGCTACCAATTTAATCCTACCTCTCTCATTCCGCGGCAGGTTAGCGTCCGTGGACCGTTCCCGCATGTCCGCGAGATCGCGCGCGCGTTGTATCGTCTGCTTGGCGGCGGTGAGACGCGCGGTCGCGTGTGACGTCACCACCGCTACCAGCGACGCCGCGTTGCTCGCCGTCACCCATGACAGTCGCTCGTTCTGGGTCTGCGGATCTGGACCCTGGAAGGATATATATCCTGAAATAAACACTTGGCAGAAAAGGAGAGCCGAGCCTTTGGACATCAGAAGCGGTTCATAGGAAACAGTTCTGAGATCCTTTTATAGGAGAAGCAAATAATATAAACAGGTAGATAGGTCGATCGTTCGATATCGGCCGGTGCACGTGAGGCCATTGACACGTCATCTGTTCTCAACATCCGCCTGCCATTCCGACACACTTATACATACAAATATTTGTATATATCAGTGTTTATTTTAATTTCTGTACCTTGTATGGATTCGAATATATCGCTGCTGTTAATCGATGTCGAGCGATTGTTTGATTGAGAAGCTTTGATTATTCGAAACGGATCGACAAGACTACGATCGATGATAGATCGACGAGTGGACCGTCGTCGACCGATAGTGGTATATATATCATCGTTAGGTAAATTAACCTTTTAAAGTATTTTCTCTCTTCACTGATGTATCTTATTGTTTGCTCACACACGCTCCTCGTAATCGTGAGTGCCCCCCTCTATCTAAAACAGCGCGGGACATCCTTGGGTCCATGACAGCATCCCCCCATTACCCCAGTGCCCGCGTCCACATCAGCCAAACGAGTTAGTAGAGCTACGAGCAGCGCGGCACCAGTGCCCCCCCCTTCTATAACACTCACGCAAACACGTTCCGCTCACTCACTTGTCCCCTCACACGTGAATGCCCCCCCCCCCCCATTAAAGCAGTGCGGCACACCCTTGCGCCCTGGTCCTTTTAGCGCACTTTTATCAAGAGCAAAGGGGAGAATATGAGCTCCATAAAGCCAAGCCATGTTCACCAATTTGCACTTGGCCAGCGCGGTGGACTTTGGCCTGAAACTCTATCATACTGAGAGAAGACCCGTGCCCAGTGGGACAATAATGGGTTGTACCCCCAAAGCCATCCCCCGCTTACCGAGCTCGCGTCCACATCAGCCAGCCGAGTGAGTAGCGCGTCGAGCAGCGCGGCACCAGCGCCCCCCTTCTATGACACTTACGTAAACACGTTCAGCCCACTCGTTTGTCCCCTCACACATGAATGACCCCCCCCCCCCCCCATTGAAAGCAGCGCCGCGCACCCTTTCGCCCTGGTCCTTTTATCATACCTCCTATCAACAGCAGAGCGGAGAATATGAGCTGCACAAAACCAAGCCATGTCCACCAATTCGCACTAGGCCAGCGCGGTCGACTATGGTGGTTACAGTGCCCAGTAGCGGCAAAATAATGGTTTGTACCCCCAAAGCGGGGCCGCTTACCGTGCCCGCGTCGACATCGGCCAGCCGAGTGAGCAGCGCGTCGAGCAGCGCGACGTCGGGCGCGGCGGCGGCGGCGGCGCCCAGCAGCGGAGGTATGAGCGCCGCGCGTTCTGTCACACTCACGCAAACACGCTCCTCCCACTCGCTTATCTCCTGCGAACGGTACAATACATTGGAGATGCTTAACATTCATAGCTCCACATTAGGATTTTCTCCTGTGTCGTGGGTGCATGGACACACGGAAAAACGAATACACACTCAGACCCTACATGAAACTAAACTCATTTAGATAGATGACAGGCCGAGAATCGAACCAGAAACCCCTTGCCGGTACCCGGAAACCCAGACTAGTATGAAACCACTCCGCCACGCGGGTCGCCAAACGATTATACGTTAGAGCTATGACAACAATACATAACATTAGAGACACTATGTCTGCAATGTTATATATTGTGCCAGGTGATAGAACTAGTATAATTGCCATTGCAAATCCATAGGTAATAGTGCAAACTTACCATTCGTTGGACCGCAAGATTGTTTGTTGCTCACTAATTAGAAAAAAATCACTGTTAGAACTATTTAAAAATAAGTCCAAAATACCCTTATCAACTTGATATTATCATTTGAATCAGCCCGTCGGCTCTCGTCCGTCGATATCGTGAGCAGCGTGGTGGTGACGTCCATCAGTTCCTTGGCCACCTTCCTGTTCAGTTCGTTAGCGGGTTGCGACGCATCTGGTAGTTCCTCTTTGAAGAGTATGCCTCGTAACGTGCCCAGTATGTGCGCTTTGCTCGCTGCTACCGATGCGGTGCTGTCGCCAACTGCGAATCATTTTTTATTATGCAATATAATAATTGTTGGTTGTACTTATCTTTGCGTATACTTATTTCGTCCTGGTGATACTACAGGGTCCCTCATGAATTATTTGTGACTAATAATTTATATACAAAATCTTTTTTTTTTTAACTAATCAATTGACTTGTTAACTTAACCCTGGCCTGGCGACGCAGGGTTATGTGTTTTTTTACCGCACTAAAAGCCCTCCGGTGAACGTCCTCGGCGCTACAAAGAGGACTCCGGGATCTCCAAAGGAACACAACCGGATTCAACTTAAACCTGGCCTAAGTTAACAAGTCAATCGCTTAGTACATTACGTATAACCGTTCCAACACTCCTATCAGTGTAGAAAGAGAAGAGAGAAGTCGGGTCTATATCTGTTCTAGGACTTTCTCTTGTGATGTGAATCCAGACCTAAAAGAGAAATCTAAATTCATCGTTTAGAAATCAGTTTAGCCGGTGATTGAACCCGGAACCCTGCATCACAAAGAGTTATGGTGATCGCTCCGGCACCGGTGTCGTCAAAAAATATAAGTTAAATTTACAGCCCAAAAAATATGTTAAGAAAAAAGTTTTAATGATGAATCTGAATTTTATTAAATTAAATAAGAACTTACTTATTACGGGCAGAACAGAGGAGTCAACATTCAAATTCGACGCGTACAGTTTCAGGCACGCGTGAAACGCTTCCAGGCAACCGAGCGCTGTGTCGTCATCAAAATCGTACACGTCTTGAAACCTGGCGATGGAAACAGGAATATTTTATTTAACATTTTAAGCCGATTATGTCAGTAGGAGGGTATTTTTTTTATAATAATGAAGTAGCAAACAAGCATGCAGTCCACCTGATGGTAAGTGGTCACTGCCGCCCATGGACATCTGTAAGAAACTTCAAATAGAACATAGGTTCTATCTGAAGTCAAACACAGATGCGTCGCTACTCCCGAGGACTAGGATGGTCGCCTCATATAAAAGTGTGCCGGCAACCACACCCTTCCATCGAAACGCAAGGAATGCTTCACGCCAGCCAGTACCGGCGTTAGGGTAGGACGCGGTTGGGCCACCACCCAGGGCGCCGGACAGTAAGGGCGCCGCAGACGCAGGCTTTCCTTTTTGTGCCTGCATTTGAATTGCAATAAAGGGGCGTAGCAGAAATGTCGCCCAGGGCGCTGGTATTGCTAAAACCCAGCACTGACGCTACAAATAGGTGTGGCGGTGGTATCACCCCGGTCGAACCATATTCGTTGTACTTTACAAAAACCCGTGTTATAAGACATACCTGCACAGACACCGGTCGTACAGCACGCTCGCGTCGATGACGTCACTGGCGCCGCCACACGCCGCGGTAACTCAGCTAGGTACGCTCTTCCGCTGACGTACACGCTATACCGATACAAGACACACCTGCACAGACACCGGTCGTACAGCAGCGCTGCGAGGGTAAGCACGCGCGCGTGCACGCTCGCGTCGATGACGTCACTGGCGCCGCCACACGCCGCTGAAACGCAGCTCGGTACGCTCCATTGATAACTACGCTATACTGATACAACACACACCTGTATGGAAACCGGTCGTACAGCAACGCGGCGAGGGTCAGCACGCGCGCGTCGATGACGTCACTAGCTCTGCCTCGCGCCGCGGCAACGTAACTCGCTACGCTCCGTTGACAACCACGCTATACTGATATAAGCCACACCTGCACAGACACCGGTCGTACAGCAGCGCGGCGAGGGCCAGCACGCGCGCGTGCACGCTCGCGTCGCCGACGTCGCAGGCGGCCACCGCCGCGGCGACCGCGCGCGCCGCCCAGCGCTGCCACACGCCGCGGGAACGCAGCTCGGTACGCTCCTCCGTAGACGACCACGCTACTTGATCGCTGGTAATCGAAATAGAGTATTAGGGGTCATTCGTTATTTTTTGAATCATTTAGAAGTAGCGAGGAAACGGTCTACGTGATGGAAAGAGATTACTAAAGCCCATAAGCATGTACAACAACTTCATATAGATCCACCATTTTATTTTAAAATTAAAAATATTAAAAAATAATCAGAAGTTTGTTTAAATTTTCAATCCCTTATCCCAAATATTTGAGAAAGTGGACATGGACACAATGAATATAGTTAGACCCTTTTTTTTTAAAGTGGGTAATCCTCATGGATACCTATCCGCCCGGGGCAGCAGCTGGGTTATGCCGGACTCTTACCGGCTAAACCCCCACTGTGTTTTCACCTCCGCACCGTTTGGCGGGAACACGGGCACGCTTTCACATTCATCCGCGAAATAGTTAGACCCCTAGCGTAAACCTACGGTACGCGCCGTGTACCTGTGTGTGGCCTCTTAAATTACCGTAATAAAAAGCAGGCGGCGAGGAGTCGCAAATATTTACACGCTATGAGGCCCCTAGCACATGGCGTATTTTAATCGCGCAGATGACGCGCTGGTAACGCACGTATACGCACTTCAAACGAGATTTGAACGCAACCTTGTAACGTGAGCACATGGGGTGATCGTGAAACGTGCGTCGTCTGCGCGTATACGCGCAGATATAGCGATACAGATATACATAAAAGATGGTAAAAAAATTTAAATGTATCGAATGTCATCGCATGAAACGAGTTTCGAACGCGCTTCACACACGCGTTTGTGTCGTATTTTACGCGCGTTCGAATCTGTGAAAACGCAAAAATCGGCATCTACGGCGCAATAAACCCACGTCGTCTGCGCGTTAAAATACGCCATGTGCTGGGTGCCTGAGGTAACCATAAAACAGAACATCTCTTACCGACATTCGCGAATGCGGTTTCTTGTTTTAACCGACTTCCAAAAAGGAGGTCGGCGCTCATATAGGACATAGTTTCGTCACCGTCGACTAGCGAAATTTGTTGAGCGCCGACTTCGGGACTATGAACAAAGTACTGAGTGTGTTTTAAACCAAAGTTAATTGAAATTATTTTTTACTTTTTTGTGACATGAAAGTCGGTAGATATTTTTTATTAAGCAAATTTTATATTAGACGCCAACATGGGCGCTGCCCGGTTTATTTTCAGCATTTCGATAGGGCCAGAAAGTTTATCTACACTCTCTGGCGTCTTCGTAAAAGAATTGTCGTTAAATCAGATGATTTGACGACCCTTTTTTCGTCGATAAACTGCAGTTGGCTTTAAATTTGTATAAATTCGGCGACATTAATTCGTCGTCAAACTGTAATACAATATTCGCAAAACATTTGCACAATTGCGTATGCGAATGCAAATATTCCTTACATCACTACAAGGCACTGATTCAAATTAAAATGTTTTATTAAGCATTATTATTAAAATACCCGTAATTGAGCTCCAACACTCGATAGCACAACGACATGTCCCACAGACATGGCAATGGTTTGAACGGCCGGCTCTTATCTTTCGTCAAGCGTGGCTTCTTGGCAGCACTTTTCTTTGGAGATTGCTGAAGAACATAGAAAGTTTTACGCGTATATAAATTAATTGCGGCTTAAACTACATTGTTAAACGCTGCTATGTCGTAGTATACAGATATACATATCTGAAGCGTTACAACTTAATCCTTTGGGGTAGCAACGCTTCTGTGATATATCAGGTAAAGTTAATCTTGTATAGGGCTGATTAAAGATTTTTTTTTTTTTTTTTATAATTTAACCTTACGATAAGGCAGACGGGCTACCTGATGGAAAGTAGTCACCGTCGCCTATGGACATTCGCAACACCAGAGGAGTTGCCAATGCATCGCCGGCTGTGAAGGAGAGCTCTTTTCGCACCTTTCTTGAAGAACCCCATGTCATAGCGCTCCGGGAATACTTCAGGAGGAAGTTCATTCCACAACTTGCACGTCCGTGGCAAAAACGAGCGTGCAAACCGAACCGTGGAGGACCGCCACGAGTCCAGTTGGTGTGGATGGAACTTCATCCTTCGGCGAGTGGTGCGGTGAAGAAAAGGTGACGAAGGCACCAGGTCAAAAAGTTCCTCGGAACACTCACCGTTGTAAAGCCGGTAGAACACGCAGAGGGAGCCTATATCCCTCCGCAGGCTTAAAGGTTCTAACCGATCGGTGATCCTTGGGTCGTTGACGATTCGGATCGCGCGTTTCTGCACGGAGTCAAGTGGGTTAAGTTGGTATTGGGGCGCCCCTGCCCAGAGATGCGAGCAATACTCCATGTGGGGTCTCACTTGAGCCTTATAAAGCCGAAGGAGTTGCCCCGCAGTGAAGTATCGCTTGGCCCTGTTCAGAACGCCCAACTTTTTGGATGCCAACTTGGCTTTGCCTTCCAAATGACTCCGAAACTGCACATCACACGAGATGTCAACGCCCAGGATCCCCACGCTTTTGTCAACGGAGAGGGAGGTCCCTTGGAACTTTGGCGCCATGACAAATGGGGCTTTTTTAGCGGTAAACGCGCAGACTTGTGTCTTCGTGGGGTTGAACTCAACTAGGTTAAGTCGACCCCATTCTGAGACCCGCTCCAGAGAGTGCTCGATTTCGGACACAAGTCGAATTCTGCTTTCCTGCACTAGTATCCGAGAGGTGTTTGCACGGCCCGTGTACAAGGCATCTCCCGTGCTGTCATCTGCATAGCAATGCATGTTACCGACTTGCTGCAACATATCTTGCCGACTTGCTGCAAAGATGCCTTCGGACAGCAGTGGCAACAAATCATTAGAGGTGCGATCCATTAGACTTTCACAAAGCGCACGCTTACGACCCGATCCATTAGCTTGTGAACTTTACTGACGCAATCTCTAGTGGAACGATCACTTCGACCCACCTTATTAGATGGGTCGTCGTGAGCGTCGCGTGGGCGTAAGTCATGACGACATGAGTGACGTATTCGCCGTGGCCACAACGACCGCGGTCGTCTTGTGGAACGACGTTTTGGGCGTTTGGAGCTTTATGAGAGTCATCTGGAACGCGCCCTAGGTGAATTGTATGCTTTTTTGATACTTTTATATTATCAAAAAAAACTTCCACCGACCTTCGTATTCTCCAGCAGCTGGTTGTGCTCCTTGTACAGGCGGTACACGGTGTCCGCGCGGCCCTCGGCGGGGCTCCACTGCATCACGTGGTGCGCCATGAGGGCCTCGTACACCTGCAACAGTTGCTGCACCTTCATGCAGCTCGCCTTCGACTCCGGCGTCGGATCCGTCAGTGCGAGGTTCTCCTGAAAGATGTGGATTAAATACAATACAATACAAAAACTCCTTATGTACTCCAAAAACAGATATATAACAAAAATAATGTAAGGTACTCATCACTAAGGGTGCGTTTCATTAGACATTCACAAAGTCCACGCTCACGACCGCTCCTTTAATCATAAAAAGAAATGACTCAAAATTAATGTTTTGCGAGTTTATCATCTAGTTCGTTCGCTTTATGGTATAAACTCGTAAAACGCAAATTTTGAGTTATTCCTTTTTATGAATATGGGTCCGATATATCCTCATAACTTTCGATTTATAATTGACTAGCTGCACCCTGCGCGCGTTGATACGCCATCACAAAAAAAAAATCCAGAAACCTTCGCGAGCTGATGAATAACAGTTTTGCTAAAGATCGTCACATGATCAAATAAATATTTTACGGTTCTATAGAGGACATACAGATAAATGTTCATTTTAATATAAAACAAAGAATAAGAAGAAGAAAGATAAGAAATAAGATTTTTTTTTTTTTGTTACGGGGAGGAAACCTTCAAAAGGTACACCGAAGTCTTGGGAGAGACTCCGGGTTATGTGGGATTTTTACCCACTAAAACCTCCTCGGTGGCCTTCCTCAGCACATGTAGTGTACCATCCCCTTTCACCATTCGTTGCTCACGGCGAAATGCAGCCACAGATCCACACAGCCACACGTCCTTCTCGGGGTTGCTTGTTGGACGGTTCGAGCTCTCACTCTAGCCGTCCGCAACCCCAGAGGTTAGTCGCCTCTTACGACAGGCAGGGGATACCGTAGCCGTATTCTACTCCCCGACTACAGGGTGAAGATATATTTACCATATCAATGTTGGCCAACAAATCACATTTACTGAGGTCTGCCAAGTATTTCTTCAACTTGCTTCTGATGAAGTTACTGGAGTTACCCTGACTGCTGAAGAGACCCTCCATGTTACTCTCCACTGAAGTAGTTTGGACTAGCTGAGCAATCAAGTACAGCAAGCGTCCTATAGGTTCCTGGAATATAAATGAGAAATTAATAGCAAACTACACGTGCTTATCTAAGATATTAACTTCCTAACGCAATCGGATAAAACCAGTAACTCACAATCAAAACAGCGCCCGAAGCGTTCGTCTGCACGCACTTATTGTTGTCAAGCACAGATTGGTGTCCTCCTCCGACAGGTACCCAGCTGGCCGTGCAGCATTTTCAGTAGCTTGTCGTGTAATACCAGCTTGTCTTATATACAAACCATACATACATAATACATACATATATACATTCGGTGAAGGAAAACATCGTGAGGAAACCTACACACCCGAGAGTTCTTAAAAAAAAAGTTCTCGGAGGTGTGTGAAGTCCACCAATGGCCACTTGGCCAGCGCGATGGACTATGGTCTATAATTCTCTCATTCTGTGAGAAGACCCATGCCCAGCAGTGGGCCAATAATGCGTTAATGCGACGTATATACATAAACATTACCTTAAAAAGCAGGAACTCACAATCAAAACAGCGCCCGAAGCGTTCGTCTGCACGCACTTGTCCAAACACAGGTTGGTGTCGCCCTCCGACAGGTACTTGCTCAGTTGACCGTGCAGCATGTCCAGTAGTTCGTCGTGCAGCGCCGGCTTGTCTTGCACGCACGCGTACCAACCTGGAATAAAACGAACCCAGTGTACCACCAACATGTTAATGTGCCACAGTATCGTCAGCCCTGTATCATTGTTAGGTACGGGTTTCCTCTTTTACTGTATCGTCAACCCTGTATCATAACTAGGTACGGGTCTCCTCTGAGTTTGACTTTAGGACACACTTGTATGTACATCCCATTATTGTCCCACTGCTGGGTACGGGTCTTCTCACAGAATGAGAGTTATAGGCCATAGCCCACCGCGCTGGCCAAGTGCGAATTGGTGGACTTCACACACCTCCGAGAACTTTTTTTTTAAGAACTCTCGGGTGTGTAGGTTTCCTCACGAAGTTTTCCTTCACCGAAAAGCAGTGATAATTAATTTCTAATACGCACATGAATCAGTGGTGCATGCCTGAGCAAGAGAGCAAGTTTCAACCATTAGGCTATCACTGCTCTAGGACACACTTATGTGACGCTAATTATAAAACTTCATACATCTTTCAGGATTTAAGTTGACTACAGCTTGTTTCTCGTATCTCTTGATTCTGTCTTGAAGAACAAGTTGGAATTTCTTACTTTACCTTCTATCCAGAACGTAGCAGCGCTTACCATTACTTTCATTAGGCAGTAAAACGTATTTCAGTCTCTAATTATCCAGTCCTTATCCAATGTTCCAGACAAGACACGTATTCTGTAGCAGTGTGATACTATATGTGTGTGTGTATTATATTAAGAAAATCGGTAAGAAATAAAAATAGTACTCACGACTGTACAATAGTTCTTTCACGGACGCCTCTTGGCCGAGACATCGGCGTAATGTCATAATGATATTTTCGCAGGTACTTTTACTCGTAGTGGGCACTCTGAAAATGTAATTAATTTTTGTAACATAAAAGAAAACATAGCGTAAACAGAAACTATGGGCGCGTTTCACATGACGCTCACAAAGCCCTAAACGCCCAAAACGTCATTCCGCAAGACGTCCGCGGTCGTTGTGGTCGCGTCGAATACGTCACTCATGACGTCATGACGCCGGAACGCTCACGACGACCCATCTAACAAGGTGGGTCGAAGCGATCGTTCCAGTAGAGAATACGTCAGTATAGCTCACAAGCTAATGGAACGGGAAAAACTGCGGTCGTAAGCGTGTGCTTTGTGAACGTCTAATGGAACGCACCCTAAGACGGCAATGGCGAACGGATACCCTTAAACGTGTGAGTGGGGAATTACAAAAGTTTTTGATGTGGTTGTAATGGGACCCAAAGATATATTAGTCACCAAATATTAGGGTCAATTGGGCCCTCGTTAAAAAGAGACTCAGGACCAACTAGAAGTACTAGTAGAACCAAAATTGTACAATCGGAGAGGTATGGTATCTATCAGTTTTATATGAATTTCTACATGGAGTTGCTTACAAGTGTCCATGAGCGGCAATTACACCTTAAAATCAGGCGATCTATATGCTTGTTTTATACACAAACACAGGCACGCTCCAGTGATTTATTTGCGTTTTAGAATTTAATTATTACTGTTTTTCTGCGAAGGAAAACAACGTGAGGAAATTTACACACCCGAAAGTTATTTGAAAAAAAAGTTCTCGGAGGTGTGTGAAGTCCACCAATTCGCACTTGGCAAGCGCGGTGGACTATGGCCTAAACTCTCTCATTCTGAGAGAAGACCCGTGTCCGGCAGTGGGACAATAATGGGTTGTACCCCGTTTACCCCTTTTTTTTGTTAGCGAGGGGGAAACCATCAAAAGCTACCCGACGCTGTGGGAGTTACGTCGAGTTATGTGTGATTTTAACCGCATTAAAGCCCCCCCGGTGGCCGTCCTCGGCGCTATAAAGAAGACTCCGGGATCTCGAAACGACCTCCTCCTGAATCCTCTGAGCGCGTTGCCCCTTTCGGGCTCATCCCCGGTGAGCATTTGCGCTCACCGTGTCTCCTGGTGTTTACGACAGCATGCGACCACACATACTGCCGTCCTTCCCGGGGGCCCCATTTACCCCTAAACACAAAACAATAAAAATGTGTGCGTGAACTAGCGTACACTCGTAAGAAGTGAAACTTCTTTATGACGTTATTTTTCAAAAAATAATTTACTATATGCAACTTTACAGAAATTGGTTAAATAAAGTTTAATAAAAGGCTTTTATTAAACTTTATCTAATAATCTAATCTATTATAATCTATCTAATATCACGCGTGGTAGGGATAAGAAAAAGATGGCGCGTAACGGAAAAATGTTACACTAATTTTTTTTCCAACCCCGATAAAGAAGTTTCACTTTTGTTTTCCAACCCCGATAAAGAAGTTTCACTTCAATAAAGAGTAGATAGTGAAAGGTAGACGAACGGCAGAGTGTCCCCCTCCTGCGAGGCGTGCACGTGCACGTCGCCGCGGGCGTCGCGCGCGCCGCCGCGCCCGCGCAGCGCCCGCAGCGCCGCCAGCAGCCCGCGCGCCGCCAGCGCGCGCTCCTCCGGCTCCCTGCGCCGACACCGCGAACATTTTGTTAACTTATATAGATGCGTCGAACTTTTTGTGGTGGAATAATTATGGAACTCGCGTCACTGAATAATTTACACTAGTCACACACCCATCGCAACGGTTGATTTTCGTAATTTAAATTAAACAACTAAATAAAATGAAATATTTATAAAATTCAAATAAATTGTTATCATTTTCAAGTTATTTTGAACGCACCAGTTAAAGGTAAAAAGAGGTCTAATTAGTTAAGCTATATTTAAAAGCAATAGCGATATTTTAACAAAAACACCTGACATTTTTAGGACATAGGATTTTAGTAGGACAGTGATACCTTCCCGGATGAACTACAGTTTTTCGGTCAAAGTACCGCCGCTTGGCGCGCGTCATTACTAAAGCGTGTCAGCATAGGTAGGTACAAGCCTCACCTTAAGCCGCTTGAGCAGTGGCTGCACGGCCTCCAGCACGCCGGGCCAGCTCACTGTTACACTTTTTTTTTTTACGTGGGGAAACCCTTCATGGGTTCCTCTCTGCGCGGGGGCAGCTGAGAGGATATGCCGGACTCCTACCGGCTAAAACCTCCACGGTGGTTCTCTGTACGCCCTTTGTCGGGACTGCGGGTACGCTAATAGAATTCGACCGTGGTCCCGACGGCGTCTGCCCTCAGCAGGGCCTCTTTTAGGGTTGGAGCTGGAGTTTCTCCATCCCTCCGTCTATGAGGTGCGCGCGGGAACACCGCGCGCACCACCTCGAGATAGGGAGGTCTGAAGATTTTTCTCTCTCCCTCTCCGCAGCCTCCTTCTTCGAGATGACGTCCTCGCAGAAGGATTTAACGGCTTTCCAGGACCTCCCGCTCGCGGCCATAGCTTTAACTACAGCCGCGAGCGAGAGATCCGGCCACACTGCAGCGGCGAGGACACGGCGCTGACTGTCTCAAGCTGGGCACTCCTCCAGTGTATGCTGCGCCGTATCCTCGGCGCAGATACAATGGTGGCACTGGGTGGTTGGCTCCCTTCCGGCTATGCAGCACAGGTACTTCCCGAAACATCCATGTCCCGAGAGCACCTGCACCATCCGGAAGGTCAGTGACCCATGCCGCCTGTCCATCCAGTCTTCAAGCACTGGGCGGACAGCCTCCACAGTCCTGAGGCCAGCCGTAGGTTCGGCCAGCATCTCCTTCCACTTAGCAGTCATGGACTGTAGAGCGTGGAACTTCCGCTCTTCTTCCTCCTTCGGCGTTGGGTGTTCCTCCCGGAGCCGGAGGTCTTTGCGCCATTGATACATTGCAGCATAGACCCCCGCCTCCAGATCCCAAGGAGGGCACCCAAGCTCACTGTTACCCTAGTGTAACTACCAGGCCAGGTCCCCACCTGAAGTACAGCCGCTTGGTGCACGTCATGATGAGCGCGTCCCGCACGCCGCTGCTGAAGTTGAGCAGCGGCTGCACGGCCTCCAGCACGCCGGGCGACCGCGCGCGGCACTCCTGCAGGATGTCGCGCAGCTTGGCTTGCGGCTCCACTGACAGGGTCTCCTTGCATAGAGCTGATAGGCATTCTGCAATATACAATCCAATTTAATCTCGGAGATGAACTTGCCCGTGTTCAGACTTACTCTATAAAAGACTATAGATTATACATAGATAAAAGAGTATATTAAAAAAAACGTACGGCGTTGCCGCGGTCAAGCTATTGCATAGCATTTTTTATCAACTTTAATTATTTATTTATGCAGTATTTTTTTTCTTTCATATTAATTCTGTTTTTTTTTCTTTGATACTATATACTCTCTCACAAACAGCTGCTTACATATTCGCCCGATCACGGATCGAGACGTGCTGCTCGGAGCAGCTCCTCTCGATCCGTGAGAGTTTCGTACTGTAGTACCAAATACATAAGCGTTAAGCGAACGCTCGACCACGCTACATGTTAGTCGGGTTTTAGGTTTTTTTCGTTACGGAATTTCTTGATTTGCTTGCCGCGCTCAAAGTCAGCGATAAAAGCTATGCAATAGCTTAAAATTAGAAAAAAACGTTAGCAGTAGCCGAAGTCAGCACTTATTATTGCCGTCCAGCAAAATATATTTATGATGAGCTCAGACTTCGGTATGTAAAGTCGCTATGCATTTTTTCCGTTACAGCAGCATAACATTATTTTGGAATTATTATCAATGAAAGGTCCAAATAAGTACCTGCATAGTAAGGATTCCCACTGTCCGAAGCCAGCCTATCAGCCATTATATAAAGTATCTGGTTCGCCGCAAACTGGTGTACCTTGGCCACCTTCACCAGCACACTTATACCGATGTTGGCGCACGCTTGCCGATCCGCTTTGGTCTTGCGGTTCGCTAGCAACGCGAAGCATAGGTGGATTAGGCCGTTTATTATCTTCGGGCACAAGCCCTCACTAGGACAGAAAAAGAAGCAAATGTATATTATAAGCAATCTTTTTTTGGCACATTTACAAACAGAACGTTAGCAAAATTAATTCATAGAATAGAAACAGATTAGTGAATTTGTAGAGGGACGAAATGACTAAGACGCGTATCAAATATTTGCATATTTTTTGCCACCTTGATTTTTGTTGGATTTGGTAGATCGGGGTCACGTGATTGTGACCCCCCACCTTACAAGTCATGAAATATCGGCAAAAACAATTAAAAAATCCCATATCGTGAGTACCCGTTACGTAATAATATCGTATATACGCTTATGAAAATATTAAGATACCTCTCAACGATCGTCTCCAGCAAGGCAGTGATACTGACATCGGGACGCAACACTGAGCGCGCGGCCGCAAACTCCCTGCTCAGCCTCTCATCAACCACCGACGTCTCGATGGCTAGTCTCATCACCTGTACAACAGTAAAAATATTGTAGCGATCTCATTTAATTATTGTTTTATTGTTATTGAGAGGATAGAATGCTTTATGTTTTTGATTCTATCCTTTCAATAAAAGTAAAACAATAATTAAATGAGGTTGCTACAATCTAGTCTAGATACTGAGGTAGAAATGTGCAGCTATTGCAATGCAACTGCGAACGCGGCCACTCGCGCAGCTCGCTACACGTATACACGCGGGGAACGACTCACGTCCAGACACGCGGCCCTGAAGTCCTTGCCCTTCTCGGTGAGCGCGAGCGCGAGCAGCAGCGCGAGCGGCGCGCGCGGCAGCTGCGAGCGCGGCCACTCGCGCAGCTCGCGACACGTGTACACGCGGGGAACGACTCACGTCCAGACACGCGGCCCTGAAGTCCTTGCCCTTCTCGGTGAGCGCGAGCGCGAGCAGCAGCGCGAGCGGCGCGCGCGGCAGCTGCGAGCGCGGCCACTCGCGCAGCTCGCGACACGTGTACACGCGGGGAACGACTCACGTCCAGACACGCGGCCCTGAAGTCCTTGCCCTTCTCGGTGAGCGCGAGCGCGAGCAGCAGCGCGAGCGGCGCGCGCGGCAGCTGCGAGCGCGGCCACTCGCGCAGCTCGCGACACGTGTACACGCGGGGAACGACTCACGTCCAGACACGCGGCCCTGAAGTCCTTGCCCTTCTCGGTGAGCGCGAGCGCGAGCAGCAGCGCGAGCGGCGCGCGCGGCAGCTGCGAGCGCGGCCACTCGCGCAGCTCGCGACACGTGTACACGCGGGGAACGACTCACGTCCAGACACGCGGCCCTGAAGTCCTTGCCCTTCTCGGTGAGCGCGAGCGCGAGCAGCAGCGCGAGCGGCGCGCGCGGCAGCTGCGAGCGCGGCCACTCGCGCAGCTCGCGACACGTGTACACGCGGGGAACGACTCACGTCCAGACACGCGGCCCTGAAGTCCTTGCCCTTCTCGGTGAGCGCGAGCGCGAGCAGCAGCGCGAGCGGCGCGCGCGGCAGCTGCGAGCGCGGCCACTCGCGCAGCTCGCGACACGTGTACACGCGGGGAACGACTCACGTCCAGACACGCGGCCCTGAAGTCCTTGCCCTTCTCGGTGAGCGCGAGCGCGAGCAGCAGCGCGAGCGGCGCGCGCGGCAGCTGCGAGCGCGGCCACTCGCGCAGCTCGCGACACGTGTACACGCGGGGAACGACTCACGTCCAGACACGCGGCCCTGAAGTCCTTGCCCTTCTCGGTGAGCGCGAGCGCGAGCAGCAGCGCGAGCGGCGCGCGCGGCAGCTGCGAGCGCGGCCACTCGCGCAGCTCGCGACACGTGTACACGCGGGGAACGACTCACGTCCAGACACGCGGCCCTGAAGTCCTTGCCCTTCTCGGTGAGCGCGAGCGCGAGCAGCAGCGCGAGCGGCGCGCGCGGCAGCTGCGAGCGCGGCCACTCGCGCAGCTCGCGACACGTGTACACGCGGGGAACGACTCACGTCCAGACACGCGGCCCTGAAGTCCTTGCCCTTCTCGGTGAGCGCGAGCGCGAGCAGCAGCGCGAGCGGCGCGCGCGGCAGCTGCGAGCGCGGCCACTCGCGCAGCTCGCGACACGTGTACACGCGGGGAACGACTCACGTCCAGACACGCGGCCCTGAAGTCCTTGCCCTTCTCGGTGAGCGCGAGCGCGAGCAGCAGCGCGAGCGGCGCGCGCGGCAGCTGCGAGCGCGGCCACTCGCGCAGCTCGCGACACGTGTACACGCGGGGAACGACTCACGTCCAGACACGCGGCCCTGAAGTCCTTGCCCTTCTCGGTGAGCGCGAGCGCGAGCAGCAGCGCGAGCGGCGCGCGCGGCAGCTGCGAGCGCGGCCACTCGCGCAGCTCGCGACACGTGTACACGCGGGGAACGACTCACGTCCAGACACGCGGCCCTGAAGTCCTTGCCCTTCTCGGTGAGCGCGAGCGCGAGCAGCAGCGCGAGCGGCGCGCGCGGCAGCTGCGAGCGCGGCCACTCGCGCAGCTCGCGACACGTGTACACGCGGGGAACGACTCACGTCCAGACACGCGGCCCTGAAGTCCTTGCCCTTCTCGGTGAGCGCGAGCGCGAGCAGCAGCGCGAGCGGCGCGCGCGGCAGCTGCGAGCGCGGCCACTCGCGCAGCTCGCGACACGTGTACACGCGGGGAACGACTCACGTCCAGACACGCGGCCCTGAAGTCCTTGCCCTTCTCGGTGAGCGCGAGCGCGAGCAGCAGCGCGAGCGGCGCGCGCGGCAGCTGCGAGCGCGGCCACTCGCGCAGCTCGCGACACGTGTACACGCGGGGAACGACTCACGTCCAGACACGCGGCCCTGAAGTCCTTGCCCTTCTCGGTGAGCGCGAGCGCGAGCAGCAGCGCGAGCGGCGCGCGCGGCAGCTGCGAGCGCGGCCACTCGCGCAGCTCGCGACACGTGTACACGCGGGGAACGACTCACGTCCAGACACGCGGCCCTGAAGTCCTTGCCCTTCTCGGTGAGCGCGAGCGCGAGCAGCAGCGCGAGCGGCGCGCGCGGCAGCTGCGAGCGCGGCCACTCGCGCAGCTCGCGACACGTGTACACGCGGGGAACGACTCACGTCCAGACACGCGGCCCTGAAGTCCTTGCCCTTCTCGGTGAGCGCGAGCGCGAGCAGCAGCGCGAGCGGCGCGCGCGGCAGCTGCGAGCGCGGCCACTCGCGCAGCTCGCGACACGTGTACACGCGGGGAACGACTCACGTCCAGACACGCGGCCCTGAAGTCCTTGCCCTTCTCGGTGAGCGCGAGCGCGAGCAGCAGCGCGAGCGGCGCGCGCGGCAGCTGCGAGCGCGGCCACTCGCGCAGCTCGCGACACGTGTACACGCGGGGAACGACTCACGTCCAGACACGCGGCCCTGAAGTCCTTGCCCTTCTCGGTGAGCGCGAGCGCGAGCAGCAGCGCGAGCGGCGCGCGCGGCAGCTGCGAGCGCGGCCACTCGCGCAGCTCGCGACACGTGTACACGCGGGGAACGACTCACGTCCAGACACGCGGCCCTGAAGTCCTTGCCCTTCTCGGTGAGCGCGAGCGCGAGCAGCAGCGCGAGCGGCGCGCGCGGCAGCTGCGAGCGCGGCCACTCGCGCAGCTCGCGACACGTGTACACGCGGGGAACGACTCACGTCCAGACACGCGGCCCTGAAGTCCTTGCCCTTCTCGGTGAGCGCGAGCGCGAGCAGCAGCGCGAGCGGCGCGCGCGGCAGCTGCGAGCGCGGCCACTCGCGCAGCTCGCGACACGTGTACACGCGGGGAACGACTCACGTCCAGACACGCGGCCCTGAAGTCCTTGCCCTTCTCGGTGAGCGCGAGCGCGAGCAGCAGCGCGAGCGGCGCGCGCGGCAGCTGCGAGCGCGGCCACTCGCGCAGCTCGCGACACGTGTACACGCGGGGAACGACTCACGTCCAGACACGCGGCCCTGAAGTCCTTGCCCTTCTCGGTGAGCGCGAGCGCGAGCAGCAGCGCGAGCGGCGCGCGCGGCAGCTGCGAGCGCGGCCACTCGCGCAGCTCGCGACACGTGTACACGCGGGGAACGACTCACGTCCAGACACGCGGCCCTGAAGTCCTTGCCCTTCTCGGTGAGCGCGAGCGCGAGCAGCAGCGCGAGCGGCGCGCGCGGCAGCTGCGAGCGCGGCCACTCGCGCAGCTCGCGACACGTGTACACGCGGGGAACGACTCACGTCCAGACACGCGGCCCTGAAGTCCTTGCCCTTCTCGGTGAGCGCGAGCGCGAGCAGCAGCGCGAGCGGCGCGCGCGGCAGCTGCGAGCGCGGCCACTCGCGCAGCTCGCGCAGCAGCGGCGCCGGTTCGTGCGTCAGGAACAGGACGCACGTGGACAGGCAGCGCTGCAGCTCTATCTCGTTGTACGGTGCTGTGGAATGATATTTATATACGGGACGGTACATTCATTGCTGTATTCCACGTCGAGTACCCAGGACACCAGTGTGTCGCTATTGATTATCTATCTATATAACCTGGGTGATCAAAGTGGAATACACCCATTGAGGTGATATCGATATTTTTTCAACCGCTTCTGTCTTGATGAGAGAGAGGTTTCTCTTACTCTTAAATGAGGCAACAATCTTAGCCCTCGGGGGTGTTGACGTATTTGTAATTAACTTTTAATAGAACCCCAGTTTTATATGAAGTTACTTACAGATATCCATGCGCGGCAGTGACCAGTACCATCAGGTGGACTGCATGCTCGTTTCCTATTCCATTCTGGTAAAAAATGAGCTGAGATTTGCGACGACACCGACCCCCACTAATCGCACGTAAGATTGCTCAAAGTGACAAAATCAACAAGTCATTTTAAATTTAAACCTCTTTTTTCACTATTTTTCACACCTTCCCGTGTTATTAGCTATACTACATTTTTTCACGCGAATAAAACCACGGCGTACAACTAGTGAAAAATAGATCTTACTAGTATCCTCAATCTCCATTGTAGTTGTAGACTCGGAATCTTGCAGTGGCGTAGTTATTTTATTGTACATTTGTAAATTGAAGTAGTCGCTCAAATACGCCAGAACTACTTTCAAATTTTGCGAACGGCATAGCCTGCGAAAATACATGTACATTACATTTTTTTCCCATAACACACTTTAGGAAGTAGGTTAGTAAGTAGGGGGTACCACCGTCACAATTATTTCTAGCGTGAGGCAGTTCTTGTGTTTCGGTACCATACTTGGTCTAGTAGAATACTAAATCTGTACTTACTTTACAAGCTGGTGTATGAGCGAAGGCAGGTCTTCTGGTGGCATATCCTTTATGAATGCGCATATCTTCGTAACAAATTTTCTATGTTCAATGCGTGGGAGTTGTAAATCTCTGCAAACAAAACACGCAAACTTTCGTTATATTGATATTGTTGCCATGTTATAAAAAATAAGTGTTAAGTGAAACTTTGCAATTATAATACTAATGTGACGAGATGCTTTAATGTGGCGTGGCGATGACAAAGGAGGTGCGGTGTGGTGACGAAGGAGGTGCGGTGAGGCGAGGGGGTGAGGTGAGGAGAGGAGAGGTGCGATGATTGACGTGGCAGAGCTGTCATTATTATAAAGAATTGAGAATAAAATGTTGGTTAAAAGTATTTTTCTGGTGTCTTATTTTACAGCGTTATACTAAATTTGACGACCCGCGTGGCGGAGCGGTTACCATACCGGTCTGACGCGCGCGTCTGGGTGTTTGTGTTGTCTTGTGTGTCTATGGTACCCATGATACATGAGAAAATCCTAGTGTGGTGCTATAAGTGTAGAAAGCGGGTTTTTTTTTGTAATAGTTAAATAACTAACTTGCTCATAGTAGCGAGCTGCATCAACTGTCTCTTCTTAAAGTTACAACCCAGCAGCTTCTGTAAGCACCGCTTTTTATACTCCTTACTCGAAATTGTAACTGTTTCGTTATTTTCATAGAAACTTATCGTATCAAGCGATGACAACGCGTACATGCATTCTGGTAGAATGTCGCACCAACTGTAAACACAATATTTCAGATCTGTAATAATATTATAAAGCTTATTGGAATAACAATGGAAGGACATATATTGAGGAAGGCTTTAAGCTATATTTTATGTATGTCAGATTAATGGAAAGAGGAATCCAAACGACCAAAGTAGGACCTCTCTGTAGTATCGAGTCTCATACATAAAAGAGGTCAATTGAAATGGAACATCCATTTCAATTGACCTATTGTATCTAGGAAAGATTTAATTAATTGATTATGTTGAGAACTGAATAGATTTTGATGTGCTTATGTCTTATGGATAGTATGTCTAAGTATACCTAAATGGTAATGCATTATAATTTGTCTATATTTTGTACAAATACCTAACAAACATCGATGGAAGCGATAAAACAATTATTCATCTAATATACATAGATTTAATTTGCTTTATGAAATAACATGCACTTTTGTCTTGAAACCGTAACAAACCAATTTACATTCATATTTATAGTATTAGTAGTAGGTGTGATGTGATGTGACTATAAGATATATTTTTTTTTATACTTAAACCTAACGATAAGGCAGACGGGCTACCTGATGGAAAGTAGGTAGTCACCATCGCCTATGGACACTTGCAACGCCAGAGGAGTAGCCAATGCATCACCGATTTATAGATTATATGACAACTAAATAAAAGAAACTAACTTACATCATATTCACATCAGAATCATCAATAATGGACTGTATACTGTCATTGCACCATCTAGTGAGGGCTTCAGGGGGCAGGCGTGGCAGCTCAAGGCACACTCTACGGGTTACATTCTCACAATCTCTAAGTGACATCTGATTCTTCCTTAACACCTCCAGCACCTTGTCTATCACCTTTGAAGACGATACAAGTTATGCTTAAATATATTGGTAACTAATTGACCCTTACCAAATTATCAAATGCACCTTTGTTCATAGGAACTTCAGACGTTCATGAATTCTTGAACATGACCATGATAAAGGATGAAATAAACACTCATAGAGCCAAATACAGAGAGCGATTACAGATACATCTGAACCGGCTGGCAGGGCATCTTACAATACCAGAAACCATTCGTCGACTTAAAAAGCCCCAAGATATATTCGACAATTTCGCTACAAACTGAATGGTTTGTTTTTTAAATAAAGGGTTGGCTCTAATGGGAGCAGCTCCCTACTCGCAAAAAAAAGCACACAACAAATTTGCTTATAGTCTAGGACTGATTCCAGATAAAGCACAGAAAAAAAAACTAATTGACCCGGCAAACTTCAGGAAGGTTTTTATGTATTATACTTAAAAACCTTCCCATTGAATCACCTCGTATCTATAAAAAACTGCATTATAATCCGTAGCGTAGTTTTAAAGATCTAAGCATACATAGGGACAGACAGCGAGAAGCGACTTTGTTTTATACTATGTATAGTGATATAAAAATGTGGTGTTAGTCATGTCCTTAAGATCTTCGCACATATCTCTTGATGCAGTGATAGTGCTCTCGACCATTTAGTCGTGAAAAGAAGTGTGGAGAGCACTAGAGTATGTGGAAATTCATTCACCATCAGGTGATCCAGGACTAATCAAATCAAATCTGAATTGATGATGACTGAAATGGAGCCATTGGAGTGTACAAAGATTCTTTGGACATATCTCCCAGCGCATCGATGGTATCATCGAACGTTTAGTCGTGTAAGGAAGTGTCGAGGACACTAGAATACGTGGTATGTGTGAATACGTGGTATATGTATGTAAATATGATGGATTTACCAAATCAAATCTGCTGTGGGCAGTCCATTAAAAGCATTAATCAGCATGTGTGATAAAGATGACACATGGCAAGACTGAAGTGAGGCTAATGTAGCCATCCAAAGGAATACCACAGCATGATAAACATAACCGCTTTGCCAAGGGCGCAATGTTGAATGTTAGTCAAAAATGGTAGTCAAAAATCAAGGAGTTTATAATGAAGTGCACCTTAGTTCTGTTTAAGATTTTACACTTTAACTAAAGATTTAATTTGGGGGCAACAATAATTATGTAAGGTGATTTTTGCGTTTTTCCAAAAAAACATCTGTTACTTAATTTAATGCAGAAGATTTACACAGTTTCTTCCTGAAAAATATAGGCAATCTTAATCTGAAAAACTCTGACGGTAAAGCTATTGCATAGCATTTTTTATCAACTTATGCAATTATAATTATTTATTTATACAGTATTTATTCTTTAATATAAATTCATACTATATACTTTCTACAAACTACATACTATATACAAACAGCTGATTACATATAGATTTCCAAGCAGCTCGTCTCAATCCATGCGAGCTTCGTACTGCCGTACCATATACATAAACGGTAAGTGAACTCTCGGCCGTGCTACATAGTAAGTGGAGTGGGGGGTGTTAGGTTTTTCGTTACGGAATTTCTTGATTCGCCGCACTCAAAGCTCGTGATAAAAGCTATGCAATAGTTTAACGGAGTTACTATAACCTCCGGGGTGCAATGCATTACAAAAAAAAAAAAAAATACAAAAATATTTATTTATCTCTAGAACATTTCCTTTACAATTAAAACCATGGTTGAAACCACCTATTAAACATAGACATATGTTTGTGGCAGGTGGCCTCGCTCTTCCTTTAGTATTTTACATATTCTTTAAAATAGGACATGTATTAGTACATAACTTTTGTGTGTATTCGTGTGTGTGTGTGTGTGTGTGTGTGTGTGTGTCTATTTTAAAAGGTTCTCTGTGGCGTTGTAACTTAATGGCAGAAGCCATTTTACCAAAGTATTTTTACATGTATATAATTTTAAAAAGCATTAGTGATAAGTGATTAACCTCTGATTGTATCTGGAGTTGATTACAGATTTTCATGGATGCCAGTGCCCACATACCATCAGGACTACATGCTCATTTCTTCAAACTCTTTATTGCTCATTCTTTTCATTATTTTCTAAGTCAGATCTTACAAACCTATATTAGTACAAGCATGCACCCTGTTAGTGTATTGCAATATAATATGTTGTCGCCAAATAATAATAAAAAATACTTGCCTTTTTCTTGTTCTCGATGTTGTTGGACAGTTTGTTGAATTCTGTATCCAAATCTACATTGCCTTTCAATATTGCTTTGGGCAATGCTTTTAGAGTCTGTAAAATTTAATCACTGGCATGTAATAATATTAAGTTAATTGTTTATTAATTTAGATTGATATGTAGTAGAACATAATATGTTGACGGGAGAGGCGGTGGTGGCTTCACATTAGAAATAGATGTGGAGGTGGTCTACATCTATTTCTAGCATGAAGCAGTCCTTATGTTTCATTAGTAGGGTGTGGTTGCTGGCTCATGTATAAGCTGACTTACATTTATGAGGCAATTATGGCCTGAACCACTCTCATTCTGAGGGAACCGGTACCCAGCAGTTTGGGACACTATCGAGTTTACCAGATTCAGGTAGGTTTCAGAGCAAGAATAAAAATATGGTTTGACCATGGAAATACCATGACTGCACATTTCTAGCGAGCAGTTCTTGCTTTTCTGTGAAAGGTTATGGTTGCTGGCTGTCATCCATATGAGGCGACCATTTTAACCTTCGGGAGTAGGAATGCATTTGTTATTTAAATAGAACTTACATATATCCATTGGTGGCAGTGACCACTCAACATCAGGTTGACTGCATACTAATTTGCTACCTCAATCTTATAAAGAAATATATTAGGAATTAGGAAGATGGTAGTAACTTTGCATAGATGAATTGCGTAAGCACATTATTTCTGCCTAATTACAGGAATATTGGACTATCTTGTGTTCTGGTTTTAAGAGTTTAAAATACGATTCGTTTTTTAATTTTACTTTCGTTGCAAACATTGCCTTCGCCTAATTTATTCCTACAAAAACCCAAGATTGACTTAGTAACTGATAAGAGGTGGTAAACAATATTACGTTTTAATAATACCTGTTCGATATCAGTTGTGTTACTCATTTTGATTTGAAAACTATTACAAAAACTTTTGACACTATACAATAATATTACTTTATAAGTCAAAACAACAGCTTAACTGTTTCAGCTACTACGTGCAGCATGGGCAGTATAATCACTGACGTAGCTACTTATCGTATTAAATACTAAATAGAATAATAATATACTAGAATCAATGATTTTCCGGCTTCCCGCCTTGGTTTCGCTTTTCAATTTTCAATGTCATTGTCAATGTCTGACTGTCTGACATTAATTGTCAATGTCATTGACAAAAACTGACATTGACAAATTAATTTGACTTTTTTATTATTTTTCCAGGTTTTGCTTCTTGCTTTTGAAACATAGGTAATAGATCCTGCTTGACAATGTAGGTCTGTGTGACCAACAAGTAAATAATAAAAAGTAGCAATCTTGTATTTTACCCTATTATTATTCAATGATTTAAAAGTAAAAAATATATTTAATTTCTTTATTTAAGTAAAAGAATAGGAGAGATGTACTTTATTTTTCTTAGTATATACAAAACATTAATAGAAACTTAAAATTATAAATAAAATAAACCCTCTAAAATGGCCCTGTGAGGCATGGTTCCCAAAACACTGGCGGCATTACCTTGCTGCACCGCGAGACGTTCAAAAGTTGTACAAAGTAGCCGCCAGCTTTTTGGTCTCCGGAAGCTTCAACAAGTCATTTATGTAATTACATACTTGATAAGATTAATTAATAATTTGCGCTGTACGCAACATAAAGCCAATCGGTATAAAAAGAGAATTAATTATTTTAATTTGGAGTCCTGTGCTTCGATTTTTTAAATCAATCTAGTAGACATACGCTAATTCGAGAATATTAAGTTGATTTCCAGCACGATTAATTCAAATTTATAATTCTGTCAAGAATAAAAATTACTATTCTTGTTTATCTTAGATATAACAACAAAACTCAATAATTAAATTGTAATTGTGAAACTTCAATGGGTTAAAAATACGGGCAAATCATTTATTAAACAAGACATCAAAAAGAGGTTCACAAATTTATGAATCTATTAGTCCAAGATATTTGCATATCAGCCCGTAATCATGAGGTGAAAAAATCTAAAGACTAACCGATTTTTTCTTAAATTGGACTTCTCCCCATAAATAAAACTACCGCTATGTGCATCTATGCTCTGCAATAACTCTTGAAAATTTAGGACTATAACGTCCGATTAATAAATAAATTCAGCGGACTCTAAACACATGGAAGTGAAAACGCGATACATAAACGCACTTTGCATGTAGATTGATATTTTTCGTTTATGTGTATAGTATTGTTTCGCCGATTATCCTCATTTTGTTTCATCAAAGGAGGTTTTTCGTACATTCATATTGATTACACCTTCTCAAGTAGAAGAAGAAATAAATGTCACTATACCAAATTTAAATCTTGAATTTGAATTTAAATGATTATTTTACGTTCTAGAAGTTTTCTTTATTGCATCAGGCGTAAGGAAAGGCAAACAAATATCAAACTTCAAACCAATAACACGCAATACAAGAAACAAGCAATAATAAAAAAAAATCTTCAAACAAAATATCAAGTCTCTCAACAAACTCCCGAAGTGTCGTGTCAATTTTGCTGAAACAAAAGAAAACAGCGAAGATGCCTTGCTATCCTTGCGGCGGTTGCTACTCCCCTTGCTGCGGACCTTGCTACTCCTATTCTTGCTGCTCGCCATGCTGCTCCCCGTGCTATGGCGGCTGCTGCTACCGCTGCTAAGTCCTAGTTGCATGGGAAGCCTGGTATACGCAGTGGGGTTCGAATGACTTGGAAAAAGGCGGTACTCTTGGAGCGTGACGTCGCTCCGTCCAGAGCTTTGCTCCTCGCAAGAGTTGACGTAGAAGCGACTACGACGTAAGAGCTGGCCTCCGTCGGAGCTCCACGTGGCCCTCGAGAGCTCGGAGGGTCTTCGAGTTCCGCACATTCCTTGCGGTGAGCCCGCGAGCGGTGGATGTCAATATGCAAGTTTCTGCAGTTAGCAAAATTGTTACGGTCTTTTTCAGTACGCAAGTCTTGAGCAGTGTTTATTTTTGTATTCCTATATCGTTTGATAATAAAAACGTTCAGGTCACTACTTATGTTTTTCCTTTTAGTATCTGGCCTTTCCTAGGTAGGAACAATATACCTAGGATTTTACTCTGATCAAAAAGCAGACTTTCACTAGGCTTCAGTGAATACCTCTAACCGGAAATATAAAAATATTTGTGCGGCGCTGTGGAAACTGTGCCACGAAAGCTAACCATGTGTATTTCGACCGGGAAGGCGTATGAGGAAAATATCGTGTCCGTCAGGATGGCCGGTCACTACCCATATTTTACATCGAAATAGTTACTAAGAGTTGCTACCTAGTTGCTACCAGTTGCTACCAATCTTAAAATAATTGCTACCTTCGTATTTAAAAAAATAAACTGCTTTTTAAGGTGACCGGCCATTCTGACGTCAGGATGGCCGGTCACCATTCCAGTTAGAACAATCTGCGCAAATGATTGGAGTTTTTTTTTTTACCAAGAGTTGCTACCAAATTGCTACCTTTTTTATACATCGTAATTGACCTCATAGCTGTTAAGGATAAAAAGATATTACAGATTTAATATTAAACGCCTGTACAACTAAATTAGCAAATCCGAAGTAAAATACAATATTCGTATTTTACACAGGCGCCACTTGCACTTTATATTTATATTAGGGTTGTAACGGCGCCTGTGTAAAATACGAATATTGTATTTAACTTCGGATTTGCTAATTTAGTTGTACAGGCGTTTAATATTAAATCTGTAATATCTTTTTATCCTTAACAGCTATGAGGTCAATTACGATGTATAAAAAAGGTAGCAATTTGGTAGCAACTCTTGGTAAAAAAAAAACTCCAATCATTTGCGCAGATTGTTCTAACTGGAATGGTGACCGGCCATCCTGACGTCAGAATGGCCGGTCACCTTAAAAAGCAGTTTATTTTTTTAAATACGAAGGTAGCAATTATTTTAAGATTGGTAGCAACTGGTAGCAACTAGGTAGCAACTCTTAGTAACTATTTCGATGTAAAATATGGGTAGTGACCGGCCATCCTGACGGACACCCAAATTGCTACCTTTTTTATACATCGTAATTGACCTCATAGCTGTTAAGGATAAAAAGATATTACAGATTTAATATTAAACGCCTGTACAACTAAATTAGCAAATCCGATGTTAAATACAATATTCGTATTTTACACAGGCGCCACTTGCACTTTATATTTATATTAGGGTTGTAACGGAGGTCTCTTAGCGGAGGCCGAGGCGGATGCGGAGGTTTAACATAGGCGGAGATGAAATTTTAAGTAGAAAAAAAGGTGTCCGTCAGGATGGCCGGTCACTACCCATATTTTACATCGAAATAGTTACTAAGAGTTGCTACCTAGTTGCTACCAGTTGCTACCAATCTTAAAATAATTGCTACCTTCGTATTTAAAAAAATAAACTGCTTTTTAAGGTGACCGGCCATTCTGACGTCAGGATGGCCGGTCACCATTCCAGGTAGAACAATCTGCGCAAATGATTGGAGTTTTTTTTTTACCAAGAGTTGCTACCAAATTGCTACCTTTTTTATACATCGTAATTGACCTCATAGCTGTTAAGGATAAAAAGATATTACAGATTTAATATTAAACGCCTGTACAACTAAATTAGCAAATCCGAAGTTAAATACAATATTCGTATTTTACACAGGCGCCACTTGCACTTTATATTTATATTAGGGTTGTAACGGAGGTCTCTTAGCGGAGGCCGAGGCGGATGCGGAGGTTGAACATAGGCGGAGATGAAATTTTAAGTAGAAAAAAAGAATAGCATTGATTTATTACAGTAATAGATATAAACCAAAAATAATTCAAACAGATACATTGTACAGTTCTTAGCAAAAATTGAGTAATTACTAATAATAATAAAAAATTACCAACATTTTTTTTATTTTACAAACATTTCTTTTGATAAGCATCAAAAGAAACCTTGTTATATGAAAATTATGAATTAATGAATAGTATAAAAAAACTGATTCAACTGGATTTTATCCTGAGATATAAGATGCCATATAAATTAGAACGTTAACTAAATAGTTCGCATTTACTTGTTGGTGTCGTGAAGTTCAGTGCCAGGTGAACTACTATTTAGTGCAGCTGGTTGAACTTTTTTTTGTGAGGGAATGCAACCTTCAAAAGGTGTACCAAAGCTTTGGGAAAGACTCCGGGTTATGTGGGATTTTTACCCACTCAAACCTCCTCGGTGGCTTTCCTCAGTGCTTGCAGGGGTCCCCGGGGTCCACATAGGAACGCACCGGTGCCACCTGGCACATCTCTTGGGGACGTGTCACCATCCCACTGCACCATACGGTTTCTACGACGACATGAAACCACACATGCCGCCGTCTTTTCTAGCCAAACCCAACCCCAAAAGTCGCCTCTTACGACAAGCAGAGCAGGCCGTATTCTACTCCCCGGCTATAGAGGAATCTCACCGACTACATTAAACGTTTGGAAGGCCGCAAAGCTGTTATGCCATAAAAAAATGTTTGTAATTTTTTATTATTATTAGTAATTACTCAATTTTTGCTAAGAACTGTACAATGTATCTGTTTGAATTATTTTTGGTTTATATCTATTACTGTAATAAATCAATGCTATTCTTTTTTTCTACTTAAAATTTCATCTCCGCCTATGTTAAACCTCCGCATCCGCCTCAGCCTCCGCTAAGAGACCTCCGTTACAACCCTAATATAAATATAAAGTGCAAGTGGCGCCTGTGTAAAATACGAATATTGTATTTAACTTCGGATTTGCTAATTTAGTTGTACAGGCGTTTAATATTAAATCTGTAATATCTTTTTATCCTTAACAGCTATGAGGTCAATTACGATGTATAAAAAAGGTAGCAATTTGGTAGCAACTCTTGGTAAAAAAAAAACTCCAATCATTTGCGCAGATTGTTCTAACTGGAATGGTGACCGGCCATCCTGACGTCAGAATGGCCGGTCACCTTAAAAAGCAGTTTATTTTTTTAAATACGAAGGTAGCAATTATTTTAAGATTGGTAGCAACTGGTAGCAACTAGGTAGCAACTCTTAGTAACTATTTCGATGTAAAATATGGGTAGTGACCGGCCATCCTGACGGACACAAAAAAAGAATAGCATTGATTTATTACAGTAATAGATATAAACCAAAAATAATTCAAACAGATACATTGTACAGTTCTTAGCAAAAATTGAGTAATTACTAATAATAATAAAAAATTACAAACATTTTTTTATGGCATAACAGCTTTGCGGCCTTCCAAACGTTTAATGTAGTCGGTGAGATTCCTCTGTAGCCGGGGAGTAGAATACGGCCTGCTCTGCTTGTCGTAAGAGGCGACTTTTGGGGTTGGGTTTGGCTAGAGTGGGAGCTCAAACCGACCAGACAGCTATACCGAAAAGACGGCGGCATGTGTGGTTTCATGTCGTCGTAGAAACCGTATTGTGCAGGGGGATGGTGACACGTCCCCAAGAGATGTGCCAGGTGGCACCGGTGCGTTCCTATGTGGACCCCGGGGACCCCTGCAAGCACTGAGGAAAGCCACCGAGGAGGTTTGAGTGGGTAAAAATCCCACATAACCCGGAGTCTTTCCCAAAGCTTTGGTACACCATTTGAAGGTTGCATTCCCTCACAAAAAAAAGTTCAACCAGCTGCACTAAATAGTAGTTCATCTGGCACTGAACTTCACGACACCAACAAGTAAATGCGAACTATTTAGTTAACGTTCTAATTTATATGGCATCTTATATCTCAGGATAAAATCCAGTTGAATCAGTTTTTTTATACTATTCATTAATTCATAATTTTCATATAACAAGGTTTCTTTTGATAAGCATCAAAAGAAACCTTGTTATATGAAAATTATAATTGTGTATTGATGAATGTACTAATGTGTATTGTAATGTGTATTGATGAATGAAGAGAGAACACAAAATGGTAGTACGCTTGTACTACCATTTTGTGTTCTCTCTTCATCGTCATCGTCTCTGCTATTTTTCGATAAGTTGATTCCTGTCATTTGGCGTACCTTCCTCCACCGCCCACGATCCTGCATTCCATTTCCCTCACATTACAACATACAGACGAACGGCTGCGTCGCCTAGTGTCATATTCAACGTAAAAAAAACCTCCGTTAAAACTCCGCATGAATTTTGCGGAAGCGGATGCGGAGGCGGAGGTTTGATTTTTGCGGAATTTCGCAATAACGGAGGCGGAGGCCTAACTCCGTTACAACCCTAATTTATATTACACTAGCTGACCCGGCGAACTTCGTTTCGCCAAATAATGAGCACTAAAACCCCCCTGGTGGCCGCCCTCGGCGCTACAAAGCGGACTCCGGGATCTTCAAAGGAACGCAACCGGAATCCTATGAGCACGTTGTCCCATCGGGCTCCTCCCAGATGGGCGGCTGGGCCCACCACTCCATCTAGTCTCTATGACGGTATGCGACCGCAAGTACCGCCGTTCTTCCCGGGATCGCCTGGCTGGACGGTTCAAGCTCCCACTCTAGCCGCCCGCGACCCCGGAAGCTCCTTTTAGTCGCCTTTTACAACAGACAGCGGATACTATAGCCCTATTCTGATCCCGGAACTACAGAGAAGCAGAATCCGACTTGTGTCTGAAATCGAGAACTCTCTGGAGTGGGTCTCGACATGGGGTCGACATAATCTTGTTGAGTTCAACCCCACGAAGACACAAGTCTGCGCATTTACCGCAAAAAAACCCCATTTGTCATAGCGCCAAAGTTTCAAGGAGTTTCACTCAGCGTTGATAGAAGTGTGGGGATGCTGGGAGTTGACATCTCGTGTGATGTGCAATACCGGAGTCATTTGGAAGATAAAGCCAAGTTGGCATCCAAGAAACTCGGCGTTCTTAACAGAGCCAAGCAGTACTTCACTGGAGGGCATCTCCTTCTGCTTTATAAAGCACACGGTCCACGGTCCGGTTTGCGCGCTCTTTCTTGCCGCGAACGTGCAATATGTGGAATGAATTTCCTCCTGAGGTATTCAACATAGGGTTCTTCAAGAAAGGTGTAAAAAGAGCACTCCTTCAAAGCCGGCGATGCGTTGGCGACTCTTATGGTGTTGCAAATGTCCATAGGCGACGGTGACCACTTCCCATCAGGTGGCCCGTCTGCCTTATCGTTAGGTATAATATAAAAAAAAGGAAGACGATAACAACGTCACAGATCTACTGAATAGTAAATTGATTGCTTTTAATATGGAAAAAATACCGGACCTGTTAGTTGGTAGATGCCAATATAAGCCCTTTTTTAGTATTTCAATATTGTATTTTTATTAGTATTTGTAAAAAATACATAAATTGTATTCTTAATAATAATTTCAAAAATAAAAATAATTATAAAATATACTGAAAAGAATCGAACCCAGGCCTTCTCGTCGCGACATTATATTTTGTCACAATCACACGTAGGTACCTATACCATGAGCGAGTGAGGCGGCGCCAGAGGCACAACGCCACCCTTTACTATTTATTTATTTGGTAAAACGTATAATTTTAAATCTTTAATATCTTCTAAATTATTTATTTGATGCACATAGTGTAAAAGACAATTATAATCTTTATTAAATTACGCAGCTAACGAATTAATTTATTTAGATAAGAATTAACACTGAACAGCGTAATATTTTTATTGAGGTTTCAAACTTAAAAAAAAAAATTGCGAGTTAACCATAACAGATAGATATATGCTATCGCGGACTTATTTGTAGCATTTTTGTAGATGCTACAAATAAGTCCGCGTACAATTCTCTAGTACATTACTCTAGTGTTACTCTGCTGGTTTATGCGGCGTACGCGAGTAAAGCTGATTTTTTATAATCTCTTCAACATTTCTCGTTATATTTCAGTCAATTTACATAAAACCGTAATGTAAAACATACGTGGACCATCCTCAAGAATCGTAAAATCTTTTAGTAAAAACCGAACATACAGATAGACAGCTTTTGGGCACTTTGATTTATAATAAGTAAGATGTTTGTATCGTACAAAGCAGCTGAAAACAAAGATAGTTTGATGTTTTTTTTTTGTTTTTAAAATAATGGGAAAAAAGGTAGGTTTATTATTAGTCTGTAGGATGTTCGGTTTGCCACTGTAGGATGTAGTGGCTTGTTAAAGAACATCAGATTCCGGACTTCATTTGTTTCTTCTCACATTGTTGAATTTATTAAAAATCTAGTGGACTGTACTATAGACTAAACTATTGACATAAGTATAGATTGGATGCCAAATACTTACTAGTAGATTGCGATGAATCTTAAATGACTAATAATAACTTACCTTTTTACTCTTTATTTAAAAAAATAATATCAAACGATATTATTATATTATTGTACGATACAATAATATAATATAAATATAAAGTGCAAGTGGCGCCTGTGTAAAATACGAATATTGTATTTTACTTCGGATTTGCTAATTTAGTTGTACAGGCGTTTAATATTAAATCTGTAATATCTTTTTATCCTTAACAGCTATGAAGTCAATTACGATGTATAAAAAAGGTAGCAATTTGGTAGCAACTCTTGGTAAAAAAAAAACTCCAATCATTTGCGCAGATTGTTCTAACTGGAATGGTGACCCATGGGCCATCCTGACGTCAGAATGGCCGGTCACCTTAAAAAGCGGTTTATTTTTTTAAATACGAAGGTAGCAATTATTTTAAGATTGGTAGCAACTGGTAGCAACTAGGTAGCAACTCTTAGTAACTATTTCGATGTAAAATATGGGTAGTGACCGGCCATCCTGACGGACACAAAATATCGCTTCGGAGCTTATTGAACAAAACGCGAAATGAGCACTGCTCTCAAAAATACAAATCGCAAGATGTACGAAATGCAAAATGTACAAGAATAAGTTTCGATGGAAGGGTGTGTGCCGGCACACTTTTAAATGAAGCAACCATCTCAGTCCTCGGCAATAGCAACGCATAAGTTTTTGACTTCAGATAGAACTTATGTTCTGTATGAAGTTACGGGTGTCAATGGGCGGCAATGACCGCTTACCATCAGGTGGGCTACATGCTCATTTGCTATTTCAATATTATATTTAAAAAAATGGTACTGGCACTTGAGATTTTCTATTTTCATTTGCAATTCATTATGTCAGTGCTTACAGTCAATGTCAACGAAATAATTTATCGTGCATGGTAAATTGCCTTTGATAATAATTCTGATAGGATGGATATTTTCCCTATAATAGAAAAAAATCAGAAAGGGAGACCAACACTGTTGTACAACGGATATCGTTATAATAGAAATTCTCGAAAAAATAAAAACCGTACCATTTTGTGGAGATGTGTGAAGCGGTCAACATGCAGTGCATCAAAACTGTAGCCAAGATATTGCGGGAATCTGTTCACGCTTGTAAATGTGATTCTATTGAAAATGAAGTATTTATTACCATGAACAAGACTAAAAAAGACGTTTGTAAGTCATTAGGATCAATACAAGAAGTTTTTGAACAAAACTTTTCAAAATTTGAAGATAACGATCTTGATTTAATTCCCACATTTTCCAGTAAAAGAGATACACTATACAGAACTATAAAGAGGTATCTGAACTCGGAAAAACTTGTTTTCAATACTGTTGATGACGTTTATATACCAGATGCTTTATCAAAAAATTTTGTTGTTAGTGATGGTGCTAATGACGTTATTGTTTTTGCATCCCATTTGGCGCTAAACTTTATGAAAGCTCAAGAATTGAGAACGTATTTTGGTGATGCCACTTTTCAATGCGTACCGAGGCCCTATTATCAATTGTACACAATACATTTGGATATAGATTCAAATGATAAATCCACGAATATAGTCCCAGTTATTTTTGCATTGATGCCCAATAAGGAAGAAAACAGCTATATTCGTTTATTCAGGATTATCGAATTATTAGGCATCAATCTGCCAGTGTTTAAGTGTGACTATGAAATAGCGCAAATGAATGCATATCAAATTGTATTTCCCAACGGCAAACTAAGTGGGTGCTACCATCACTATAATGCTGCTATATTCAAAAAGGCCAAAGCTCTCAAGGCAAATTTAACAAGTGCAGAACGAATGCTCGTGCGCAAAACAGCAATTCTGGTGTCCGTCAGGATGGCCGGTCACTACCCATATTTTACATCGAAATAGTTACTAAGAGTTGCTACCTAGTTGCTACCAGTTGCTACCAATCTTAAAATAATTGCTACCTTCGTATTTAAAAAAATAAACTGCTTTTTAAGGTGACCGGCCATTCTGACGTCAGGATGGCCGGTCACCATTCCAGTTAGAACAATCTGCGCAAATGATTGGAGTTTTTTTTTTTACCAAGAGTTGCTACCAAATTGCTACCTTTTTTATACATCGTAATTGACCTCATAGCTGTTAAGGATAAAAAGATATTACAGATTTAATATTAAACGCCTGTACAACTAAATTAGCAAATCCGAAGTTAAATACAATATTCGTATTTTACACAGGCGCCACTTGCACTTTATATTTATATTAGGGTTGTAACGGAGGTCTCTTAGCGGAGGCCGAGGCGGATGCGGAGGTTTAACATAGGCGGAGATGAAATTTTAAGTAGAAAAAAAGAATAGCATTGATTTATTACAGTAATAGATATAAACCAAAAATAATTCAAACAGATACATTGTACAGTTCTTAGCAAAAATTGAGTGCGTTCCTATGTGGACCCCGTTGTTCAGTGCCAGATGAACTACTATTTAGTGCAGCTGGTTGAACTTTTTTTTGTGAGGGAATGCAACCTTCAAAAGGTGTACCAAAGCTTTGGGAAAGACTCCGGGTTATGTGGGATTTTTACCCACTCAAACCTCCTCGGTGGCTTTCCTCAGTGCTTGCTGGGGTCCCCGGGGTCCACATAGGGACGCACCGGTGCCACCTGGCACATCTCTTGGGGACGTGTCACCATCCCCCTGCACCATACGGTTTCTACGACGACATGAAACCACACATGCCGCCGTCTTTTCGGTATAGCTGTCTGGTCGGTTTGAGCTCCCACTCTAGCCAAACCCAACCCCAAAAGTCGCCTCTTACGACAAGCAGAGCAGGCCGTATTCTACTCCCCGGCTATAGAGGAATCTCACCGACTACATTAAACGTTTGGAACGCCGCAAAGCTGTTATGCCATAAAAAAAATGTTTGTAATTTTTTATTATTATTAGTAATTACTCAATTTTTGCTAAGAACTGTACAATGTATCTGTTTGAATTATTTTTGGTTTATATCAGTCTATTACTGTAATAAATCAATGCTATTCTTTTTTTCTACTTAAAATTTCATCTCCGCCTATGTTAAACCTCCGCATCCGCCTCGGCCTCCGCTAAGAGACCTCCGTTACAACCCTAATATAAATATAAAGTGCAAGTTGCGCCTGTGTAAAATACGAATATTGTATTTAACTTCGGATTTGCTAATTTAGTTGTACAGGCGTTTAATATTAAATCTGTAATATCTTTTTATCCTTAACAGCTATGAGGTCAATTACGATGTATAAAAAAGGTAGCAATTTGGTAGCAACTCTTGGTAAAAAAAAAACTCCAATCATTTGCGCAGATTGTTCTAACTGGAATGGTGACCGGCCATCCTGACGTCAGAATGGCCGGTCACCTTAAAAAGCAGTTTATTTTTTTAAATACGAAGGTAGCAATTATTTTAAGATTGGTAGCAACTGGTAGCAACTAGGTAGCAACTCTTAGTAACTATTTCGATGTAAAATATGGGTAGTGACCGGCCATCCTGACGGACACCAATTCTGCCTTTGTTACCTGGGAACTTAATTCCAGACACATGGTTTCATATTATTGAATCAGCCCCAAATACCGCCAGTATGAAAGCATTTAAAAGATATTTCGAGCGGACTTGGTATCCTCGTCTAAACCCGGCAATACTAAGTTGTGCCTACGAACGGCACCGTACCACCAATGCAGTTGAGGGATGGCACAGGCGTTTACAAGTGAAAATTCCGAAACGAATAAGTTTATTGTTTTTTATTAACAAATTACGCAAAGAAGCCAAATTTGTTGACAGCAAAATTAGAAAAAGTTTTTATGAGCCGCCAAAACGTAACCGAAGAAAACGCGATGTTTTGTTTGATATAAAATACAAAAAATATTTCAAACAGCTTGAAACCCACACATTAACCCCTTCGGATTTTTTGATTAAGATGATTTTTGCCAGACTATAGTTTTAAATTTGAAACACTATCAATGCGTATTCGTGGTATGCACGGTGGTATTGTTTTATTCTCCTAATTTTAATTGAGGAGTTAGTATTTTTTCTATCAATTTACGCTGATCAGCCAATAGAACGGACTTGTTTCTGATTTTTTATTTTAGTTGTGGAGTACATTTTGCTATTTGTAAATTTTGCGTGTTGTGTTCATTTTGCGTTTGTAGATTTTGCATTTTGTACATCTTGCGAATTGTACTTTTTGAGAGCAGTGCTCATTTCGCGTTTTGTTCATTATGCTCCGAAGCGATTATCGCGACGTAGTAAATAAAGTTTTTTTGTAGTGTGGCCAAGCACTTCATCACAGATCGAACACGAACTTTTATCGCGACAACGCGAACACGAATCATCGCTACAAGTGTAGCCGTACCATTGAAATCATTTGATTTTAGAAAATTTGCTATACAAATTAATTGTGACCGTCAGAATGGCCGGTCAGTACCCACATTTTACATCGAAATGGTTATTAAAAGTTGCTACCTAGTTGTTTACTAGTTGCTACTAATCTTTAGTTATTTGCTGCTACCTTTGAATTAAAAAAAAAATAAACTGCTCTTTAAGGTGACCGGCTATTCTGACGTCAGGATGGCCGGTCACCAATCCAGTTAAATATCGTAAATTTGTGACACCCGGCAAGCGAAAACATCATGTTGCCGTGTGTACGCGTTTGTAACTGTTTATAAACATGGCGGTAGTGTGGAGCTGTGGATGGTATCACTTATTGAATTTCTCCTAGGAAATCTTTTAACGCAGACTGGCGTGTTTGGACAACCCATAATGTTAAAGTTTCCAACAATTCCCTCGTCGTTCGTAAACAACGTTGATCAACTGTTGCTAAACAAATGTTTAACGTGAATACGAGGCTTATTGAAAGACAAGAGATTATCATGTACTTATACCAATTTAACACATGTGAATTACTATGAACATGTTAAAAATAAATATGGATACCACCAAATAATTTTGCATAAAGGTTTTTAAAAAAATTGCATTTACCTCTGTTATGATAAGTATGTCCGTAAAAATAATAATGCTATAGAAGAAACAAAATCAAATTCAAAACTAATTAACATAGCTTTATTTCCTAAAAATCACATCACACTGTTCCTGGTAAACCCTTCAATTGTAGCACAAAACACTAATGGCAGTTGAAACACGGGCCTATGGGGCAACAGCAGCAGCCCTGCACGCACGGGGGACAGCGGCAGCAGCCCGGGGGGTCGCAGCCCCCGGGGCACCGCGCGAACGTACCGATGCTGAAGTCGCGATAACACCCGTACTGATAAGGCATCGTTTCTGCAACTTTTGCTATTTTGTATTTTCTTTTGAATTTTATTGATATTTTTTGGAAATTTTAATGATATGACATGTAGTTTTTTGATATGAGTAAATTATATTTTCAGTGAACGATAAAGCGAAGAATAATATTTGGCCAGTAATTATTATTTCAGTATTTAGGTCATCCCCGTACTGGTGTGTGCGATTTTTTAATTACGTCTACTCACAGTTTTTCGACAATATTTACATGCAATAATCTTTAATATTAAAAACAAGGCGGAAGTGCACGTATTGCTCTGTTCAAACAACAAAGTATCAAAATCAGAAGATATAATCTGTTATTGTGTACCTACTACGACAAGGAGGATAGGGCGTGTGGATTCAAATTGCAATTTACAGCATTATTTGGTCCTTGAGATAATGCAAAATTTTACATCAAAATGTTTTAATAATTGTTTTGAAGTTGTATTCGCAGCGCGAAAAAGTATTTCGTTCAAAATATTTAGTCGTAGGTACTGGCTGGATACTAGAAAACTATTTATGAACAACATTTAGGTACATAATATTTATATGCCAAAATTCTATTGTTACAAAAATTGAAATAGTTCATGAACCGCCATCATTTTTGATAAAATAATTATAAAATCTTAATATTTCCAAAAATAATTACGAGAAAAGATATCAATATGCCTGTGTATTATGGTGGTTTTGTCGGGGGCCCCCACTCTGGAGGCTATTGTTTGTATTCATGTCAGCCTTGCAACCCCAGCATTGGAGGTTGTGGGCCATGTGGACCTCTGCCGGGACCTTGTTGTCCGCTCTCGTGTTAACAAAAGTAAGTACTTAAGTTTAGTAAGGAACCCCTTAAATAGCACCTCTCCCTCTCTTCTAGTGGACGTCGTTGTATGCGACTGGGACAAAGACCAGAAAAACACGGTGACGATTGCCAAAACCCAGTTAGAGAGGGGCTATGACCAGCAGAGGTACTAAAACGATTTTTGATGGATGGGAACAAGGGTTAAGGTGGGCATTCACGTTACAATGGTCGCACGAACTACGGTCGTATGCGACAATTTCGATCGTGAATGGCAGACTGTACGACCAAGGTCATGTCGCAGGTCCGTTGAAGTATTCAATTTGAAAAGTTGCGACATGCATGCTTAACTATGCACTTTAAACACGTCTGCATCTTTGTTAACCTTTCACCGTCTTCCTGCTGGTTTGGGTCTTGTCTCATAGTTAGCGAGGTTTAGACTACCATGGTGGTCAAGTTCTGATAGGTGTACCTACTCCACTTTGGGAATTTTTTCTTATAGAACTTTAGCTTTGTTGTTTCTTGCGATGTTTTAATACTAAAGGATCTTTAATTTGTGATATGCATGTAACTTCGAAAAATGTCTGGAATTCCATGGAGGTTATAACCCCCTGTCTATGAAGTAGTTTCAACGACTATGCTTCTGTCATTTGAGATCTACCTACATAAAGATCTATTTTATTTGTGACAGGCATAACCGAACGTTGTATAATTTTTCTACTAAAATTCGTTACCATCTCATTTATATAAAATTTTGTTTTTCAGACTGGCCCAGGAATTTTTTCGTGTTACGATCAAAGGAAGTTATTCGTGTCCAAAAATGTTAATTTAAATGTAAAGTGATAAGTTCCATGTATTGTTTTTAATACTATCGAAACGTGTTTTAATTAATTAGTTAATATCTTATTATCACCCAATTAATTGAACATGAAAACTAATTCTTGTAGTAAATAGATTTGGTTCAAAAGCATTTACCTATTTTACATTTTTTACTGATAGACTAATGTACCTTAGCATGTTTTAAGCTAGTTTGCTGACATAAAAATAAAATATAACTTAAAGGGCCTATTTCCCTGCCATGCCAATCTTCAAACTCCCTCACACGTGTCGCACAAACATGCGTGAATTAACTGCAGTCTTCGCGACACGCTGGTAGAAAATGTCTTTAAAGTAGTGTCCGACCGAAGCTTAGGCCCGGACTCCACCAAAGCGGAGATGTCTAAAGCGGAGACGAGAAAAGATGTTTTTCTGCTAGGTTAAATCCACCGAAGCTGTGTTGTGATGTATATCGACTGGAGCAGCGATGTATCTTAGCTGGGACGGAGGTATGCGTTAGCTATAGTGGGACTGAGAGGCATATCGAACTAGCGGCGCCGCTTAATGAACGCTCTCAGCTTTCCAGCTTGCGCGTGGCACAGCTCATATCTCCGCTTCCATCGCCCAATACTAATATTATACATCTCTGCTCAGTGGAATCCAATGAAGCTGAGTGGGGGCGAGATGTGTAACTAATTAAATTCTTGGTTGTTTATATGACATCTCTGCTCCGCTCGTCTCGTCTTTGGTGGAGTCTGGGCCTTAGGCTTCGGCTTCAGCTCGGCCACCTTCGGCCAAAAAATCCACATTTAGCAAAACCTTCGGCTTCGGTCAAAATTAGCGGAAGTTTTGGCCGAAGCCTAGTTTGGCCGAAGTTTCTATTTCTAGCAAGCGTCAGAATTAAACAAACTAGAAGGAATGCCAGACACAGGGATGAAAATGAAGTGCAAACGCACACGTTAATTAACTTTTGTAATCAGCTTTAGAACTTGGTTTTCTTTCTCATGGTTTTTAAACCTTCGGCTTCGGCGAAGCTTCGAAGTTTGTGGCGATAGCCGGGTTGGATACTACTATAAAGCGATAGGATACAAACGTTACACAAGCGGACCAAATACGAACGCCGAAGTAAACCTGCGTGATAGGAACGATGCCTGTATAGATTTGGCCAGTAGCCCGCATAGTATCAATACTGCTCCAAAAAAATAAAAAGCATACGAAATAATCAAAAATATATATTCATAAACAAGACAGTTGCAATTTAACATATACGAGTACAACGGCAAACACGATAAACAGATTGACAGCCAGAATTCATTATTAGAACATTACCACCCCCACGATTTGAATTGAGAATTGACAATAATAATTATTATTTATTCAAACTGAACTTCGCATGTAAGGATAACAGTTATCACAAACGCCCAAATTGCGAACGTGATAACCCCGTGACAGTGTCGCTATCAACGATGCCTAATATTACAAATGAATACATACTTTGGGTAATCGGATCAGTAAAAGCATAAACTCTTAATATTTTTCACACTGTCGCAATTATATTAGGTAAAGTCCTCTACGCCATTTAAGCACCGAAATATCTTGCTTACCGAAAACCTTGCTCTATTTGTACCCAAAAATGTTGCAGTACGAGAATTTGGATTATAAATGATATAGCTTGTCAGGAAGAGGTTGCATGTAAAGAGGTCTATCCACACGCCGGTCCGCAACAAGAGGCGCATAGGCCGCCGGTGCACCCGCCGATGCAACCGTGTCCACAGCTGAAGTATGATCCCGCTACACCGCCTCGAGCCCTACAAAATTAAATACAGATAGTTTTATACAGAATTAAATAAAGATAATTAAATACAGATTAGTGATGTCACCAATATTTGCATTCGCAAGGATTGTGCGAATATTTGCGAATCGAGAAAAGTATGGTACGGCCGTGCCGCTTTTATGCTTGGCGGGGGCACTGCCGTGCCCCCAGATATAGAACTGTACTTAGACAACTGAAAAAATGTTCACCAATTCTACACAAATTTAAGTCAAACTGCGGTTTGACGACCAAAGAAAAGGGCGCCAAATCACATTTTACCGTCCCCTGTACTACTCTAAAAATTAAAAAAAATGAAATTGCTGAAAAGCTGAAATCTATGGTAATTACATTTTTTTCTAAGTAGGAATTGTAGCAATTGTCACCCCCCGGTGACAACTGAGAAACAGATTTCCCATTTGTCCCCTCTAGTTAGCTTTCAAATGTAACAGCCGGCACAAGTTATCACCCCGGTGACAACTAGGAAGACTATTCCCAGCGGTCACCCCGAGGGACAGGGCTTTTATTGAGAATAATTCGTTGTGGTAAGTATAAGAAAGTGAATCACATTGAAATCGGAAAATTATTGTACAGCATAGTACGTATAAAAGTCTGCAGTTACTGCGAGTTAAGTCGGTGTAATGTTTACCAACAAAACACCGACTTAACTCACAGTAAATTTGTCGACTTGTAAGTTAAATGTATGCGACTCACTAAATACACTTATAATTAACATAACATAAAGCTTACATTACAATGCCAAACTGTGAGTTTTGTTGGAGCTAAGTCGGCATTGAGTCTTTGTAATTTGCGAATTTAAAGTCATTGTACTACATACTTTCATAATAAACTTCATAATCATAACAAACCCATGTAAACAGCCGTGCTCCCCGCACGGCGCGCAGCAGTTGGCCCCTATAGCATGCACGCAGCATGGTCCTGTGCCAAAATCCATGCGGTAGGCCAGAGGCCCGCAGGGTCCACGCATTGGTCCTTGGCAACCCAAACAGCAATTTCGTACAGGCATATTTATTTTTCTAAAGGCTTTTATTATTTACGACTAATGAAGGGAAAATTTTTCACTGCAATTTTTTATGAATTTAAATTTGACACATTGAAATGTCAAGAGACACCTGTGTTTATGGGGAAGATGCTTCAAAGGAGAAAAATATAAACTAGCTAGTATGTGGATAATGAAGAATAACTTATTCAACCAAATAAAAAATACGTACTGCTGCCGGCGCCGATTTTCCGTAACTTATTACTTCTTACAAAAAACTTATATACGACTCGACTATAAGTTTGGGGTGAAAGATCGAAAAAAAATCTAACGTGTGCCCTTAGAGAAGTTGACGATTAAAAAAGGAAAACCTAGATGGACATTACTGGCGACCAAAAAGACGAAACAAAAATAAGTTTTCAAAATTCCTTGCCCATCAGTTCAGTGTCACACTTATTTGACAAATAAAACATTGAAATAACAAAACTAAAAATCGTTTATTCTCTTTCAACATTTTAACTGAAACTTTGTAATAAATATGCCTTGTTCCTCAACCTGTGGAGTTCCTTGCTGCGGCCAGGTGGCGGGCGCGGCATTTCCGGCGCCTTTCTGCGGCCCCTGCTGCGGCGTGTGCATCGGCCCCTGCGGACGGCCCTTCGGCACCTATAGCTGGCGCTACGGGCCTGCATGCTGCCCTTAATGCCCCTAGGGCCCTGCTCGTTTCGGTAACGGTGCATAATTTTATGTATATTGTACATGTGCATTAAATGTGTTGTGATATTATTTTGTTGAGCATAAATTATAAAGATTGAAGATATTATTGACAGTTTTTATTAAGTTACTCCATATATTGGTTGCATTCTTGAATATTATCACTGCTTATGAATCAGGTAGAGTCCACTCTCTATTTAAAACCAGAGAGTCGTCGCGCATGATCCATAAGAATCTATCTGACATTGTTCAGCAGGATAGTGCTAAAAAGTGCAGTTCCTACCGATCATTAGTGCCAGCCACTGACTACCTTGGCAGCCACTGACCATCTTTGTTTCCACGTTAAGTGACATGACACGTGATGATACAGTTCAGTGGGTATGGCCGGTTAAACATTTACACTGAACATAAGCTTTGCTTAAGTATATTGTTTTTAACTCAGACCCGAAAGCATACATTCAAGCTTCTTAGCATACGCCCTTAGGGTGAATGGAGCGTGTCACGATCATCATAATTACTACCATAGTATGGTTGTAGCTTATGGCCCCGAATACACAAGATTTTTCATGATATTATTTTTGGGGAACATGCATTAGTATTCTATCGAAATCATAAAACCGACGGGCTTTAGTTAATTATAAGAGAAATTGTGTCAGATTGTTGTAATTAATGTTCCGAAGACGGCAAGGTGTTCGACGGAAGTACGGTGGCTGGCTGTCGGCATCAGATAGCATTGCAGGAAGTCGGAGCGATGCTCGACAGATAAATCACACTTAAACGCTGTGAGAATGTGCCTCATATGATATAAATACACACAAACTAGTTTTAGTTCAAAATATATTTTTATATTTTGAACTAAAAACCACTTTTATAATAATGATCGCTTTAACAAATTTCGCACCTTTCCCGTTGGTTCTCCTTACCCTCTTTCTTTCAGCATCGCTGAGGTATGAACTGTCATCGCAACTCATCACATTAAAGCATCTCGTCACTGCTACTTTACAATAATGTAACGCAGCAGTGATGTGACGCCCTAATGTGGTAAGTTTGGATACAAATAAGGCGAGATGTGGTGTCAAGAAGGTGCGGTGATAGAGCAAGATCCCAGAGCTGCCAGACGTCACTTACAGTTTTTAATTTTTTTTACAAATGAATTTTTTTTTTTTAATAATTTTATATTTTTTAAAATAATTGCTCTTATTTTAATTTAAGTGGTATTTTTAAAAAATATTTTTTTATTTCTAATAAATAAATAGAAAAAAAATAAAAATGTCGGCTAACTTTAGTATTATTTATTATATGACAATTTTTTTTATTTTTGTTGCCATAATTTACTTGTCAACAAAAGTTCTAAAAATTATAAAATATCTGTTTAAGTAATTTTCATGCTCTTAACAGCGCAGTCGGTCTCACTCAGTCTCATGCGCGTAGATAATGCTCTCGCGCTCCCACTCACAGAGATATTAAAATTTAGTTTAGGGGATGATTGGCCCCTTGGATCGGTCTGTCTTCTTGTCAAAGGTTTTAAATTAGTTGTCGGATGAACATATATAAAAATGAAGCGTCAGAATTTACGTGAAGTTAACTAATTATTTTGAGACCCTTAAGGCGTCTCCCAAGCAATATGGCCGACGGAAAGTGTCTGGGAGTATTGACAATTTATTTTTAACTATACACTCGAAAACATATATGAAAATCAGCCATGAGAATTTACGTGAAGTAAGTAATATTTTTATGTACCTTGATTACCTGATACCTGGAAATTGGCCGTTTGACCAAGCTAGCAGGTAGGCATACGATCATAGTACATACTAACACTACTCAATCGTCCACATTTCATCCGTCAGAAAATACGTGACGTCTGGCAGCTCTGGGATCTTGGACTATGAGGAGTGGGGAGAGAAGTGAGAAAAAAGTGAGGAGTAATTATTGGTGTATTTTTCAGTGTCCTATTTACAGCGTTATATAATTATGGCTATATTCATATTTCCCAAAATATCGATGTAGCAAAGTAGTGCTTATTCCCACTAAGTCAAGTCACGCAACTGACATGCAAGAAATTTTAGGTTTCCAATAGATACACATAAGCATAGCACATAAGCCTCGTATTCATCGTAAATACCTACTTGTTTAGAAACAGTTGATGAACGTTGTTGATGAACGGCAAAATTATTGCTGGGAACTTTGTCTAAATCAATATAGGTTGTCCACACACGCCAGTCTGCGTTAAAATGTTGCCTGAGGAAAAAGTCAAAATGTGATACCATAATTCGTGACCGGCAGAATGGCCGGTCACCCATAATTTGCACCGACATAGTTACTAAAAGTTGCTACCTAATTGCTACTAGTTGCTTAGATCTTTGAATAATTGCCTGTTTATATAATACGAATATTGTATTTAATTTTGCCATTGCTCACTTAATTATACAGGCGTTTAGACATTAATCTATATATCTTTTTATCCTTAAAAGCTATGAGGTCCATTACGATATACTTATATGAAGGTAGCAATTTAGTAGCAACTGTTGGTTAAAAAAAAACTCCAATCATTTGCGCAGATTTTTCTAATTAATTGTTATTATTAACTGGATTGGTGACCGGCCATCCTGACGTCGTGTCCGTCAGGATGGCCGGTCACTACCCATATTTTACATCGAAATAGTTACTAAGAGTTGCTACCTAGTTGCTACCAGTTGCTACCAATCTTAAAATAATTGCTACCTTCGTATTTAAAAAAATAAACTGCTTTTTAAGGTGACCGGCCATTCTGACGTCAGGATGGCCGGTCACCATTCCAGTTAGAACAATCTGCGCAAATGATTGGAGTTTTTTTTTTACCAAGAGTTGCTACCAAATTGCTACCTTTTTTATACATCGTAATTGACCTCATAGCTGTTAAGGATAAAAAGATATTACAGATTTAATATTAAACGCCTGTATAACTAAATTAGCAAATCCGAAGTTAAATACAATATTCGTATTTTACACAGGCGCCACTTGCACTTTATATTTATATTAGGGTTGTAACGGAGGTCTCTTAGCGGAGGCCGAGGCGGATGCGGAGGTTTAACATAGGCGGAGATGAAATTTTAAGTAGAAAAAAAGAATAGCATTGATTTATTACAGTAATAGATATAAACCAAAAATAATTCAAACAGATACATTGTACAGTTCATAGCAAAAATTGAGTAATTACTAATAATAATAAAAAATTACAAACATTTTTTATGGCATAACAGCTTTGCGGGCTTCCAAACGTTTAATGTAGTCGGTGAGATTCCTCTATAGCCGGGGAGTAGAATACGGTCTGCTCTGCTTGTCGTAAAAGGCGACTTTTGGGGTTGGGTTTGGCTAGAGTGGGAGCTCAAACCGACCAGACAGCTATACCGAAAAGACGGCGGCATGTGTGGTTTCATGTCGTCGTAGAAACCGTATGGTGCAGGGGGATGGTGACACGTCCCCAAGAGATGTGCCAGGTGGCACCGGTGCGTTCCTATGTGGACCCCGGGGACCCCTGCAAGCACTGAGAAAAGCCACCGAGGAGGTTTGAGTGGGTAAAAATCCCACATAACCCGGAGTCTTTCCCAAAGCTTAGGTACACCTTTTGAAAGTTGCATTCCCTCACAAAAAAAAGTTCAACCAGCTGCACTAAATAGTAGTTCATCTGGCACTGAACTTCACGACACTAACAAGTAAATGCGAACTATTTAGTTAACGTTCTAATTTATATGGCATCTTATATCTCAGGATAAAATCCAGTTAAATCAGTTTTTTTATACTATTCATTAATTCATAATTTCCATATAACAAGGTTTCTTTTGATGCTTATCAAAAGAAACCTTGTTATATGAAAATTATAATTGTGTATTGATGAATGTACTAATGTGTATTGTAATGTGTATTGATGAATGAAGAGAGAACACAAAATGGTAGTACGCTTGTACTACCATTTTGTGTTCTCTCTTCATCGTCATCGTCTCTGCTATTTTTCGACAAGTTGATTCCTGTCATTTGGCGTACCTTCCTCCACCGCCCACGATCCTGCATTCCATTTCCCTCACATTACAACATACAGACGAACGGCTGCGTCGCCTAGTGTCATATTCAACGTAAAAAAAACCTCCGTTAAAACTCCGCATGAATTTTGCGGAAGCGGATGCGGAGGCGGAGGTTTGATTTTTTGCGAAATTTCGCAATAACGGAGGCGGAGGCCCAACTCCGTTACAACCCTAATTTATATTATACTAGCTGACGCGGCGAACTTCGTTTCGCCAAATAATGAGCACTAAAACCCCCCTGGTGGCCGCCCTCGGCGCTACAAAGCGGACTCCGGGATCTTCAAAGGAACGCAACCGGAATCCTATGAGCACGTTGTCCCATCGGGCTCCTCCCAGATGGGCGGCTGGGCCCACCGCTCCATCTAGTCTCTATGACGGTATGTGACCGCAAGTACCGCCGTCCTTCCCGGGATCGCCTGGCTGGACGGTTCAAGCTCCCACTCTAGCCGCCCGCGAACCCGGAAGCTCCTTTTAGTCGCCTTTTACAACAGACAGCGGATACTATAGCCCTATTCTGATCCCGGAACTACAGAGAAGCAGAATCCGACTTGTGTCTGAAATCGAGAACTCTCTGGAATGGGTCTCGACATGGGGTCGACATAATCTTGTTGAGTTCAACCCCACGAAGACACAAGTCTGCGCGTTTACCGCAAAAAAAACCCCATTTGTCATAGCGCCAAAGTTTCAGTTTGTTTTGTACTGGAGTGCTTTTTTCAAATTAAATACGTGTTATTTACTTATTAATTATATTTTTACCCGTTTGAAATATAGACTGAATATCTATTTGCATAAACACACCAACTACGCATTAAAATTAAAATTAAAAGAACATCAGATTCCCGGACTTCATTTGTTTCTTCTCACATTGTTGAATTTATTAAAAATCTAGTGGACTGTACTATAGACTAAATTATTGAAATAAGTATAGATCGGATGCCAAATACTTACTAGTAGATTGCGATGAATCTTATATGACTAATAATAACTTACCTTTTTACTCATTGTTTAAAAAATAATATCAAACGATATTATTATATTATTGTACGATACAATAATATAATATAAATATAAAGTGCAAGTCGCGCCTGTGTAAAATACGAATATTGTATTTTACTTCGGATTTGCTAATTTAGTTGTACAGGCGTTTAATATTAAATCTGTAATATCTTTTTATCCTTAACAGCTATGAGGTCAATTACGATGTATAAAAAAGGTAGCAATTTGGTAGCAACTCTTGGTAAAAAAAAAACTCCAATCATTTGCGCATATTGTTCTAACTGGAATGGTGACCGGCCATCCTGACGTCAGAATGGCCGGTCACCTTAAAAAGCAGTTTATTTTTTTAAATACGAAGGTAGCAATTATTTTAAGATTGGTAGCAACTGGTAGCAACTAGGTAGCAACTCTTAGTAACTATTTCGATGTAAAATATGGGTAGTGACCGGCCATCCTGACGGACACAATTAGGTAGCAACTTTTAGTAACTATTTCGATGCAAAATATGGGTGGTGACCGGCCATTCTGACGGTCACCCCGCAACATATTGACAGCAACTCGGCAACGTTTATGCAACCATGTTGATAAGTTTATCAACAACGCTAGTTAGCGTTTACCATGAATACGGCTTTATGGCTTTATTCCTTAAGACTGACATGGTTTCCTAAAAATATAAGTCGGCCAGCATTCATACCTTTCCGCCGAAACCAAATACCTACTGTTCAATGTTAAATACGAGTATGACTGGCGGCGTATGCCCCGAAATGAAAATTCAGCGACTTGGCGGACAATATCCCCTGTTTTAGCGGTGCGTCACCGCAAGGATATGTGACTATGTAATAAAAGAAAACGTTTGTGCACACATTTTATTATATAACTTTCACTGAATCAAAAACAATCATGAGCCGCCTTATACGTGGACGTGGACGCCTTTGCCATGGACATTACACAAGACAGTCGTGTTGAGCTTCTCAGCAGGGTCCACAGCAAGGACCGCAGGGCCCACAGCAAGGTCCGCAGGGACCGCAGCACGGGCCGGGGCCGCACGCAGGTGGTCCGCAACAAGGTCCGGGGCCGCACGCTGGGGGACCGCAGCAAGGTCCGGGGCCGCACGGGCCACACGGTCCACAGCAAGGTCCGCACGGAGGCCCGCAGCAAGGCCCACACGACGGCCCGCAGCAAGGACCGCACGGACCTTTACAGAACGACGGGCACGGTGAGCAGCGGGACGCGCAGGGAGGGCAGCAACCGCCGCACGGGCCGCAAGGGCCGCAGCAGGGGCCGCAAGGGCCGCAGCCAGGGAAACAAGGACCGCAGCATGCCATTTCTATTTAATATCGCAAAACGTTTCACTTATTCACTCTATTGATAAAACACTTTTCAATTTTGTTACTAAATTATATTTTACTTATTTTAAAGGTTTTAAATTTTTTATATACTTTCGTGTGTATAGTAAAAAATTCTATAAAATACTGAGGGAAAAATATTCGATCAGAAGAATTTGATATTTTGAATTTTGTTCCATTTAAATATGGTTTGAAAACGACTTTTGTGTACCTGCCAGCATTAATTAAGAACTTGTGTATAGCAAAGAAGTATTAACCCGAACCTCTTCCGCTAGTAATGAACTACCTTTAGCTATTGATAATATTTAAAGTAACATAATTAAATTTATATAAATCAATGTAACATTCCTATTTAAAAAGTCCGAACAACCATTTGTACAAAGTCAATGTACACTTTTATTTCCAGATTCTTTTAAATTTCGCTTAAAACTTTTTTATTGGAAACTGTATTAATCAATTTGTGTTTTTAAATCCGACTCAATGCCACTTTAAATGCAAATGCATTGCAATTGACAACTTTAAAGGCACAAATACTACCTACATCTAAATAAAAAGCATGATTTATAAAAATAAATAAGGAAGAAAACTGCATTGTCGACATGGTACAATTGTACCTTTTGGTTACTTCTATATAGGTGGTAGAACCAGTGTAGTTTGCCCTGGGAAGTACCATCGCCACACCTATTTCTAGCGTGAAGCAGTTCTTGTGTTTCGATGGAAGGGTGTAGTTGCCGGCACATTTTCATATGAGGCGACCATCTTACTCCTCGGGATAGCGTAGCATCTGTGATTGACCTCAGATAGAACCCCATGTTCTGTACGGAGTTGCTTACAGATGTCCATGGGCGGTAGTGACCACTTACCATCAGGTGGACATGCTCGTTTGCTACTTCAATCTTATAAAAAAGAACCTTCTAAAACAATAATGTGACATGCTTATTACAGATAATAGTCTGATCAGGGGTTCCCGAGCGTCGGGACGCTCTGATATAACGCAACACCGTTCTAGTGGAAACACGGGACGATACTCATAGTTTAACTGTAGATATACGATTAAAATATTACCTCTGATTTGAAACTTATGGAATGGTAATCATTATTTTTTATAGTTATTAAACTAGTGAACTAATTTTATTAAATCTTATTAACATATATTTAGGAGTTAACATGAAACATTCTGAGAGAAGACCCGTGCCCAGCTGCGGGACAATAATGGGTTTACTGGGTTACTACGTCTGGGCAATAAGAGTAATAGAATATTATAGCCAGGCCTGTTTCTTTCAAGGCATTCATTTTATCTGGAGTATATTATAAATATGCGTCAACGTCCTCTGCGGGGTATTACTGCACGGTAGAACGATTATGGTTCCCGGAGTCCTATTTGTAACGCCGAGGACGGCCACCGAGGGGGTTTTAGTGCGATAAAATACCACATAACCCTGCGTCGCTCCCATGGCGTCGGGTACCTTTTGAAGGTTTCCTAATCGAAAACAAAAAAAAAAACAAAAAAAAAAGGAAAGGGAATAGGTATGCTATCCCTAGCGCGTAGTAACTAGTTCTTGCGTAACAGTAGAAGGGTGCAGTCGCCCGCTCACTTCCATTTAAGGCGATCTTGGTTTTCGAGAGTAGCAACACATCGGGGATTGACTTCAGATACAATCCCAGTTCTATATGAAGTTGCTTACACATGTCCATGGGCAGCAGTGTCCACTTATCATGGACTGCATGCGCTTTTGCTACATCAATTTTATATTAAAAAAGTAAGTTCTTTACTTCTTATTTGGTCGTACCAACAAAGTAAACATTAACATAAAATGAAGTAAAAAATAGCACATTAAAATCGCAGAAAGATTGGGAAATCCTGTTTAAGTGAACGGTTGCAACACAGAAGCTCCACTTAGCAGTAAACATGGCAATAACGTAGTCATGTGCAATTGAAAGGCGGCTAATACGCGGCTTCCGGCGCAGTTCCGAGGACTGATTGCGAACAGGGTTGCCAACATGTAAGTTTTTTAGGGAAGTTGCAAATAAAAATGCAATCCACCTTAAAGTATGCCACTGGTAATGGACATTTTTAATCAGCAGGATAAGATCAGAGTCATAATTGAGATTAGCCATAGATGCATTGCTACTCCTGACTCAAGAGTTACACAACGCCCTAAGAAGTTCTAAGGACTAAGTCAGTGTAGTAAGGGTAATATTTATGCGAGGTGCTTTAAACGACTTTAAGTATGCCTCGCTTAGTCGATTATCACAACATTCCGATCCATACACAACAGCTCCATCAGTGGTGCTTCCGGAATCGAGACACAGAATTCTACCACCTTTAAAACCTTTTTTTGACGCATTCTTTAAAATCCATATATATCATAACGATGAAAGTTCCCAGCGACAGCACAACGCATATATTTGTAACACAGTATTGTAGTAAATAATAACAGTTTCTATAATTTTTAAAGCTTTTTCTGTGTGCTTAAAACCGCATCAAACCAAAGCTTCTGATTTTTATCTAAAGTATTATTTATAAACATGTTTTTAATCTGCATGTAGATTTCACTTTTAGTTTATGTTTCATTAAATCGGATTTCGCTTTTTTGTAATATAAAGTAACAATTTTTCTACCCTTTTGAAAGGCATCGCCTTTTAATCTAGACGGGTGGCAACCTTAAGACCCGCTCATTATTATGAAGTGGATATCATTGTTGGGAAAGTACCGAATGCAGTTTGTATTTATGAGGTTTTTATAATGATTATTCAAGAGTATTATCGCAGTAGTATTTACTTGCATTTCGGTCTCTGTTGGGGGTTCAGGATTTAATCTAATGTACACTTCATACCACTGAGACATCGCTAAATGGTGATTAGAATTGCCACATGCCATAATGCCTTTAGAGTGAGAAATTATCCACGTTTAGCATCCGTAGTGTACGTACTATGTATTTTTTATTTATTATGTAACTCTTCTCTTGATGACACCCGTAGCGAACACCATGTTAAATAATTATGGGTTAGGTAAGTATTATTTTGATGAAGAATTTTCTTATTATACAATTTTACAATATGAAAATGTTCGTTGAAAAATGAAACAATTTATACGTATTTCTAGGCACTGCTATAGGTCCAATACGATGGATATATAATTCGACATATATATGTACATATGTCGAATGTACGTATAGTATATGTACATAATTCGAAAAAATATAAAATACTGCGCTAAATTTTGATCTTTATTCAGTATACAGTGTAGTATAATAAACAAAAAAAATAAACAACAAGAAAGTATACTAAATAACCTGTTATAAACGCCTACGCGTAAACTTTATAAAATAAGTGAGGCATATTGCTATTAACTTTAAGCAGGCGTATCAAGAAATTAAATAAAGAATTTTGATGGTTTAATTCATGTAGGTATACATGAATTCAGATCCAAAAACGCAATAAAAATGCGATTGCAACATGCGATGGCAGTGAACCTCTCGTGTACGTTGAAAGTTGAGTTTCTTGCCGAATCTTTTCACTTTTCGACGTGGTCCGATCCGATAGTAATGTAAGAAAATATTTTAACTGACAATTTCAAAGGTCCTAAGGTCTTAGCGGTGGTAAAAAATAAGTTACTGTCCTTGAAAACTAAGTTGACATCTCGAATAAGAATTTCTCCGTGACCATACTCGTCAAACTAAAACACAGTAGCGATCAACACAGCTATTATAAAACTTTTAATAAAGTCTGTCACATAATAGCAGTGTTAAGCGCTGTTGTGTTCGGGTATAACAGGTATGATCTGGTATAAAAGGTATGTCAGTCGTAACTGTGGGCATGATTCCCCAAACGTCCTATTATCTTCTAGTCAATCGTCCCAAGGTTTTTTTTATCTGACTGAAGTAGCATACGAGCATTCAGTCCACCTGATGGTAAGTGGTCACTGCCGCCCGTGGATATCTGTAATCAACTACATATGTGTGACTGTGGTACTTCCCCGGTCGAACTGCATTGGTTCTACCACCTGGAAGCAGCAATAATATAAATAAATAATAGTTTAAAAATATAGCAGCACTTGACGCTGCTGTACATACTCTTATGAGTTTATAATATTTCCGGGAAATAAGACATTGTTCATGTTTTCGGTCAACATTTTAGAGTAGGTAAATTGTCCATTTACAATGTTCGTTGTACAATGCAATGTCTGAGCGATAATAAGATTTTTTTTATAAGATTGAAGTAGCTAAAAACCATACAGTCCACATAATGGTAAGTATCATTGCCGCCCTGGAGACCTTTAAACGACTTCATATAGAACATGGGTACCTGAAGTCAATCTCAGATGCCTTGCTACTCCCAAGGATTAAGATGATCATTAAAAGTTTGTTTTAAGGAAACATAACACACTTGTAGTAAGTGTAGTTACTGTTATATGTAAGTCCTTAAGACAGAGTGTGGTAGTTGTGCCAGTAGAGTCCAACCCACAAATATCCTACCAATTTCACTATAATCAGCAAATTACTAAGTAATTCGGAGGCAGCCAGGTGTGACAGTCGCAAATTGGTCGGTTTCCGGCTCGCTTCCACGGATCCGTTGCAGTAAGCGGTTTACTCACTCACTGTACATTATTCAGAGGCGCTAAACCTTTACAAGTTTTGAACAGCTTTACTTGATACTAATAATTAGTATTGAAAAGTTTGCATATATGATACATTTACTGTACATTATGCAGAGACGCTAAACATTTCCCATTAAGTCGTAAGTCTTCATCAGATTTACTTGATACTAACTATTAGTCTCGAATGGTTTACATGTATTTTTTTTATCTGACTGAAGTAGCAAACGAGCATGCAGTCCACCTGATGGTAAGTTGTCACTGCCGCCCATGGACATCAGTAATCAACTACACACAAAACATGGGTTCCATCTGAAGTCAATCACAGAAATGTTGCTACTCCCGAGGACTATGATGGTCGCCTCATGTGAAATGTCGCCGCATGTGTGTGCCGGCCACCACAAGTATGCAACATTGCTAATATTTCTTGTCACTTCTTTGTAGTGAACGTCCAGCAGCCTTTTGAATCAATCCGGCTTCTCCTAACGCGGGCTTTGCCAGTAGTCCTCGCATTTAGCATGTATGTGGCCATGATAAGTCTTGATCTTATACAGGACGACGCTGCGTCCATCTTTTAAATTTTAGTGCCACGGATATAATAGTTGATATTCAAGACAACACCACATGCCATCTATTTTTATTTGATGTCTAGCCATAATTTGATATTTGCACATATGGATATTTGATATCCATAATCGTATCCTCACCCTCAGACTTCTAGGGAAAGGGGTTAGGACAAAAAGAGTGAAATACACTACATGCTGTCAAACGTTGTCATACCTATTCATACGATTTTGTAGGTCGATACGATATTAAATTATGTAAAACATATTTCTCCAGGATGAACAGAAGGTTATAAATATTCGGAATAGTAATTGAAGTGAAAATTCTTTATCGGAGTTGGAAAAAAACTTAGTGTAACATTTTTTCGTTACGCGCCATTATCCGTTACGTTACGTTACGTTATCCCTACCACGCGTGATATTAGATAGATTATTATAGATTAGATTATTAGATAAAGTTTAATAAAAGCCTTTTATTAAACTTTATCTAATTTAACTTTATTTAACCAATTTCTGTAAAGTTGCATATAGTAAATTATTTTTTGAAGAATAACGTCATAAAGAAGTTTCACTTCTTACGAGTGTACGCTAGTACACGCACACGTTTTTTTTATTCTGTGTAGCGATTCTAGGAATGCTATTTTTGTCTATTCGGCAGTTTGAGCCAGGTGCTGTCACATAACGAAGGGCAGCAAATTAGTCGGTATCCGGTGCTTCCACTGAACCGGTGTGCCACGACACGACAATCACGCACTCACTGCTGGTATTCAGAGATTTCACACATTTTCCTTTTTTACTTTACTATTAGAAAGAGGAACATGTTAGGATACTGTAATCGTCGTCAACCCATTACTGTCTCACTGCTGGGCACGGGTCTTCTCTCGGAATGAGAGAGTTTAGGCCATAGTCCACCGCGCTGGCCAAGTGCGAATTGGTGGACTTCACACACCTCCGAGAACAGTTTTTTTTAAAGAACTCTCGGGTGTGTAGGTTTCCTCACGATGTTTTCCTTCACCGAAAAGCAGTGGTAATTAGTGTATATACGCACATAAATCAGTAGTGCGTGCCTGGGTTTAAACCTCGGACCTCCCGATCGAGAGGGCAAGTTTCAACCATTAGGCTATCACTGCTCATCAGGATACTGTAATCAAGTAATGGAAATGTCGAGGAAAATTTACAAATCGAAGTGCATTTTCAACTGTCGTGAGATATACAAGTTTCGTGCCAAATCGACAGTATTGACGTAAGCTTCTAAGTGTTTTGAGAACAATCTTAGAATTGAATACTGATAGTTAATAATGTAAGTATAATAAATTATTTCATCGAGTAACAACTTTTTAAGTTATGTATATGACCAAAATTTATATGATGCAAATTATTTAGTAATATTTTGTTATTATAAACGAAAATTAAGTCCATGAGGAATCACTACCATTCCTACTCACCCAGTGACATCTGTAATAAAGCACAAATAAATTTTGATGTCGACCAAATATGCATATCTAATGTTGTAAACTAATTTGGAATTATTCGCATGTATGCCTGCTTCCACACCCCTTAAATAAGAACACAACAGCGCATGACTATTGTTATAACACAGAAACAACTACAACACATCTAACTTTAACCCGAACCAAATGTTATTTACCTCTGGCCAGCGCCACTCACATCCGTCGGCGGCTTCCCACGACAAATTATAGGAAATGCGTCCCAAATAACCGAAACGTGTGGCAGTGCTTCTACGAAACCTTCCTAGGGTGCGTACTGGCCCGGCACATAACATAGAACTACCGAGAAATCATTATGAGTATCGGTCCCCCTGTTATACACACATGTCATTATTTTCAAGGATTTTTTAAGCTTATTAACTTATTGTGCCTACTACCAGAGTAAATAAGCATATACTTAATTTACCTTGATACTACGAAGATTCGAAACAGTGAAGACAACCTGTCGGCAAAATCTTCTCAGTACAGTTTCAAGGTGGTAGAACCAGTGTAGTTCGACCGGGAAAATACAACCGCCACACCTATTTCTGGCGTGAAGCAGTTCTTGCGTTTCGATAGAAGAGTGTGGTTGCCGGCACACTTTCACATAAGGCGACCATCATAGTCTTCGAGAGTAGCAACGCATATGTGATTGACTTCAGTTGGAACCCATGTTCTATATGAAGTTGGTTGACGCCCATGAGCGGCAGTGGCCACTTACCATCAGGTGGACTGCATGCTCGTTTGCTATTTCAGTTAGCTAAAAAAAGTTAATCACAGACTTGTTACTCCCGATGACTTCGATGGTCATCTCGTATGAAACTGAGCCTCAAACCACATCCTTCCACCGAAACGGTAGAACTACTTCAGTCATAAAAACAATTAAAAAAAAAATGTGGCCAAACCGGGTGGGGCCACTAAAATACACACTCATGAGGCGACCAACCTAGTCCTCAGGAGTAGCAACGCATCTGTGATTGACTTCAGATAGAACCCATGTTCTATAAGAAGTTGCTTACAGATGTCCAAGGGCAGCTACTTACCATCAGGTGTACTGCATGCTCGTTTGCTACATCATTATTAAAAAAAAACTATTAAATAATAAATGCAGTTCTATATTGTGTTCAGTGCCATATTTTACCTCGTGACTAGTTTCCGTCGTCCTTGGCTAGATTCCGCTGTGACGTTAAGTCTGCGTTAAAGTCTACGTAACGGCTCCCAAAATAGGAACGTTCTTTTTGGGAAACAGTTCGGAGTCTTTCGTGAGCTGCTTTCTGTCTTTCTGTTGTGGTATTAGATTTATGAGGTTTTACTTTATTCCATGACCGATATATATTTTTAAGTTATTTTTTATTAGATTGGAGCAGCAAACGCATGCATGCAGTTTACTTGGTAGATAACTGATTAGCATTCGTGACATGAATATCTGTAACCAATTATGGAGTATTATACCAATTATAAAGTGCCTATAGTGTATTTAGTATGAACATACAGCACTAAAATGGTATCACATGTATATACTTTCTTTAGAGCAGTGATAGCCTAATGGTTGAAACTTGCCCTCTCGATCGGGAGGTCCGAGGCATGCACCACAGATTTTTCTAAAATTATGTGCGTATTACAAATTAATTATCACTGCTTTTTGGCGAAGGAAAACATCGTGAGGAAACCTACACACCTGAGAGTTCTTTAAAAAAAAGTTCTCGGAGGTGTGTGAAGTCCGCCAATTCGCACTTAGCCGCGGTGGACTATGGCCTATAACTCTCTCATTCTAAGAGAATACCCGTGCCCAGCAATGGGACAATAATGGGTTGACGGAATGTTATTTCTTTATAAGATTGAAGTAGAAAACGAGCATGTAGTCCACCTGATTGTAATCGGTTACTGCCGCCCATGATCGTCTTAAGCATCATCGTAATTTATTTCACATAGAACATGGGCTTAACTTTAAGTTAAGGTGGTAGCAGAACCTAATTCTAGCGCGAAGCATTTCTAGCGAGAAAGGTGGGGTGCCGGCACACTTTCACATGAGGCGACCATCATAGTCCTCGGGAGTAGCAACGCATCTATGATTGACTTCAGATGGGACCCATGTTCTGTATGAAGTTGATTACAGATGTCCAGGGGCGGCAGTGACCACTTACCATCAGATGGACTGCATGCTCGTTTGCAGTGCTGTTTCAGTCAGATAAAAAGAAAGTGAATCGCAGACTTGCTACTCCCTATATCATCGTCATCTTGTATGAAACTGAGCCTCGAACCACACCCTTCCACCGAAACGGAAGAATTGCTTTAAGCTAGGAATAGGTGCGACAGTGATACCTCCTCGGTCGAATCAAATACGTTCTACCTTGAAATAAAAAACCTTAGTAAGTCGGCATGTATACGATTCCACCGAAATGCAAACTGCGCAGAGATTATTTGTAAAATTCCTCAATGCTAAAAAAATAAGCTATTTTATAACTTTTTCTAAGAAGCACATTCCTGCATAAAAAATAGCGTTACCGTCTTACGCTAACCCGGGACCAGTGTGTAATATATCAGGAGACGTGGCCAAGTCATTTTTACGTCTCTTTAACCTCTTGTCAGACAAAAATCAGCAATTTACGAGCGATTATCAATTTTCATCCTATTTATTGAATGAATGGAAAACTTTCTGGTACTAAATGGTATGATTACGTACGGTTTATTTAGTACGGTTTCATAAGTCTATACTAAATTGTTATAAAACTAGATATTATTCGTTTAAAGGCTAATTATTCGTTTTCAAGGTGGTAGAACCAGTGTAGTACCAGGTGGTACAAGGGGAAGTACCACCGCTACCTACCTACACTTATTTCTAGCGTGAAGCAGTTCTTGCGTATCGATAGAAGAGTGTGGTTGCCGGCACACTTTCATATGAGGCGACCTTCATAGTCCTCGAGAATAGCAACGCATCTGTGATTGACTTCAGATGAAACCCATGTACTGTGTGAAGTTGATTACAGATGTCCATGGGCGGCAGTGACCACTTACCATCAGGTGGACTGCGCGCTCGTTTGCTACTTCAGCCAGATAAAAAAGCGCTAATCTTTAGAAATAACTCTCTCATTACAAAATGCATTTTATTTGATTGATCATTTATAATAAAAGGCAGCCAGAACTGATGATATATTGTATCACCAGTTCTGATTGGTCTGGTCTATTGAGACCTCTCTGAAGCATAAATTAAATAGAATAATAGATAGACAGTCTTACACATTAGGTCAATTTAAATGGAAAGTTATTCATGAAAACACGTTACGAGACAGCAGCGGATCCAGGAAGGATTGCTCAAGTACACCATAAATCAAAAATTTAAAAGGTTGGCAATATTCCAGACATGAAACACCTAAGCCCTTCATTCCCTAAATATGATTATTTTGTCGCCTACAATTTGAACCAAAAGCTCATCTTCGGCTAGTCAAAACTACCATAAAAAAGTCTTGGATCCGTCATTGGCATTACTCTGATATTATATGCTCGGATACCTTCAGAAAGCTAGTTTTTGAAGTGAAACTTCTTTATCGGGGTTGGAAAAAAATTTTGTGTAACATTTTTTCGTTACGCGCCATCTGTTTCTGTTACGCGCCATCTTTTTTTTTCGTTACGCGCCATCTTTTTCTGTTACGCGCCATCTTTTTTTCCGTTACGCGCCATCTTTTTCTTATCCCTACCACGCGTGATATTAGATAGATTATTATAGATTAGATTATTAGATAAAGTTTAATAAAAGCGTTTTATTAAACTTTATCTAATTTAACTTTATTTAACCAATTTCTGTAAAGTTGCACATAGTAAATTATTTTTTGAAAAATAACGTCATAAAGAAGTTTCACTTCTTACGAGTGTACGCTAGTACACGCACACATTTTTTTTAATCTCACTCTACTCGTCACTCTCCGACGATACAACAAGCGTCCGTAGCGTAAATAGTAACGCAAAACAAAGCGGTAATTGCGTCGCCGGCGCCAAAGAAGCTCCCGATCGAAATAAACAGATAATTAAATTTCCAAGAACTTTTATTTGCGTTTATAAACCGCGCACGTATCAATAATGCGCTATTTGCGTACTGCATGCGGGTTTCTTCCACGTATTCGCGCCAATCCTTGGTACGCATAGTTTTAAATCTGGTAGCCCTCGTCCCGGGGTTTTAGACTACGCCATGATTATTTAGGGAACGTACCCACACCACGTGACTTATTTATTTTTTTATTATTTTAGATCTCTTTGATGACGCATTTCTTTAAAAAATAGATCGAGCATATTCTAGATATTATAAAAAATAATTTTAAACAAAAAATACAACTGACTTCCATGCCACATAAAAGTAAAAAATAATTTAAATACATGTTGGTTTAGAACAAACACAGTACTTAGTACATAGTTCCGAAGTCGGCGCTCATATAAGATACATGTAGTTTCGTTATGATCCAGCAAAATATGGTGAGCGTCTCTACTTAGTAGTCTTATTACATATATGCACAAATATGCATAAGCATTGGTGCATATGCATAAGCACCAAATAGCTAATGTTATAGTTTAGGATAGCTGTAACCCTGCATCATCAGGATCGAAGAGTTGTGCTCGTTTGCTACTTCAATCTGATAAAAAAGAAAACAAACCAATAAGACCGTCTTCGAGGGCTAAGAAACAAGTATTTGTTGTTGTTTAGTGTTAAAAATGTATCTGCATTTGTTTCTAATAAATAAATAAAAAAAAAATATATAATACAATAATAAAATAATATAATAAAATAATATAATAATATAATATAATAATAATAAAATATATAATTATAAATAACAAAAATTATAATTAATTTATTTATAAAAAAATTATAAACGTTACGGAATTTTGTTGCTTCAATGTGTTACTATTTTACCTTTCAAACTCAACATTATTTCCACAACAGCAGTTAACAAGTTTTACAGTGAAAATAATTGTAGTGATGTCTCCGAATTCGTACCTCAAACAGTACTCCTTAATATGCATTTATTATGATGTGTCTTCTTGAAAACCGCCATTCCTACATTATTACGTATGCACGCTACTTGCTTATGCATTTTTATGGTAATCACATCGTCACTTTCAATCTCCGCCCATAGCATTCCTAGCTATACAGTGCATCGTAGCTCTACCGTCTAGATATATTATACAATAAATAGAAAAAAAAAACGCTGTCTACACTCATAACCCCACACTAGGGTTTTCTTCTCGTCCCTTTAGTTTCGGGATCAGAATAGCGCTACGGTATCCCTGGCTATCGTAAGAGGCAAAAATCGTTTTAGGTTTAGTGCGGTAAAAATCCTACAGAACCTGTCATCGCTTCCACGGCGACCTTTTGAAGGTTCCCCTTAAAAAATGGGTTTTCTTCTGTATTTTGGGTGCCATGGACACAAAAATAGCATCCAAACCCAGAACAAGAAATTAAATTCATCATTCAGATACCTGTCTAGCCGGGAAACGAACTCGAAACCCACTGTACCGCCGGTATTGTAAGCACTCCGCCACACGGGTTGTCAAAGTCGTATCTGTACATATTTCCGGCGGGAAGAAACAAAAATCTACCAAAACTAAGTTTATCACTGCCTACAGAACTTAATGATAATTTTTTTATCATAAAAAATACGTTTTCTTTACAAATTATTTTGTTTATGTCAAATTATTTAGTTCAATTTATGTGTACTAGTCACCCGTGGCATCAGTCGAAATTCGACTGTAATTTAATTTAAAAAACTAAACTTCATATTGTTCAAAGTAGTACGAATAAATCTCAAATCCAAATAAAATGTAATATTTCAAGTAATTTTGAACGCATCCGTTAAATATAAAAAGAGGTTTAGTCAAGCCGCATTTAAAAGCAATAGCGGGTATTTTGACAAAGATACTGACATTACTGACGTTTTGCGTTTTTATAGCAAGACATTGAATGTTCTATTTCGTTTATTATTTGTGTTTGTGACAAATGCACGGTAGTGTGTGTAATGTGATTTTATGTATGTATATGCATTATTTGAAAAAAATAATAACATTCTGCACTCCTTCTATACGTCCACTATTACCGTGGAAAATTTCATTCTAATCCCTCCGTGGCATATTACTTAAAAATGCGTCACAAATTTTTGCTTCACGTATTAATATAAAGAAGATACGTATTAATATGTAGAAGATATTAGCAAAGTCCTTTGTGCTTGACCAAACCATAAGTATTCCTTTGTCGACCGCTAGACCATTAGGCGTGGGTTCACGTGGCCGAAATAGCTTTCGCCGCCCACACATTTACAAATTTTAGTCAACGAAAACAAAATCTATATTAAAGACCAAAAAGAAAGCTATCCAAACTTAAATAATATTTGACACCTATATCTCAGCAATTAATCGACCAATATAAAGATTGTGAAATATTCTGCCGTCCAAAATGTAGCGCCTGAGGACGCAGGTACAGTTTTAAAGCTTCACTATCAATAGTATAAAACAAAGTCGCTTCTAGCTGCCTGTCCCTATGTATGCTTAGATCTTTAAAATTTTAATGCAGTTTTTTTTAATAGATAGTTGCAGGAGGAAGGTTTTTATGCATAATAATAATATAGTGGCGGAACAAAGTTCGTCGGGTCAGCTAGTATCCTATAAAAATACCGGTTATATAATATTTTGTATTATTAACAATTACTAAACAAAACTTTGCCGTCCCATAAAAAGTGCCGCCCGGACACAATAAACTATGCAACCTTCTGAATGCCACTCCACTGATTTACACCGCCGTGACGTCGTTTTACAGCTTCATAAATGTAATTGCAAGAATAATATTTACGAGCAAACAGCCACATCACGTCGGATGAAAGCGTTAATTGCGCCCACACTATTCATGGAAACAATCTTTCGCCACTCTTTCGTCATTCTTTTGTTATTTGAGTGAGTAATGATTTATTATGGACACAATCGCAACAGTTGGCTAATCTATTGAATTGTTAATGATTACCTATTATCTAATTTTTACATATTATATTTATTTACGCGAATAAAGTCACAATTGATTTTCACATTCTATTTTTTTTATTTCTCCGTGGTGTCAGTGTTGACCTCAAAATGAAGCAAACTGTGGCAAATTAGAACAAGGATTTTATATGCTACTACGTCCAAATTTTTTCGAAGAATATGCAATATCATATATATCTCTCTCGCTTTGCATATTACGGTACGTAATAGACTATTTTATTCTGATTTTTTTTGCAAAATACTGATATTTCTGATCCACTTGTGAACAACGAAGTACACAATCTTGCATAAAGTTGCATAAACTTATATGAGCTTATTATGGGATGTGTCCTCAGTTCAACATTCGATATAAATAAGGCGACTCTTCAGTGGGTACCAAGCCCACTGGAGTTAAGTCAACCCTTACTTAATTTAACGATGTTAAGGCACTCAGTAAACAAAATTATGCCTGAGGCCTATTTAACGACAACAACTTTTTTATAAAATTGAGATAGCAAACCAGCATGCAACCCGACTGATGGTAAACGGTTACTACCACCACTGATATCTGTAAGCAACTTCACACAGAACAAGGGTTCTATCTGAGGTTAATCACAGGTGTATTACTATTCCAGAGGACTAAGATGGTTTATGCAGGCGGGCCGGCAGCCACACCCTTCCACCGAAACGCAAAAAATGCTTTAAAATAATCATGGGTGTGGCACCTCCCCGGTCGCACCATCTACTCATGTGCCTTATGACTTAAACATACAAAGATACAGCATTCACAAATGATAAGCCATTTTCAAATGAACACATCAAACGCAAACGCTTTTAATCGACCGGCAACAAATGGAAAGTATGCAAAAACAAACATATTTTAATCGCAAACAGATTCCGTTTCCCTTACGCAGCGCGGTTTTTATTTATCAACATTGTAGTAACGTCTTCATCGGATTTCGTTGTAAGACATACTTGAGTAGGCCGCTCACACACGGACGGTTGTGCGTTTTGTAGACTGCGATTTTTATTGTTGAAGGATTCCTGCGAAATAATAGCTGTGTAAGGCTCTGCTGTGTTTGGTTTTAAAAAGCAAGGGAGACGTAAAGGAGGTGTCCCAACAGTCATCAGGAGTAACAATACATTGTTATCGACTTCAGGACTGTTGTGTTCGTATTAAGTAGTTACTAATGTGTAACACAGTAAATACGTATGCATCTTACTCGTAATACATTTATACCAGCGCTGGTAGATTTTTTTACTAAGTCGGCATTTGGGATCTTTTTGGGTAAATAAAGCGGGACTACGTAGGCAAAAGCTGGACATCAGCCCTCACGCTACAAAGGGTCCTGCGCCTCTCCTCGGTGTAGGAGGGCCGGAGGATGCAAAAGTCCGGTCCCGTGCGGGACATTTAACAGCGACAGCGACTTAAGCAACTGTTTAGTAGCTGAAGCGACAAGATGGTAATTAGGCTCAAATCTCTTATTTTTTTTATTTTTTTTCTCTGATCGAAGTAGCAAACGAGTATGCAGTCCACCTGATGGTAAGTGGTCACTGCTGCCCATGGACACCTATAAGCAACTTCAAAGTATGCCGGCAACCACATCCTTCAATCAAAACGCAAGAAATGCTGCATGCTAGAAATAGGTGTGGCGGTGGTACTTCCCCGGTCAAACTTCACTGGTCCTACCATCTGTAGAAGTAATAGTGTAATAGTGTATATTTGTAAGTAATATATAGCCAATCGGGAGGCTTCGTAAACCACAATTAGGGTAGAGCGAAGTTGTCCTTCAACGCCCTTACGTAAATTGTATTTTTATTCTCGTATCTGTATTTCTTGAGTCGATCTTTTTTTGACTTTTTATCACTTGACTGCGCTTAATGCGAGCGCTCTCATCCTGCTCTAGGAACGATGCCAGTCGACCGTTAGCACGACGCCTTACGTGCTTACACTAGGAAGGCAGCGGCGCAGTGTTTCTCGCAAGCTGCGGCATTGTGCTCAACTCTGAACGTTCCTAGAACGTCCATACTGACTTTCGATACGAATGTTGTGGATTGGCACCGTGTAGGTACTGTCACTTAGTTATAATATAAATAACATACAAACCTACTTAATTACTCACAAACATTGCAAGTTAAATAAAAATAAAGCTTTTCAAAAGGATACAGAGCATTTTTTTAAGTAACATACAACCGCCTTCTTTTTGAAGTTTGTTAAAAATAAGGTATAGACATATTCTTATTATTTATAATATATAAAAAAACTATAATAATATTATAAAAACTATAATATCATAAAAAATAGAGGTGTTAAAATTCTGTGTTTTGACTCTACGTGCACCACTGCCACTCGTGTTTCTACTCAATAACATTAATGCTGAGCGCTTCAATGTATGTATGACGATGGAGATATTGTGTGTAGTTCCAAGTTTTTTCTCATTGGACCAACGCATCTGTGATCAACCTCGGTAAGACAAATCTTATCTAAGTAAGACTAAACTTAACAGATCACTGTGAAACAGTGGCCCATAGTGGAGGGAATGAACGTTTGCTACTGACGTATTAAAAAGGTGCTGATATAACTAACCGCAATTTAATTGACGACACTTATCATTATTTATTTGCTATTTACCTCCAAAATTACAAGTTTCTGCTCGGCTTGAATCAAAACACAAGGAAAACTATGACTATGACACAGAATGCAATCAAATTTATTTTTAATGTAACAAAACATAAGGTAAACCATAAATATAATTATAATGTACACATTTCCTGGTTTATGGTGAGTCATATACGATACGTACGAATATTATAAATAGTTATTACATAATTTTATATAATAGTCTGTAATACAGCATATTATAAAGTTAACTTAACAAACCGTGTCGGCATTAATTACCAGAAGGCATTTTCGGTCCTCTTTTCCCCCTCAGTGAGATATGATGAAATTTGTCTAATCATATGTGATGCTAGAAATTAGGTATAAGACATGTTTTCGTTAATTATAGAATAAATATGTAGTATGACCCCTCGTCCTTGTAAGTTTAGACGATATTATTGGATTCCTCATTAAAACTGTTGAACGCTGTACAAATCTGAATCAACTCAATATATAAGTTGGAAATTCAATGAAGTAAAGCGGTTAGTGTCTTGGTTACCAAAAATTAATAAATAAATAAATATGCTCTCTGACATATCACACACCATTTCACGACATGAGGACTACTTGCAGAGTACTCGTGCAGGAATTGAGTGCGTCTCACAGATGGTCCATCCTCTCCCTATTCATAAGAAATCTTCAATTTCCTCTTACTGCTTGCCTGTACATATATGCTGCATACTGTTTTAAATATTTGACTGAATATTTTACCAAAAAATATTTTAATACATTGTAGTTGTACGAAGCATAGTCACGCATTTTTCTAAAACCTAAAAAGATTGATTTATTTGTACCATTCGATCGATCTCTCACGTAACTTTTTTATATAAAGTATGTATATAAAGTTTGAATATATAACAAAAAACCATAGGATTACCCCAACCTGGTTTATAAGACTAGAATTCTTTTAAGATTGCGTCATAAAAAACCCACAATGACTTATACAAATCCCATAATTTATTGAATTAAATAAAATGATGATCTGCTTGGTGGGTTAGTAACTATACCAGTTTGACGTGAGGTTGGTTACGGGTTCGAGCCCCGGCCAGATAGATATATACAAATGGTACCTACTCAAGTATTCATGTGAGTGTAAGTTCAAGTAGAAAGCATTATTTTATATATTGTTATAAAACAAAAATATAATATATTAAAATTGAGTACTTTTTCATTTTAATAATAATAATAATAATAATAATAAAGCCTTTATTACAGAAACAGTAGATAACTATAAATAAACATTTTTTTTTGATATTCAAACAAAACTTAAAACTATGCTATAAAATATCTCTTGTCTCGGTGTGCCTTACGGCAAAGGCCTCCTCCAACTCTTTCCACTGCTTACGGTCTGCCGCTACCCTTATCCAGAAGGGTCCTGCAGTCATTTTAAGTTCGTCCTCCCATCGCCTTGATTTGCGACCCCGGCTCCTAGCACCATCCCTTGGGTACCAAACTGTCACCTGTTTGCTCCATTTCTCTTTTTGGCAGCGAAGCATATGTCCAGTCCACCTCCATTTAAGTTGATCAATACGCAAAAGGACATCTGTTAGTTTTGTTTTTTGTCTGATGTCTGTGCACCTTACTTTGTCCTTTATTTTCAAACCTAGCATGCTTCTTTCCATACCTCTCTAGCAACTTGCGAATTTTTCTCTATGGCGTTTGGTCAGAGCCCAGGTTTCACAGCCATATGTGATGCAGGGTAGGATGCAAGTATCAAAAGTCTTCTTTTTAATCTTAATGCCAAGTTCCTTGCTTTTCATAATTTCTTTCATGGCCCAATATTTCTTCCATCCTGTTGCAATTCTTTTATCTATTTCTTTCGACATCTGGTCCTTGGGTGAGATAATCTGGCCTAGATACACATATTCCTCTACATATTCGAGTTTTTGTCCATTGATAGGATTGATGTCTATAGGTATTGAATTTGTCATCATTTTAGTCTTACTTGCGTTTACTTCTAGACCCACTTCCATACTTCTATCTACTAGTGATTGTACCATGGATTCTAGTAGTAGTGGGTCCTCTTCTAATAGCACCAGGTCATCTGCAAATCTAAGGTGATTCAATCGCGATCCATTAATGTTGAGCCCCAAATTTTCCCACTCTAGTTTTCTAAAAATTTGCTCTAATACTGCTGTAAACAGCTTTGGAGAGAGTGGGTCACCTTGTCTTACACCCCTTTTGATTGGAAAAGCATCTCCCATAGATTCCAGCCTGACACTAGCTTTACTTTACTTATATATGTTTCTAATGATATCTATGTAATAATTCTCAATTCCCTGCTCCTCTAAGCTTTGCCATACAGATTCGTGTTTGAGGTTATCGAATGCCTTGGAATAATCTATAAACGCCAGATAAATGATTTTGTTGTATTCATTGTATTTTTGAATAACTTGTTTGATTGTATGTATATGATCAATTGTACTAAATTCTTTTCTGAATCCCCCTTGTTCCACCGGTTGGTTTTCGTCGAGTCTACTTGATATTCTGTCCAGGATAACATTTGCAAAAACTTTATACTTTTTCATTTTACACATCGATAAATATCTTTAAAAATTTATTTTGACTTCCTTAAAAACTGCCTAAAAATGCAAAAAATATGGTTAAAATTTAACTAAGACGTAAATCTTATTAATATAAAAAATGCGACAGTATGTAAGGATCTATATATATGTTTGTTACTTTTACACAAAAAATTGCGCACACATAGTTTATGACCTAGAAAACGGTCCCTTGTGGGCGCTGGAGGCCTAGAGGGGAGCGGTAAGGGGCTTAAATTAAATTAGGGGGACTAAAGATACGACTAAAGGGGGTGATCAGTGATTTGGTGACTTTTTCGGTCGACAAACTGCTGTTCAGTCCTTCCTAAAAAGTGGGACTGAGTTTTAAGTTCTATTAAATTTCAATCGAGACCGATATGTTACTAAAGTTTTGAAGGTGAAAGAAAATGGAGGGGCTACAAAATAACAAATTTTCAAGTGGCCTTTAGACAAAATGTGTTTGAGAACCACTGACCTAGATTAACAGACTTATCATTATAGTAGACGAGACAATAACCTACTAACAGATAAATCAAAGAGTACCGCTACCTCCTTATTAATAATAATATTTTCTATGAACACAAACCAAGTACAAAGGACGGCTCCGTAATTAATCTCCACGTTGCGCGTAAGTATCGACTTTCTACAATTCCCGGGATCGGAGAAACGACTATTGTAATAATAAATTCTCCAACCGCAGAGAGAGCAGTTCACGGAACGTACTCGAAAGTCATAATCCTTCACCTTTGTGCTCTTTCAAAGGCTTTTTGGGACAACTTTTACAACATTGATTGCGTTTCTCGAAACTTTACTAGAGATTTCGAACGGATCTTTACTTAGAATTCGTTTTTAAGAACATTTGCACTTTTAAGCCTAACATTTAAAGCAATTTATATATCAGATAGTTTAATCTAGGTAGTACAGAGAGATGAGCACTCAATATAACTAAGTTTTTATGACTCAATATAACACTCAATATAACAAACAGTTTCGTCGATGTTGATGTGCCTACGCATCAATCCAATTGTTATCAATTTATGTACATTTTTTTAGTTTCGCCTATTGACCGGCCGTGTGTGAATAATAGTGTATCGATCAATTATTTTGGGCAATACACATTCCATTGTCAGTCGGTAGATATACAACTATTTATCAAAACGCAAGAGATGTGATTTTTGATTTCTTACTTGACCAATGTCTTATCTAGTTGGTACTTTACGGATCTTATGTACTCAGTCAACATTTCCCTATATTTTAAGGTCCAACTAAATAGTTATTTACCTAAATGTTTTAGGCGTATGTACGCTAGGCCTACCCATTCATTGCTACAATGATATATGAATATTATTTATCTTTCAACGAACTTGGATTTTATGATAACTACCTTAATATTGCGAAATGATTGCAAATTCCACAAACAAGTAAAGTTTTGAGAAGCCCTGTTACCTACTTCGAGACATTGCACAACCTTCGCAGAAGTGGAGTTATTGGAAAGGGATAAATAAATAATATTTTTTTGGTACCTACATATAGCAAACGAGTTTGCAGTCCTTTGCAAGAATGGTAAATCTTTCGTAAATCATGCACTTAATTTACACTTAAGTAATAATAATAACTAGTCGCCTGTCGCATCGGTCGAAATTCGACCGTAATTTAAATTAACTAAACTTCATATTGTACAAAGTAGTACATTTCTCAAATTCCAGTATTTTTAAATTTTCAAGTAATTTTGAACGCGCCCATTAAATATAAAAAATATTTATTAAACTAAGCCGCATTTAAAAGCAATAGCGGTATTTTGACAAAGACATGACATTTTTGACGTTATGTATTTTCATAGTAAGACATTGAATGTTCTATTTCGTTTACTATGTATGTGTTTGTGACAAATGCACGGTAGTGTGTGTAATGTGTTTTTAGTTGATTTTATGTATGAAAAATGCATTATTTGAAAAAAATATTAACATTCTGCACTCCTTCTCTACGTCCACTATAACCGTGCAAAATTTCATACTAATCCGTCCGCGGCATATTACTTAAAAATCCGTCACAAATTTTTGCTTCACGTATTAATATAATAATACTCTTTATTGTACCCTTAAAGTATACAGAGAAACATACAAACTTAAAGAACTATATAATATGTGGCTTTATCGGTAAACAGCGATTTCTTTCAGACAACCGTAAGGTAAAAAGTTAAAGTAACAATACGTTGTCTACACATGCTGACTACACTCATAGCCACACACTAGGATTTTCTCCTGTGTCGTGGGTACCATGAACACACACAAGACGAATACACAAACATCAAAACCCAGAACTTGAATCTAAACTTCAGATTCACCTGTCTGGCCGGGAATCGAACCCGGAACCCATTGCGCGTCGGACCGGTATGGTAACTGCTCCGCCACGCGGGTCGTCGTTCTAACAATAAACATACAAGAAGTAATTGGTGAGGGGCAATAAATTAATTTTAGGAATAGCTTAGCAAAATAATAAAGGACCGATTGAAGTGAATAAATCAAAGACAAATAGGTAGCTTTGTAAAAATACCGAAAAATAAAAGAATTCTAATTTTAATCACCGTTACACTAATTGGTGCATTATTTCATAATCAATGACCCTTTTTTCATCCCACTGGGCTGGGCTAAAGTCTCCTCTCGGAATGAGATGAAGTTAGAATCAGTGTAGTTCGACCGGGGAAGTACCACTACCACACCTATTTCTAGCGTGAAGCATTTCTTGCGTTTCAATGAAAGGTTGTGGTTGCCGGCACACATTTACATGAGGCGATCATCATAGTCCGTAGTAGATGCATTTTTGATGGACTTCAGGTAGAACCCATGTTCCATATGAAGTTGCTTACAGATGTCCACAGGCGGTAGTGACCACTTACCATCGGGTGGACTGCTAGACATAGGCCTCCCCTAAATGACGCCACTCCAACCGGTCCTGTGCCCTCTCAATCCAACGGTTTCCCGCTGTCTTCTTCAGGTCATCGGTCCACCTGGTGAGGGGACGACCTATGCTCCTTTTGCGTAAACGTGGTCGCCACTCGAGGACCTTCCTTCCCCATCGGTTATCGGTCCTACGAGCGATGTGGCCGGCCCATTGCCACTTCAGCTTGCTAATTTTGAGAGCTATGTCGGTAAGCTTTGTTCGTCTACGGATTTCATCGTTGCGAACTTTTAAATAACAACAATAATTACATTTACTACTATTTATAGTATTTAAAATTACTTCACCAGAATGACGTTCGCGGGACGTCCACTTGTCATTTTATTGGCATCAAAATAGGGATGTGGTCGCATATCATTAGTGTCGTAGTAATTAATACCTATATTAGACCCTTTGATTCATTCGTGACGTGCTCTGCTCGAAATCGATTCATTCGTGCTCTGCTCGAAAATAATGTCCGTAATACGTCAGTCAGCCATGTTGGATTAATTAAATATGGTATTGGTGCGATATGGTGTTGGTGCGATTTTTAGTCGGTCTATTCATTTAATCGGTTTTATCTGAACACAAGAAATGCTTCACAAACTGCACTGGAATGGATGAATGGATGATCTGTTTCATCTTAAACCACAGGCGTACGCATTTGTTCCGACGTGAATGCGACTCTAATCATGTTTGGGGGTAATCAATGTATCAGTCAATCTTGGTCAATGTATGTAATCAATCTAGGTAATCTTAGATGTACATGGCAATCACTTTCTATCAGGTCAAATGAAGATGCTAGAAGGACGAATGGCACACCTATATCTGTCTAATAACAGAAGGGTTAACTTGTTGAAACTTGCCCTCTCGATCGGCAGGTCCGAGGTTCAAACCCGGGCACGCACGACTGATTTTTCTGAAATTATGTACGTATTATTAATTAGTTATCACTGCTTTTCGGTGAAGGAAAACATCATGATAAAACCTACAATCCCGAGAGTTGTTTAAAAAATGTTCTCGGAGGTGTGCAAAGTCCAAGAAATCGCACTTGACCGACGCGGTGGGCTATGGCATATAACTCTCTCATTCTGATAGAAGACCCGTGCCCTGCAGTGGGACAATAATGGATTGACGAGAGTATTCTGGTCTCAAGACAAGTAGTCCGTTAGTCATTAAGGGTAGCAACGCATGAGTCCACACCTATACCTATATATGAATCCTGACCTGAACTTATCTGAAGCTGCTTATAGATTTCCAAGGGCATCAGTGACTGGTTACCAGGTGAACTGCTAATTTGCTTCTTCCATAGTTTATACATAAAAATCAACATAGAGACAGACAGACTCAACATACCGATTCAAAGTAAACCACACCTATAACCTTAAGCGTATGAGGCGTGCATAAAGATATACTTCATGCTCATTTACAAGCAACATGTAATAAGTTGATTGCAAGAAGTAATGTACTTTGTAACAATCAATAAAAATACAAAGAATGTTTCTCTGCATGTCCTTTATCGAATCAGAAACTATGCATTTGATCATGTGTGATTTCTGAGTTTTCTTTGTGGTGGCGCAGCATCCCAGGGTGCAGAAGATATTGCAATATCCTCATTTAGGCAATTGTCCTACCGAAAGCGAGGATCTAACTATATTTCCTTTCTATTATTTATTAGGCTATTTCCTCACTCAAGAAAAGTACAATAGATATAAATTCCGTGTAAAAAAAAGAAATGAATATACGAATAATTGATCGGTGACTGTTCATACTGCCGGCGAGGACACGCTTCACTAGTTACACTCAGCGATACTCGCTCAACGATCAGAACTCACACCGAAAGAGCAACCAGCGGACATTTCTCTGCAGTGCTCAGCCGTCGCGTGGCGAGACGCAAGTAATCGCTCGTCTCAGTCGCACAGTCGCTTAAAGCTACATAACTATCTGAACTTTGCACTCACTCCTCGCTGGTGCCAACTCGTTTCTATTCTTTAAACGACGACTATTCTGTAAGACGACCCGCGTGGCCGAGCGGTTGCCATATCGGTCTGACGCGCAATGGGTTCCGGGTTCGATTCCCGGCTAGACAGGTATCTGAATGATGAGTTTAGATGGGTGTTTGTGTATTCGTCTTGTGTGTGTCCATGGTACCCACTGCACAGGAGAAAATCCTAGTGTGGGGCTATGAGTGTGGAAAGCGTGTATTCTAGCTCTACTAGCTACTCGTTCATCGTTTCCAGTGGGACAACCGCCTAAAAGTCTTAAGTTCGCACACACTTAGTAAAAACCGGATGAATAACATTATACATGACTCACTTTTCGTTACGCAAAGTTCACTGGATTTTATAACATTACGTAATTGAAGATTCCCTTTACTATTTACCTTGTTCGTTCTGTTGTGGTTTTTTACCCGGCTTTGATTGAAAGAGGGTTTTTATATTAAGGGAGTCACGGGCATGGCCACGTGGGCGACGTGGTTTCGGCAAGGAGGGGGGGGGGGGTTCAAAAAAATAAAATAAATATAATTCCATGGGCTTCATGGGCTGCACCCAGCGACTGAATTCTGTCCGCTCTAGGCTAATTACAAGGAAGCGTCCACACCAGGTGTGTTACAGTCGACCTAAAAGTATTAACTACAGCTTGTCGAGCAAAAAAAAGGTCGCAATGATGTTAGATTAATAGTGCATGCGAAAACACGATATCAGCGCGCCCCCTCAATCCCCGCGCCCTAAGCTGCAGCCTAATTAGCATAAGAGTTAATCAGGCTCAGGGCATGTTCAGTGGATTCTTGTCAAACGTTACGATACAGAAGAGGAAGAAAGGGGTTTGAACAGCGCACTACGTAACGTATTTTTATTCAAATACAAAACCTAATTTAAAGAAGACGGTCATAGCGACTTGGTGCCAAGTTCAGGGAGAGGAAGAGAGAGGAGAGAGGAGGCACAACAAAACGTTACGGTTTGTTATGGGAACAGAGGAGGTCGAAAATCTTTAAAAAATGCGTTACCTAATAATTGGCTTAAACCCCAGATTGAAATAGAGTCTTATGTTTGTCGGTCACAGATACGCAGTTTCTTCCAATGTCGTGTGGTACTTAGAAATGGGTGTTATGGTACGCCCTTCGGAATTGAGCCAATAGCCTTTGACTTCTTGAAATGACTACATTGATTTTGACATGCAAGCTTTCTTAAGCGTCTCTCTTGTATTTCGATCGAAAACATAAAAAAAATCAACATAAAAAAAATAGATTCATTATAAATAGCAATGTGGCGAGTGTCGTTATTTAAACATTCGCGAATGCAAATACGAATGCGATATTCAGTTTTTGAAGTAATACTTCTTTAAGTGCGTTATGAAAAAAATATGATTTAAGTTTCGTCACACAAAAGTCACAGTATGAAGTTTCTTTCGTCACAAAAGTTACAGTACGATTTTTTGTCTGTTTTTTTTCTACAATCGTAGAGTATGGCGAAAGATATATTTTTTTAAGATTTGTATGTTGTTATCTCGCGAAATAAGTAAAGTTCTAGACACACTTTTTTTAATTTGATTAATAATTTTAATTGTCAACATGGGTGCCGCTATAGGACTAGTGTAGGGAGCAGTAATATGAAAAATTTGGCGAGGTTTTTTTTTGGTGGTCAAACTGCAGTTCTACATTCGAAAAACATTCGCAATACAACGATAAAGATGTAACAAATTACATCTCCTGTTTTAATCGGGATTAAAGATTTAATGAATATAATAAGAAGATTTAGATTTATGTATGCATAACATTGATATTACGTTCATTAGTATGCAATGTGCATTTCAATATTAACATAATGGCATTTACTGTGCACAAGTAAACAGCGGTATTAATGAGGTGGCTTCACTGCAAGCGAGGAAAGGATAGCGATGTACTGTAGTTTAAGAAACTTGTAACTTACGTGATGCGATCAGAATAATTATGCGTTTTTTTTTTAAGTGAACCTTTTTTATCGGGGTTGGAAAAAAATTAGTGTAACATTTTTCGTTACGCGCCATCTTATTCTGTTACGCGCCATCTTTTTTTTTCGTTACGCGCCATCTTTTTCTTATCCCTACCACGCGTGATATTAGATAGATTATTATAGATTAGATTATTAGATAAAGTTTAATAAAAGCCTTTTATTAAACTTTATCTAATTTAACTTTATTTAACCAATTTCTGTAAAGTTGCATATAGTAAATTATTTTTTGAAAAATTACGTCATAAAGAAGTTTCACTTCTTACGAGTGTACGCTAGTACACGCACACATTTTTTTAATTTCACTGTACTATATATTTACTGCTTTAGAATAAAAAACATCGCCACCCCTTGAATCTTAAAAATTCGAGCCTTCATAGGTATATTTTATTTTAGCTAATACTTATATATTGACGGCAGAAATCTTGTTTAAACTCATAAATGCAATTTAACAATAGAGCAATAATAAAATTAATAATTTTTAAATTATATGGTCACAAGTAGGCATCTTATTTTGTAAATATTGAAATTTAAACTTATATCTATTATATTTAATCTATGTAACCATATTAATTGTAATGGATACACATAACGTGTACAACTTAAATTCGTATTTTTTCCCTGCCACAATGTCGCTTTCCCGCGCTCTCAAAAACTAACAATACATTTACTAATGAGCGATAATAATTTAATTGTTATTACTGTAACGTAACGCCCCAGAATAACATTTTACCTATATAATGATCTCTTTAATAAATATAGGAAAGCGCTGTACATGTTGAAAGTAGATTAATCGATGATATTTTTACATTTATTCCCGTAGTCGTGAGACAAGTGTTTAAACACATTTCAAGAACTTAAGTATTGGAAGAATTTTAATCGTTTGATATGCTAGTAAATTGCATTTAAAAATTATGCATACATGAACTGTAGAACGTAAATAACGAGATTATACATTTATTTAATGGGCCAATCACATGACTTCGCATAACAGACGATATAAAAACATGAAAAAACGTTTCACATATGTGTGTCCACTTTGTATACAGGTCGTACTAGTGATATAATCAACATCCGCATTCGTGAATATTCGGATGTTTTTAGATATTCAAATTCGCATTTGCAAGAATTGGACTTCTTCTTCTTCTAATTTTCCTGTATAAACTATTGAGAAATCACTTGCCCGGATCTATTACAAAAAATATATAATTATATATTTTTTTTTTATTTGATTGAAGTAGCAAATGAGCATGCAGTCCACCTGATGGTAAGTGGTCACTGCCGCCCATGAACATCTGTGATCAACTTCATACAGAACATGGGTTCCATCTGAAGTCAATCACAGATGAGTTGCTACTCCCGAGGACTATGATGGTCGCCTCATATCATCAATTCAATTCAATATTCGCAAAACATTCGCACTTTTTTGGCGAATAAGAATATCTAAAAGCATTGGAATGCGAATATACTATACTACCTATTACATCACTATTGCGTATTGAACATTAATAGAGCTGAATGCATGAATGCATGCACATTCAGAATTATGGCGTGATCGAAGTATTTTTGATCGTTTGGAATGTTTTTAATATTTAAGGGTGCTCAAGATATGCGGTTTTAAAATTTCTTTTTGGCGCTATATCGATCTACTTGCACAAACCGCTATCACGGCATTTAAGCAGGAGTTTGCAGGAACATTGGAGTATGCTTGTGCGATGTATTTTTGAAGTGAAACTTCTTTAGGCGCATGAGGGTAAAATTTTTACAGATGAAACGTCACGCCGGTATGCAACGGAAGTGTCGGAAAAGAGAGAGAGAGTGATCGAGACCGATTGAGAGAGAGTAAGACAGGGCGAACGTAGCATGAGCAACTAGCCGTGGAGTGAGAGTAGGGAGCAAGCGAGTGAGAAAGATTGAGAAAAAAAGTGAGACAGAGCGAACGTCGTATCACGCCTTTTTCCCTTCCTCTTAATCTTGGAAATTTAAAGTTTTAGATTTGTATAAATATAAACAAGAATTATAAATTAGTTCGCCAAAGAAGTTTCACTTCTGACATGTGTACTTTGTACGCACGCATGTTTTTTTTTAAAGATAGGTGTCCGTTTCTTTGCCACGAGCTATAGTCCAAATGGTTTGACGGCATGTATTAAATGACTTATCATTGGCATCGACTCAGGGTGCGTTCCAGAAGGCGCTCACAACGCTCAAAACGCTCCTTTATTAGTTCCACATGACGACCACGGTCGTTGTGGTCGCGTCACTTATGACGTCATGACTTACGCCCACGCAAACCTCACGACGACCTATCTTATAAACACTCTCAGTTGTCAGAGCGACACAAGCGCTACAGTTTTAAACAAACTCCTGCGAATTGAATGAAAACGAAAGGATGATTTTTTTATTCTTTTAACAAAATAGGTATCTGATGAAAGATAATCCATACTAATATACTATAAACTAATATTATAAATGTGAAAGCGTGTTTGTTTGTTCCTCTTTCACGTCGCCACATAGCTATTATATGACATGGTTTATTACCGTGCTCTCTCATGCCCATTAGAATATCGATGTTTTCTTAGTTGATACATATTTAATTCCACACTTTGTTAATAGATGGCGTTAGTATAATTCACTTACAAGATCTGAACCACGCTATCAAATGCTAACGTTAATTTCCTTCAACCGTGCAGGCGAAGCCACGGATATCTGCTAGTGAAAAATATATTGGAGCTATAAAACTTCTATGTCACTATTGTAATACAAACTAGAAAACAGCGTCAAATCAGATTAATTTAATTTAAATTTCGCAACATAACATAACAACTACGTTATGTCAGCGTAAACAATAACCCGTTTTATATTTCTGGAGAAATGTTTATTGTTTATGTGGCGTGACTTCTATATAAAACCACAATAGTATTGTTATGTGTTATTGCAGATGTTTATGTTATTTAAACTATTTAGAAATTGTTACGCAGTTATAGATATCTATTCGTAATTGTGCGCATTAGTCCTAAGCATATTTCCTGCTTGCTGTTTTTACCACATTACTTATTTCTTAGTAAGTATTATTAAAAAATCATTAGCTACTTAATTAATAATAACGACATATAATGTTTGTTTTAATAGACGATTTACCTGATTTTTTCCATTACAGAAATCTGTCATTTAACATAAGCGGTATTGAAAATAACACGTAGTATCACCATTAGGTACCTAAAATTCAACTATTATGCATGTTTATAACGCTTTCGTTGTCTGTTCTGCTACAGACTATTACTCTTGAATCGAAATAAATAGACTTGAAATTTTCTATTGGTTACTAATAAAAAGAAATATTAAAAAATATATAAAATGCGTTAACCTGCATTCTTCGTCCTTTTTAGTTATCAAACCGTAATCTGCACACAAGAACTTTTTTTAATTTTCAGTGTTTATATTAACAACAACTCAAATACCAACCGACCGACAAATACCAAATCTAAACATGAATCGTCTAAAATAACGAAAATCTTTTAGTACAGAATCCTCCGAGAATGAGTTCAACTTGCACTTACCCAAGTAGTATCCCAAAGTTAAACCCTTGATGGTACCCTTGGTTATACCAACATTACTGCCCAAAAATATGAAAATACATACTAAAAATATTCCTTTATAAACTCATAGGTCCACACTAAAATTTCTCCTGCTGTGGGTGCCATGGAAACTTGCATTGTACAAACACCCAGACCAAGAACAAGAATCTAAATCCATCGTTCAAATCGAAGAGGTACCCGACCCCTCGGAAGCCCCTTTTAGTCGCCTCTTATGATAGGCAGAGGATCCCGTTGCCCTATTCTGGTCCCGGAACTACAGGGACAAACATTCAAATACCTATCTGAGAATCGAACCCGGAACTCTACGTGTCAAACGTCAAAAATGCGCATTAAAGCAGGAGTTCGTATATAGATGGCGTCGTTGTCATTAGCACATCACATTACCATGCAAATGTTACTCTGATAAAATTATTAGCACCTTGTTCACTTCCAAGAATACCTTAGATCTTATTGCTGATATCCTTTTAATTATGTATTCACAAACATCTATTAATATACAAAATTAAAATGCCCGTTATACATTTATAAGTAATGCCAAAACTTGGAATAGTCCACATTAAATTTTGGTCACATTAAGTCTAGGTATGTGGTTTCCTGAACTATTCTCGCAAAAATTGTACGATGCCACAAAATAGGCTATTTGACAATGCGAAAAATTAAGTGTCAATTACTGTTATCAGTATATATTATGAGTTTAAGAATGGTTATTTATTAACATAAGTTGAAAATAATAATTAAATTTATTTAAAAATCCTTAAATAAAAATGCATTTTTTTAAACGTTTGTCACGTGACACAAAATGCTCCTGATTGGGCGGGTTTATGATGACGTCACTTGCTTGTAAACTTCGTTTGCCTACTTGCGCCCACTTGTGTTATTTGGCTTTCGATACTGTTTTAATAAGACTTTCCTATAATATCCATTGTTTTTGTATGATTTGTTTACAATATTTTACAAATTCTGTCAAGTAGAAGATGAAAAGCTTGTTTTAAAAAATATTTTTAACATTATTTTACTGAGTTGAATTACAGTCGAATTTCGACCGTTGCGACGGGTAACTACTTTTAATTAATTAGCATTTTGGTACGAAATCAAAACTAATAAATCAGGGTTAAGAATAGAAAATCGCAATAAACAATGTGATTTATATATAATGTATTACTTGTTAGATTAGTATATTGTGTTTTAAGCGATTGCCGAGTCAATGTATTTATTTAAACCGTTATGATTTTAAATATTGATATGGTCACTACAAGATGTTGATAGGTTATATAATTATGTTAAGACAGACGGATCCTTCTGTAGAGACTGAACAAATTATTAACCGACTTGGTATTACATGGACGTCACAACTTTTTTCGTAGAAGAACTGATAGCGAGACGTGGATTCTTTTTCAAGTATTGTTTTTATGGGATTCAAGATTTCATGAGATCCTGACTATTTGAAGTGAAACTTCTTTATCGGGGTTGGAAAAAAATTAGTGTAACATTTTTTCGTTACGCGACATCTTTTTCTGTTACGCGCCATTATCCGTTACGTTACGTTACGTTATCCCTACCACGCGTGATATTAGATAGATTATTATAGATTAGATTATTAGATAAAGTTTAATAAAAGCCTTTTATTAAACTTTATCTAATTTAACTTTATTTAACCAATTTCTGTAAAGTTGCATATAGTAAATTATTTTTTGAAAAATAACGTCATAAAGAAGTTTCACTTCTTACGAGTGTACGCTAGTACACGCACACATTTTTTTTTCGATTTTAGTAGCAAACGTGCATGCAGTTTACCCGATAGAAAATGGTGGGTACTTTAACTCCCGAGGACTAAGGTCGTCTTATATCAAAGTAAGCCGGCAACTTCAGACTCAATTCAGCAGTTTTGGTTTAATCCAATTTTACACATACAAACAATGAAATAGACAAATTCATCTTAAAAATACAGAAACATTCCTTTACACTTACACTCTCCCTTTGTAGCACTTTTCTGTTAGCAGCCCTTATTATTTGAAGCAAACTTCCGTTTGCATTTTTATTTTGAAAGTACGTATATAAAAGACATAGAGCGGTGATAGCCTAATGGTTGAAACGTGCCCTCTCAATCGGGAGATCTGAGATTCAAACCCTGGTTTTGAATCTGACACACCACTTATTTTTCTTAAATTATTTGCGTATTAGAAATTAATTATCACTGCTTTTCGGCGAAGGAAAACATCGTGAAGAAATCTATACACCCGAGAATGCTTTAAAAAAAAGTTCTCGGAGATGTGTGAAGTCCACCAATTCGCACTTGGCCAGCGCGGTGGACTATGGCCTAAAATTCTCTCATTCTGAGAAGACCCTTGCCCAGCAGTGGGACAATAATGGGTTGACGACATTATAAAGGACATTTGTTCGTAGGTCAATGTTCGTGTTACTTCATTTGAAGTTGCTTGAAACAGGAATTTCCGGTTTAGTTAAATTCTGAATGGAATTAATCCCAGTGACGCCGGTAAACCCATGTCGGTCCATTCACGAGCCCAGTGTTTCTCAAAGCGCTGTATGTCAATCGTAGCGCGCGTGACAAAATGTACGTAACATGCATGATAAGTGTGCGACTAAATAAGATCATTATGATGGTATAATATACATCCCACAACATAAATTATTAACAAAAGTCCTTTTTCATAAATTTTATCTTTAATAAACTTTATTCTTAATTTTATCTTTAATATTCTCTTCCATGTAATCACAATATACACAATTATAAAATTAAAATAGTGTCTTTTTTTTCACTACATTATTACCCGACTGAAGGAAGTCAGAAGGAAGATAATAATATAATATGAGATTAGACCTAAGAAGCTTTCAAAAAGAGAGAGAAAGAATGACGCTCAATGATAAATTGTGCAAATAGCATTAAATTAAGTGTTTAATACAAAAAATATAAATAACTATCTATTTCATTCGAACACTGTTTTATTTTCCCTTTCTTATTTAAAGAATAGATAACCTCTTTCCTTTAGGAAGTCGGTTAAATAAAATTGTCAGCCTACGCTCTAACATTAGGTAGATATCTTTGAGAAGCTCTGTGCTAGCCCATTAAGATTCTATCCATACTCGTTTTCTTCCGAGGAATGGACTAGAAACTGAGGAATGGGTTTGTTATGTTGTCATACTTTGGGGTTTTACAATTTAAACATGAATGAAACTAAAATGGTGTAGACAAGGTCATCGAGTAGGTATAACTAAGAAATCGTTGAAAGAAGGCTTTGTGTTATAAGATTTTGTTACCTGATAGCACTGGACGTTATTATGAAAGTAAATCTAATATATAAAATTCTCGTGTCACAGTTTTTGTTGCCAAAGTCCTCCGAAACGGCTTGACCGACTTTTACCAAATTTTATATGCTTAATCAGTAGGTCTGACGGCCAACATCTATTTTTCATACCCCTTAAGAGCTGTCCACCCTTAACATTTTTTTTTATTTTTTATATGGCAAAACAACGTCTGTCGGGACAGCTAGTGGAAGTATAAAAACAAATATGGAAACAATAGGAGTTTTAGGAAAAGGGTTTATAAAAAGGAGAGAAGGTTCGCAAGGTGGTAGAACTATACGGTTCGACCGGAGGTACGGTGGCCACGCCTATTTCTAGCGTGAAGCATTTTTTGCGTTTCGATAGAAGGGTGTGGTTGCCGGCACACTTTAACCAACCATCATAGTCATAGTGGCAACCATCATAGTCCTCGGGAATAGAAACGCATATGTGATTGACATCAGATGGAACCCATGTTCTGTATGTAGTTGATTACAGATGTCCATGGGCGGCAGTGACCACTTACCATTAGGTGGACTGAATGCTCGTTTGCTACTTCAACAAAAATGTAGAAATGTAGCTGATAGCACTGGACGTTATTATGAAAGTAATTAGAAGTATAAAAACAAAAAAGAACAATTATTTGAACAATAGGAGTTTTAGGAGAAGTGTTGATAAGAAGGACAGAAGGTTCGCCAGGTGGTAGAACGGTACGGTGGTAGAACGACCGGAAGTACGGTGGCCACACCTATTTCTAGCGTGAAGTATTTCTTGCGTTTCAACGGAAGAGTGTAGTCGCCGGCTCGCTGTCATTTGAGCCATATCTTAGTCCCCAGGTAGCAACGCACTAGCATTCAAAAAAATATAAATATATCTATTATTCCTTATTCGCAGTCCTCTGATTTTTTGCAAATATATACGATATAGAGACAATCGGACAATTAATTTTTATTATATACTAGCTGAATTACTCATGCCACTATGGGACATAAATGTCACAAAAATAGTCGCCATCTCTAAATAATGCAAAATATCGAAATAAAAACTAGCCTATAGACTAACCAGTTAAATAAGCTACATTCATGCAAAATTTCACGTAAATCAGACCAGTTGTTCTTGCGTGTTTTACAAACTGACACACACTATCTCATTTTGTATCTCTATATATTAATACGTGAAGCAAAAACTTATAATCCGTTTTTAATATAAGTACTTGCCGTAGACGGAGGGGTTGATATAGAGAAGGATTACGGAGTGCTAAAATTTTTTCAAATAATGCATATAACATACATAAAATCAACTAAAAACACATTACGCACACTACCTTGCATTTGACACAAACACATACATAATAAACGAAATAAAACATTCAATGTCTTACAATGAAAACACAACGTCAAAAATGTCAGATGTCTTAGTCAAAATACCCGCTATTGCTTTTAAATGCAGCTTCTTTTACCTTTCACCAGTGCGTTTAAAGTAACTTGACAATTATTGCAATTTATTTGAATTTATGAAATATTCGTGTTACTTTGGACATAGTTTTTTAATATAAATTAGTATAGATAAATATGTTAAAAATAATGCTAATATCGTACAACTCAAATCCGCGAAGCTCTTACCTAATTTAGTTATCTATATGTGATAACAGGATAAAGATATAAAAACATTTCTTACATTTCGTCGAATCTGTTCTGTAACGGGTATAAAGTAGATAATAAGACGATAAGTGATCATTGCCCTTAGACGTCAATCTATTAGTTTCCAAGTACTGGGCTCGGGCGCTAAGTCGTCTCTGTCGCCACAGACATGTTAAACACAGGAAAGTAAATTCTAAAAGAAATATTAATAACACTATTATTAAAAATAATACAGTGACAACCCTGTTGCTTCAAAAGAGTGTAGGTAGTTACTTTATCAACCAGGCTTAGATTTCTTACTGTACATATTTGTACTGTGCTGTCGCCCATGGACATCTGTAATTAACTTCATATAGAATGGCGGTTCTATCCGAAATCTATCACAGATGCGTTGCTGCTTCAGAGGACTAAAATGTTCGCCTCATATAAAAGTGAGTCGTGAGCCGTGAGGAGGGTCATCCCAGAGATCATAGTCCACAAAGTGTGGATTCGAAGACCTCACACGCCTTTGAGAACTTTTTTTTTAAAGAACTCTCGAGTGTGTAGGTTTCCTCACGATGTTTTCCTTCACCGAAAAGCAGTGATAATTAATTTCTACTACGCACATAAATCAGTGGTGCGTGCTTGGGTTTGAACCTCGAACCTCCCGATTGACAAGGCAAATTTCAACCATTAGGCTATCACTGCTCTAGAAAGTAAAAAGTGTATTGAGAGCTAATCAGCGGAAAACCACTTAAAACTACTATTTTGGGCAAATACGGGCGTGACGGTGATGCCTGCGTAACCCCAAAAGTGGCTAAATGTTCTACCACCTTTAGACGATAAAATGGTGTCACAAGCACTTTTTAATATTATAATTCCGTTATAGTATTACTGTTACTGTGAAAATTGTCTTTTTTATCATTTATTGGTTTCAGAGAACTGCTATGCCGTTGTTACACCGGATTAGGTCGCGTGTCCACTCATTATCTAATTTTCCGAATAGAATTAACTATTCTTTAACAGGAAAATGTAAAACGTGACTGTTTTTTTCGCGACATACATACTCATAGTCCACGTTAACTAGGGTTCTTTTTATCTGTATTAATACGTGAAGCAAAAACTTGTAAAGCATTTTTAAGTAATATGCCGCGGATGGATTAGTATAAAACTTTGCACGGTTTTGGTGGACGTAGAGAAGGAGTGCAGAATGTTAATATTTTTTCAAATAATGCTTAAAACGTACATCAAATTTGAGAAATATTTGTATTACTTTGGACAATATGAACTTTAGTTTTTTAATTTAAATTACGGTCGAATTTCGACCGATGTGACGGGTAACTATTCTCATTAAAGAAAATGGTGGTGTCTGATGGTAAATGCCGCCTGTGGACATCTGTAAGCAACTTCACACAGAACATAGATTCTATGTAAAGTCAATCACAGATGCGTTGCCACTCCCGAGAACTAAGATGGACGCCTCATATAAAAGTTTGCCGGCTACATTCGCTAGTGGCAGTTTCAGGGCTGACTGTAACTGTATTGTAGGCCGAAGAACTGTAGGCTGCTGTGCTCACATTATGTCCATTATATGTTACCTGAGCTGGGCTAGGTACCAAGATATTGTTCCTCTGCACAATTTCTTGATGGCATTTCAGTTATTATTGAAGAACAACAAAAAATATGTATAAACGTGTTGTTTTATTACTCAGACATACTTTCTCTCTGTACCACTCTATGACTTCTTAATACCTGTCCCCTACAAACATTTTTCTTTGAATGTAATAATAATTATTCTTTAAAACCAACTTTGGGACTTAAGGTATCATCTGATAGTTAAAGATTGCAACATAACCTCACTTTTACTAAACCTCTACTATCTCAGCTCTCAGATTGTCGAAACCTATAGATTTTCCAGTGAGGGACTTTAAATTCACACCATTTTTATCTTGTTACATTCAGGCCCAGAAATGTATGGAATCGTTTCAGTCTCCTTTATGTATGAAAAGGATGTCCTTGAGTTTGCAGTTAGATTTAGGTGAGGGAAGGTAGATGTAAATGCTTTAGCTCCCCTGAATTCGCCAGTCTTTACTCTCCTTTGAGAACTTTGAATTTACAAATCCCAAAAAAAAACAAGAATTTGGAATTTTAATAACACTCACGTGTTTGTAATATTGATTACTCGTGATCAATCAATATTATAATATATGACTTAGGTTATCATGTACGAACAATTAAGATAAAACAATTTAAATGAATTTGCGTTAATTTATGATCACAGGGTTGCTTAACTTCAATATTTTGAATATATATATTCAACCTATAATATATATTTTTTAAGTTATATATTTTATATTGTCATATAGATTTTAAGTGCAAAAAAGAGTATGTATAAATAAACTGACTGCTTAAAAATAAACAACTAAAAACAAAAAAGTGCACAAGTTTTTGAATAAAGTATTTTTAATTTTATTTAATTTTTAATTTTTAGTTTAGAATAAACGAATATAGTGGAAAAACGTATAGAGTAGTAGTTATTATTTTATTGTAAACGATATTTTTTATATTAAAACTACAATCAACAAGAACTGAAATTCTCGCCGAACAGTTCTTGAGACTTAACCAATACTAAGTACTACAGAATTGCTAAGAAATACTACTGAATTACTAAGAAACTCAGAACGAAAGAATTTACATTATTTTTCAAATACGTTTTCACAACTTTTGTGTCAAGTTTTATATCTATAAGTTTCGAAAAACGCAATATATATAACGAAGAAGGCTTGAAGTCAGGAATGCCAGGAGTCTTCATTATTATTTATTCTTGAAGATTTCAAGTAAAAGACAGGAGTAAATTTCTTCGATTTATTCACAATTGAGGAGGTCCGATCGCTTCGACAGTTAAACAAGAATCGCCTTTTTATAACAATGTTTGGTGGGGTGACAATAACAAATTTATCGAGGGTAAACTAAATTACAATTCTAAAAATCACTAAATATTTCTAATTTAATAAACAAACAATATTTTTTAATAATAAACAAATAATTTTTTTAGTTAGTTTAAAGATCGAATCTTTAAACTAACTAAAAAAAAATATTATCGGCGACGTGTTTTTCATAAATACGCGGTGTCCCGCCGACATATATTTATACTTACCTAATTTCATATAATGGAAATAATAAATATGGCCTATATTTATTCATATTTTTTTCGATTACTGGAATAGCCGATAAAATATTCACAGCGGTTCAATGTTTGCTGATTTTCAGAGAAATACACCACATAGCAAATATCGATTCTTGTTATAGCGTTATTCTATGAAACGCGGCGAATGAACCCTTCCAATGTCACTCGGGTACATCCTTGACAGTTCTAAGAGGACTATCAACCGTTTGATAACATTAGAATATGGGTGATAAGAGTTACGTAGAAACAATTTTAATTTCAAGCGTGTCGATTGATAAAAATTAAATAACGACTGATGTCCCTATGTGATCGACTATCTTTTATGAGATTGGAATTAATTTTTGCTTGCGTAAAACAAAAGATCTCTGGAACGATCGCATATTATTCCAACAATACATTTAATACGGTCAATCATTATTCCAACAATACATTTCTGCTTTGCGGGATTAACACGATTTTGGTGCAAGGCTAAATTCGACTGTTCGAATTCAACAATGCTGCAGGTGACTAAAATCGCAAGTAACAAAGTGGACTTTTGCTGTGTTTTAAATGGCTAACAATTGTCAAAAAAATGACCTAGTTTCACTACGGATGGCAATAATATGACCATTGACGAGATTTTGTTTCATAAATTGTCGTAAGCTTCTAAGAATGTTATTTGGTTTTTAAAATTAAATACATCAGTCTTGATTTATAATATTTATTTTTAAGCTATTGCATAGATTTTATGTCGGGCTTTGAGCGCCGGGACCGAATCAAGAAATTCCGTAACGAAAAATCCTAACATCCCCAACACCGCCAACCATGTTCACTTAACGTGTATGTACATATATGGTACGATAGTACGAAGCTCGCACGGATCTAGACGAGCTGATCGGGAATCGGACGAATATGTAAGCAGCTGTTTGTAAAAAAGTATATATAGTAGTATCAAAGAAAAAAACTAGAATTAATATCAATAATTATAATTGCATAAGTTGAAAAAATACCCTATAGCTTTACCGCGGCAGCCCCCGAGTGCCGCACTTTATGATTATAATATTGTCATTTGTTACGAAAAACGATAATAGGTATTCTAATCGTGAAGTCTTTACAATCTGTCAGGATTGTCAGGAATTAATTCTCTTAGTGCCCAGACTATAGTAGGTACTAATTATGTACGATCCAAGAAATGCAACACCGTGACAGATGGACGGGCATAAATATAAAATACATAGCGATGACCTAGCGAACAACTTTGCAAATTCTAGAAATCGTTTTCAAAGTATACTTTGCGAAATATTAAATAGTTTTCGCATAATATTATAGTTTCCATTACCGGGAACCGGTTTTATTAAAATCTTGCCATTCGCGGAAGGTTAGTGCTATTTCGATTCCAAGAATACAATATTGAAATATTCACATGCGGATCTAGAAATACCTATATTAGGGATGACGATCTGAACTCAATGAATCTAGAATCGATTTTTGAACTACAAATGTAAATTTTCGGCAATGAATCGATTTCAGATGTCCGAAAATCGAATAACCTTTTTCATGACATTTGCTATTTTGCGTGTTGATCTTCTTTTCTCTGCTTCTTCTTGCTCTCTTCTGCTTTTTTCGTCTACCAAATTTCAAAGTGCAAGGGAAAACGGGTAAACATATTTTTTGTTTATATATTTAAACATCAACAATAACATAAATCAAAGACAGACTTTTAAGAACACGAGCCTCGCGATCTTTTCTAAAATAATCAACAACCCTAATTTAAACTTGAATTTAGGCTTAGAGCCGTACTCTAGAAAACTGGTTCATTGTACAATAAAATATGTATACATACAATACATAGTACATTGAAACACAGAACTTACTAACATGTAGAATTATAATTTGCTCTGTAATTCCCGCCGGATTAGTCCACTTCGGTAACATCTAACACGTTTATGAGTGTGTTAATCATAGGGATAAAGTGTGTGTGCCAAATTTCAGCGAAATCGGACCGGTGATATTTGCGTGAAAGAGTAACAAACAAACGTACATTGTTACATACGCACTTATAATATTAATACAATTGTTTGACTTTTTTTTCGTTTTCGAGGGGGAAACCTTCAAAAGGGACACGACGCCGTGGGATCCCCCGGTGGCCGTCCTCGGCGCTACAAAGAGAACTCCGGGATCTCCAAAGGAACGCAACCGAAGTCCTCTGAGCTGCCTCATTGGACTCGTCCCATGTAAGCGGCTGGGCTCACCGCTCATCTGGTCTTTACGACGATATGTGACCATACATAACACCGTCCTTCTCCCTGGACCGCCTGGCTGAACGGTTTGAACTCCCACTCTTGCCGCCCGCAACCCTAGAAGCCCCATGTTAGTTGCCTCTTACGACAGGCAGGGGTATACCGTAGCCATATTCTGATCCCGGAACTACAAGGACGACAATTTTCTACTGAGTAACAACAGTGTTATCTGGTGTCTAGTTTGAAAGGTGTGGCATAGGGGAGACATTTATCTGTTTCGTTTCAAGGTAGACTTCGACGCATCGGTGTCTGAACAGAGATTGATATTCAATCCCATCTGGAGTTAATCTTAGAATTTGTGCTGGCTGCAATGAGCATTTATATGTATGCGTTGCCAGAGGAGTAAGTTGGAACATCTCGGATAAAAATGTGTCCCTTACCATAGCCAAAACATGGTGCCGTATATCACTGACCATAAGAGACAGAAGGAGCAGTGCTTCCGAAGTCGAACCAAAAGAGTACTACACTATAATATACATCTTATTATGTTCCCGCGGCTTCGACCACTGCGGTCACGTCTACCACAGTAATGAGTTTTCTACGTGTTAAATCTAGATCATAAACTATTCTGCATACACATCTCATGAGGGACACCAATGAGAGGGGCCCCTCCCTCTCGGGACGTAGCTGGCGTTAACATCAGCGCCGGCTGACGCTTCCGGGCCGCGAACGTCGTGACCCGGCACCACACGTACAGAGGAACGCCGCGGTAAGAGTCCGATAGACCCCTCGCGCTCCCCCGGGCACAAGGGAATCCATGAGAATTTCTCCGTGTTAAAAAAATCATAAACTATGTGTGTACCAAACAGTGAATGCTGACTTTACTTTTTGCATGAAAAAGTTATAAACACTCGTACGTCCTCACAAACATTTGCATCTATAAGATACTCTTCAAACCAGAATTTAGCCCGTAACACTGTTATTAAACAGAACAGGTGTGCCTGTTGTTGATTTATGAAGGACAAAGGTACAAAAGTACTTGGTTAATTTTCGCAAAACGTAACATCACATTTCCGAGTAGCAATCGAGTCTCTAATTACGCGTTCGCGGTAATACGGCGGTCCGTCTGTACAGTAATTACTAATTACTACATTCGAATGTACCGCTTCGACGAACGACTGTTACGAGTAACTCGTAATTGGCGTGGACCATTCTATTCGACTGCGTCAGGCCGGTAATGTTACGAGAGTATGTATGTTTGTTTGTTTGTTCACTTTGGCACGCGTTACAACATAAATGACTTAACGGATTGTAACATATGACATCATTCGAATCTATTCACTGTCGTTAGCTACATACTTTTTAAATATGGCGTCTGCGTTCAAAAAGAAGAAAAGGGAGAGTCACGATATTTTTGTAATCGTAACAATATGTATATCAAATGAAAGCTAGTCAATATACCACTGCAAAGATATATAAGCAATCATGCAAATATATTTCAACACTTTTATCGACGCACAATTCAAAAAAGCGTTAAATTACATTAATCATTCCAAAAAAAAAAAAATAATTGAAGGATTTCATTTGTTGATGTACCTATCTAAAATAAAGTTTATTGAATCAAAATCAATCAATTTCTTATAAAACAAATCAATCAATCAGTCAATAATTACTTAATAAGAAAGATTTTACGAATGAATGATTATCAAACATTATCGGGTTATAACTGCTGAACGAACCTGAATGTTTGGCACAGGGGTAGAATATAGTCTATAAAAACCATCAATATAGAAAAACCCAAGATACACATTCAGCGTCTCAAAACTGTCCGGTGAAAAAGAGCGCTCAGTTTCAATATTAAGCGCTCATTTCAAGAAGTATAATTTTATTGCTTTTTGCTTAAAGCGTTGTAAATACTTTTTTTATAATGGACGTAAGGTTGTATTACAAAAATATATGGTCGTTATGATCATCTATAAATAACTACATACATTTGACGACAGTTTTAGGTGTCATATTTGTTCGAGACTGTGTATGCAGCGTATTTCTATATCGATGAAAAAAACTACATCTTTCTGTTGAACGATTCCTATGAGATATGTTTATTTTTCTCTTCTTCTTCTTCTCGTCTACCCATTATTGTCCCACTGCTGAACACGGGTCAGGCCATAGTCCACCGCGTTAGCCAAATGCGAATAATTTCCAACTTAACACCGTTTTATTGCAAAAAATTCTGATATAAAGACCACTACTCTTCCCCTAAATATCTTACATCGTTAATGGATATTATACTAAAATTTGTACATCGTCTGTAGTTTTTGAAATCTTAATATTTACTCGTTACTGATGATGTATGTAATGTAAGTATGGGTATACTTTTCCTCATTTTGTGTTCCCTCGATATTTATTTTACTCGCTATAAAAATATGGTTTATATTGTTTAGATGACCTATTCACTTGCGAGCACTGAGATAAGAATTAAAATGATTACTGTGTCTTTATTAATAGTGTAACGAGTTGAGAATCTTTAGTGATTATTCATCAGTGATGGAAACCAATCCCTTAGATTCGCGTGAGAAGCAATCTACGTGTAGATTGAGAAGAGATTCGCGGCCACTCCGATCATGGACCCGGTGTATATTCGTACTGTGTTGGATTGTACCTGCTGTACGCTCAAGTTGCCTCGGTGTTAACATATCAGTATCCATGTATCCGGAGGGAAACATCTTCGTTCGTCACGGGGATCCACTGGAGATATTTTGCACAGCAGATGGAATCTCTTCCGACGACATCAAGTTCGTAGTTCGAAGTGTTGAGTTCGAGTCAGACAAGATTAACGAAACGACGAGAAGGTTATATATGGAAAATCCAGAAAAACAGGCAAATGTATATTATTGTGTCAACAAGAAAACAAATAAAAAGTGTATGAAGCGCGTCCTCGTAGACTCTCCTCCGGTTAACGTGAGTGACTTTAACTGCATATCGAGAAATCTTGACACGCTTAATTGTTCATGGACTTACCCAAATTCATTTACATTTAACAACTATTCAGTAACTTTCACCATAAATGGTATCCCTCTTCAACCTAACTGTAAAGTACAGACTACGAGATTCGGTGCTATGTATTGTGTATGGGATCAGTTCAGTTCACCAAGATATAGGGTTATGGAGGAGACAATGCACTTTCTTATGAAGACTTGTAATTATTTTGGATGTAACGATCAGACATTCACTGTAGACCACTACTCCATTGTAAAACCTGACCCACCGACAGATTTGAAGGTTATAAAAATTGAACCACTAAGCGTTGTTCTAAGATGGGCAATTCCTTGGAACATATATGATTTTCTTGCATGTGGAGTTAAACATATAATTGAGTACCAAATACCTACAATTGATAATGCCACATATTTCCGCCCAGTAGATACTTCATTTCTGCCTTCTAGAAACCGTACATACCAATTTAAGTTAAATTTGCCGTATGCATACATGCAATATGAAGTGAGAATATATATAGAGACTGAGAAAGCTGTGAAACGGGAATTTCGGTCCGATTTCAGTTATACGATCTTTCATACTACTAGTAAGCGACCAAATAGATCTCCTGATATGATTGCTGGGGCCTTTGATCAAGCCATATGGGAAGGAAAAAGAACTATATACGTATATTGGAAGCAAATAGAAAAATCTGAAGAAGCTGGGGCTAGTTTTACATATAAAGTACTTTACACCCAAGGAAACAACACATTTCCAGTCGTATTTCCAGATAAGAAGAAAAGTTTGAGCTACGTTGTCATCAAAGATGTCTCGTTGGAACCGCTAAATGTATACGTTTGGTCATCAAATACAAATGGATCTTCTCCTACCAGTAGCCAAATGTATATCCCATCAAAACAGGAAAGACATAGTCTAAACTTAGCTTCATTTACAAAATTGGCTTACGAAAATGGCACTTATCAGTTATTCTGGGATGGAATAGAAGATATAGATAATTACACTTTAATTTGGTGTCACTACAATATTTCACGTATCTGTTCAGGTCGCATAGATTTTACTGTACTTGATGCCAGAAAAACCAGTCACACTATTGATTTGCCTAAAGAATTCAGATATCAATTTGCAATATCTGCAAATAAAGGTGCAAGTAGTACTGGTATGGTTTTGACTAAATGTGACATCTCAAAAGACGGATTTGCAATATACAGATTCCCTGCTAGGTTACACTATGATGCTCCAGGAAAATCATCCGTACGCTTAAGCTGGACCCTGGACTGTGCTCTTCAAAATGGTATCATTACTGGATACACGATAACTTATTGTCCAATAGACATCGCAAGTGGCTACTGTGATGAATCAGTTGAAAATACTCATATCTATATATCAGATCCTAAGCAAATGAACGTTGTTATAGAACAATTGTATCCATTCACAACCTACCAATTTAGATTATCCCTAAATACTATTTACGGTCAAAAAACAGTTGAAGATGCCACGGCTGTGTTAACCACAGTAGAAGATACACCAACGAGTCCGACTAATGTTAAGATATCTGATGTTAAAGACGATTCACTGGTAATATCTTGGGATCCTCCACTTCGAAGCAATGGTATTATTGGGAAATATATAATATGTAACTACGATAATGACTACCAAGTTGTTTCACGGGGTGATGTATCGGAAAGACGAGTCACTCTTACAGGACTGAGGCCATCTACAAACTATTCCTTTACTGTAAAAGCTTGTAATATAGCAATTCGGGAATGTTCAAAAGCAAGTCCTGATGGCGGAATAATTGTTAGAACGAAAGACACAGATAATTAAGAAAAAAAGAAAACGATAATACCACTGCATCGCTTTTAATTTCATTCATAAATTATATACTGTAAATCGACAAAATGTATGTAATAGTTTTTTTTTTTTATATATTTATAACAACATTTTTTTTAAACAAGTGGCAGTTATATGACGGACATTATATTAACAATGAATTAAATACATTTTTAAAATATATGTTTTACTGTGTGGAGAGAACATTAAACATTTTTTAAATCAATTTTGTTTATTTCATATCTGTTTATAATCTTTTAAAAGTGTGTCCGAGTTCAATAACAAAATCCTAAAATTTACGATTGATTAATCTTGCAATAAATTTCAGTGAAAAGGACCTACAATAAAAGTTGTATTCAATTATATGTACAACCCGTTATTGCCCTACTGCTGGGCACGGGTCTCCTCTCATAATGAGAGAGTTTTTAGGCCATGGTCTACCGCGCTGACCAAATACGAATTGGTGGACTTCACACACCTTCGGGAACTTTTTTTAAAGAACTCTCGGGTGTGTAGGTTTCACGATGTTTTCCTTCACCGAAAAGCAGTGATAATTAATTTATAATACGCACATATGTCAGTGGTGCGTGCCTGGGTTTGAGCCTTGATCTCCCGATTGAGAGGGCAAGTTTCAACCATTAGGCTATCACTGCTCTGCTTATTAAGTTATAAATACCCTTTAATTAATTATCATTTGTGGTTCGGCTTTGAAGGTACCGTCACACCAATTTCTGACTCAAAACATCAGTGTTACTACTGATATATCCTCGTTTAAAGGGAGCTGTTAAGTGAGACACACTTCTCCGTCGCGTTCCAACATTATGTAATAAAAAAAATTCTAAGAGCAGTGATAGCTAACTGAAACTCAGACACTACTGATTTTCTAAAATCATGTGCGCATTAGAAATAAGATATCACTGCATTTATGGCGAAGGAGAAATAGTGGAGACAAAACTCTCAAGGTGGTAGAACCAGTGTAGTTCGACCGGGGAAGTACCACCGCCACACTTATTTCTAGCGTGAAGCATTTCTTGAGTTTCGAAAGAAGACTGAAAGTGTGCCGGCAACCACACCCGGTTGCCGGCACACTTTCAGATGAGGCGACCATTATAGTCCTCGGGAGTAGAAACGCTTCTGCGATTGACTTCAGATGGAACCCATGTTCTGTATGTAGTTGATTACAGATGTTCTTGGGTGGCAGTGACCACTTATCAGTTGGGCTGCATGCCCATTGGCTACTTCAGTCAGATAAAAAAAGTCAAAGAAGTGTTATGTCTACCAATTCGCACTTGGCCAGCGCGGTGGGCTATGGGTCTCTAAATCTGTGAGAAGACCCGTGCCCAGAAGTGAGATAATGGGTTGATGATGAGGACTATAATTCAACCAAAAGTTTACACTTACACACACACACGCACACACTTAAACAGAATTCATTGAAACGCGGTTTTGGATTAGAGTGTAAGAAACAATGACGCGTAATGCATATGGTTTAATATTAATTTCAATAAACATTTCAACAATACAATGACGCATAATTAGAGGCAATACCAATTAATAATTGTTTTCCGGAATGCAACAATTGTGGGGTAGCAGCGCGTGCCATAAACTTAGGGTTGCCACCTGTACTAATGTTCCTTAACGACATTCACGAATGTTTTTTTTTTCAGTTTTTGTTGTAGAGAGTCGAAGGATATAAGATTTGGCGACGTTTTTTTCAAAACACTGCAATTAAATATTCGCAAAATATACGAGAATATTCGTTACATCATATACCTATGGCAGAGAATAAAATCCTAATACTAAATTTGAATTTTTTTTAGAAAAATTTTTTGTATGCACTTTTTTGGGAGTTTCATAGGCGTGGTTGTGAAAAGTGTTTTTCCGCTTTTTTATACTAAATTGTCAATTTATTCGCTAAACGAAAGTCTAAGTTATTTGGAATACTTTCATGAACGGAAACTTTCATGAAAACTCTGAATTCGGTCTCTTTCTTTCTCAATACTTGATATATAAATGAGAAAGGTTAACGCATAGCCGAAACTAGTAAACCATGCTCATATGACATTCACCTACGCTATTGCGAAAATAAGCACGAAGAGAGTAATTTTGGACTTTCCAGGACAAAAGGACTAAAATAAGGGCTTTTATGTTATAATTTACGTGGACGAAATCGCAGAAAATGATTGTATTATACCTATGTCGTACCTTTTTTTCAGTGATTTTTTTTTTATAATAAGTAGTATATCATTTAAGTAAGCTATAATTTTTTACACTATATTAAACTACAATGTTGCAATATAGATGTCCAAGTTAATTGCAAAGCTAAGTTAATATCATCAAGGTAAAAATTATAAACAGACTACGAAAGATAGTAGAAATCGTAGGTATGTGGCTAAAACTTTACATAAATGTTGCAAAAAACTCATTTTAAATAAACATAATTATACATAATGCAATTAGCTATATACACAAGAAAACGGAAGTCCTACTCTCTGCTCTCTCTCCCCTTCTAATAATGATATGCTATAATATTATACAAAAACTATAAAAAAAATTATATATTGTTTATGTATAGTATTATAACATTTTATATTGGTTAGTTTCTATTTTGTATAGTATCATAGTTTTATTAAGTTTTATGTATTAATTTGTTATATTGTTTACTTGTATTTGTGTATTAGTTTCTATGGGCCTTTGTAGCCTGATATAAATAAATAAATAAAAATATATATATATATATAAGGGTCTACCTGTGGACCTTAATAGGTCCGATAAGAGGTCATCTTGCGAAAAAACCTGCGAAAGCATTGCTGCCACATCTTTTTCTGATTTTTCTTTTTCTTTTTTCATCTTTTTCTTTATCACGAAAGATGTTTAAAGTTTGGGACAATTATGGAAGGTGATCCAACTTCCAACATAGTTCTCAGGGGAGAGACACATCTGTTGACACATAATAATAATAACAATCTCTTTAATTGTGAATACAGGTTTATAATATTTGAATGTTTTATAAGAAAAGTGCTCTATATTCAGCCCTTATGGGCATACAAATGTTGATAATTATGAATATAGAATATAGAGCACGGCTGAATACAGAGCACTTTATTGTAAAACATTTAAATCTTATAAACCTGTATTCACAAATAAAGAGATTATTATTATTATTTTATTACGGTAGGGTAATCCAATTCGGTCTTGATAACATGCGAACGGCATGTTAATTTGATATTTTAATTTTATAACAACAAAACATAAATATATCTTGTAGAATTTTACTAAGATCTACATGATTATCCTTTTTGTTTATACTTGGAATATGCGATAATATTCATCAAGCATGTTATTTCTATGTTTTTTTCAATAAAGCATACCATAATGGAAGATATTGCAATTTCTAAGAAAACTCTTCATGTAATTAGTAATAGGTAACTTGTAACCGCGATTTCCTTGAAAATTACTCTCGGAGTTTTACCTGTAATGTTTTCTGAAAATTCATATGATTGGTCTAGAGATGATGATACAATGATTTCACCGTTATTCCTTTATTGTCGGTGTCATGCTATGGCGTTACATTGACTACGTAGTGTATTTTGTATATGTTCTCCACGCTGTAGAAGTGAATTATAAGTGGGTTATATGGGATTTTTACCGCATTAAATCCCGTCGATGTCCGTCCTCGGCGCTGCAAGACACTGTAATCTCCAAATAACCGCAACCAGAGTACTCTGAGCACGTTGCTCCATCGGGATCTTACGGGTGCGCTGCTATGTTCATCGCTGTTTCTCTGGTGGTAGAACCAGTGTAGTTCGACCGGGGGAGCTACCACTACCACCGCCATATCTATTTCTAACGTGAAGCATTTGTTGCGTTTCGATGGAAGGGTGTGCCGACACACTTTTATATGAGGTGACCATCTTAGTCCTTGTGAGTAGCGACGCATCTGTGATTAACTTCAGACAGAACCCATGTTTGTGAAATTGGATACAGATGTCCATGGGCGGCATTGACCACATACCATCAGGTGGACTGCATGCTCGCTTGCTACTTCAATCAGATAAAAAAAAACCGCACCCTTCACGACGGTATGCGACACATACCGGCATACTTCCCTGAACGCTTGACTGAACGGCTCAAACAGGGAAGGAAGTAAAGATTTTCTAAGTCTTTTAGCACCTTCCCTCTCAATTGTTCGGCCAGTGTGTAGGTTACTGGCAGATCAATGGGGGGAGGGTGCTAAAAAAATCTAAATGCAAGCAATGTCCGCTTCCTCAAAGTTTCTTTTTTGCTTATTAGTTGACCGATTACCCTTTATTTATGTAGTAGCTATTTAGATTTTTAAGTGTTATTAAGCTAATAATTAAAAAAAAAAATTTTTCGACTGCTGGAATAATCCTTCCATCAGCCATTTGAGGTCCATAGGTACTCGACCGTGGAATTCAAGTGGTACTGAGGTTATTTGCTAATAGTCACCGAATGGCATGTGTGTTAGTGAGTGCACTGGGTCATTACACAGGATTGGGTATAGTCGTTACACAAGGTTGAATTAGGAATCGAGCATGCAGTCCACCTGGTCCTTAGATAATAGCCGACAACCATACCCTTACCCTGAAACGCAAGAACTGCTTTTAGATAGATAGATAGATCATTTATTCGTTTGCTTACACGCACACATTTGGTTATTAAACAAGAGTACAAAATGACAAAAAAGAAAAAACACAAAAGAGGGTGCAAAGCATCATGAAATGGACACTGCTCAGCATTATGTTGGCAACCGAATACTGCCAGCGCTGATCTTTTAGAAATAGATGTAGCGGTCGAACCCTATATTTACGTTCGACGACCTATCGAAATCTAATAGATATTGATACATATTTTAATTAACCGTCCGGAACACGAATCACGTCATCGATTTCATGAAACAAGTTTCCTTCTATAGCTTCTCCGAAGGTGATTTCCGAGAAGCATCATCTAATAACATCCGAGCGACGGTCGAGCTAGATGAGACAGCGAGCCTTTATATTTTATAATGGTACAAGTTTGGTTGTAGTGTTTGTTTGTTTGTGGCGCTCCAAAAGTTGTTCGATTCCGTCATTACTAGCGGGACAACCCCGGAAGCGTGGAGCAGAAGCGTAGTGGTGCTGTTCTTCAAAAAGGGCGATAAAACCCTCCTGAAGAACTACAGGCCCATTGCGCTTCTGAGCCACGTGTATAAGTTGTTTTCGAGAGTCCTCACTAACCGTATTGCACGCAGGCTTGACGACTTCCAGCCTCCCGAACAAGCCGGATTCCGAAAAGGCTACAGCACCATGGACCACATACACACGCTTCGGCAGATTATACAGAAGACCGAGGAGTATAATCTGCCGTTATGTGTTGCTTATGTGGACTATGAGAAAGCCTTCGATTCTATCGAGCACTGGGCGGTGCTGGAGTCCCTTCAGCGATGCCAGATCGACTATAGGTACATCGAGGTGTTGAAGTGTGTATACACAGCCGCCACCATGTCAGTCCGAGTACATGACCAAAGCACGAACCCCATCCAATTGCAGCGGGGAGTCAGGCAAGGCGATGTCACTTAACAACTATTCATTAACATTCACCATAAATGGTATCTCTGTTCGACCTAACTGTAAAGTACAGACTACGAGATTCGGTGCTATGTATTGTAAATGGGATCAGTTCAGTTCACCAAGATATAGGGTTATGGAGGAGACAATGCACTTTCTTATGAAGACTTGTAATTATTTTGGATGTAACGATCAGACATTCACTGTAGACCACTACTCCATTGTAAAACCTGACCCACCGACAGATTTGAAGGTTATAAAAGTTGAACCACTAAGCGTTGTTCTAAGATGGGAAATTCCTAGGAACATATATGATTTTCTTGCATGTGGAGTTAAACATATAATTGAGTACCAAATACCTAAAATTGATAATGCCACATATTTCCGCTCAGTTGATACTTCATTTCTGCCTTTTCGAAACCGTACATACCAATTTCAGTTAAATTTGCCGTATGCATACATGCAATATGAAGTGAGAATATATATAGAGACTGAGAAAGCTGTGAAACGGGAATTTCGGTCCGATTTCAGTTATACGATCTTTCATACTACTAGTAAGCGACCAAATAGACCACCTGATATGATTGCTGGGGCCTTTGATCAAGCCATATGGGAAGGAAAAAGAACCATATATGTATATTGGAAGCAAATAGAAAAATCTGAAGAAGCCGGGGCTAGTTTTACATATAAAGTACTTTACACCCAAGGAAACAACATATTTCCAGTCGTATTTCCAGATAAGAAGAAAAGTTTGAGCTATGTTGTCATCAGAGATGTCTCGTTGGAACCGCTAAATGTATATGTTTGGTCATCAAATACAAATGGAACTTCTCCTACCAGTAGCCAAATGTATATCCCATCAAAACAGGAAAGACATGGTCTAAAGTTAGCTTCATTTACAAAATTGGCTTACGAAAATGGCACTTATCAGTTATTCTGGGATGGAATAGAAGATATAGATAATTACACTTTAATTTGGTGCCACTACAATATTTCACGTATCTGTTCAGGTCGCATAGATTTTGCTGTACTTGATGCTAGAAAAACCAGTCACACTATTGACTTGCCTAAAGAATTCAGATATCAATTTGCAATATCTGCAAATAAAGGTGCAAGTAGTACTGGTATGATTTGGACTAAATGTGACATCTCAAAAGACGGATTTGCAATATACAGATTCACTGCTAGGTTACATTATGATGCTCCAGGAAAATCATCCGTACGCTTAAGCTGGACCCTGGACTGTGCTCTTCAAAATGGTATCATTACTGGATACACGATAACTTATTGTCCAATAGACATCGCAAGTGGCTACTGTGATGAATCAGTTGAAAATACTCATATCTATATATCAGATCCTAAGCAAATGAACGTTGTTATAGAACAATTGTATCCATTCACAACCTACCAATTTAGATTATCCCTAAATACTATTTACGGTCAAAAAACAGTTGAAGATGCCACGGCTGTGTTAACCACAGTAGAAGATACACCAACGAGTCCGATTAATGTTAAGATATCTGATGTTAAAGACGATTCACTGGTAATATCTTGGGATCCTCCACTTCGAAGCAATGGTATTATTGGGAAATATATAATATGTAACTACGATAATGACTACCAAGTTGTTTCACGGGGTGATGTATCGGAAAGACGAGTCACTCTTACAGGACTGAGGCCATCTACAAACTATTCCTTTACTGTAAAAGCTTGTAATATAGCAATTCGGGAATGTTCAAAAGCAAGTCCTGATGGCGGAATAATAGTTAGAACGAAAGACACAGATAATTAAGAAAAGAAGAAAACGATAATACCACTGCATCGCTTTTAATTTCATTCATAAATTATACATTTTTAAAATATATGTTTTACTGTGTGGAGAGAACATTAAACATTTTTTAAATCAATTTTGTTTATTTCATATCTGTCAACATATAATCTTTTAAAAGTGTGTCCGAGTTCAATGACGAAATCCTAAAATTTACGATTCATTAATCTTGCAATAAATTTCAGTGAAAAGACCTACAATAAAAGTTGTATTCAATTATATGTACAACCCATTATTGTCCTACTGCTGGGCACGGGTCTCCTCTCATAATGAGAGAGTTTTTAGGCCATAGTCCACCGCGTTGGCCAAATGCGAATTGGTGGACTTCACACACCTTCGGGAACTTTTTTTTAAAGAACTCTCGGGTGTGTAGGTTTCCTCACGATATTTTCCTTCACCGAAAAGCAGTGATAATTAATTTATAATACGCACATATGTCAGTGGTGCGTGCCTGGGTTTGAGCCTTGACCTCCCGATTGAGAGGGCAAGTTTCAACCATTAGGCTATCCCTGCTCTGCTTATTAAGTTATAAATACCCTTTAATTAATTATCATTTGTGGTTCGGCTTTGAGGGTACCATCACACCAATTTCAGACTCAAAACATCAGTGTTAGTACTGATATATTCTTGTTTAAAGGGAGCTGTTAAGTGAGACACACTTCTCCGTCGCGTTCCAACATTATGTAATAAAAAAAAATCTAAGAGCAGTGATAGCTAACTGAAACTCAGACACCCCCGTTTTTTTAAAACCATGTGCGCATTCGAAATAAGATATCACTGCATTTATGGTGAAGGAAAAATAGTGGAGACAAAACTCTCAAGGTGATAGAACCAGTGTAGTTCCACCGGGGAAGTACCACCGCCACACTTATGTCTAGCGTGAAGCATTTCTTGAGTTTGGAAAGAAGACTGAAAGTGTGCTGCCAACCACACCCGGTTGACGGCACACTTTCAGATGAGGCGACCATCATAGTCCTCGGGATTAGAAACTCTTCTGCGATTGACTTCAAATGGAACCCATGTTCTGTATGTAGTTGATTACAGATGTTCTTGGGTGGCAGTGAGCACTTATCAGTTGGGCTGCATGCCCATTGGCTACTTCAGTCAGATAAAAAAAATCAAAGATGTGTTATGTCTACCAATTCGCACTTGGCCAGCGCGGTGGGCTATGGGTCTCTAAATCTGTGAGAAGACCCGTGCCCAGAAGTGAGATAATGGGTTGATGATGAAGACTATAATTCAACCAAAAGTTTACACTCACACACACACGCACACACTTAAACAGAATTCATTGAAACGCGGTTTTGGATTAGAGTGTAAGAAACAATGACGCGTAATGCATATGGTTTAATATTAATTTCAATAAGCATTTCAACAATACAATGACGCATAACTAGAGGCAATACCAATTAATAATTGTTTTCCGGAATGCAACAATTGTGGGGTAGCAGCGCGTGCCATAAACTTAGGGTTGCCACCTGTACTAATGTTCCTTAACGACATTCACGAATGATTTTTTTTTCAGTTTTTGGTGAAGGGAGCCGATGATATAAGATTTGGCGACGTTTTTTTTGAAACACTGCAATTAAATATTCTCGTATATTGCGTCTACAGCAGAGAATAAAACCCTAGAATTTTGTAGAAAATTTTATTGTATGCAAATTTTTTAGAGTTTCATGCGCGTGGTTGTGAGAAGGACGTAAAGTTAATGTTTTTCCTTTTTTTGCACTAAATCGTCAATTTATTCGCTAAACGAGACACTAATTTTTTGGAGTACTTTCATGAACTGAAACTTTTATGAAAACTCTGAATTTATTCTCTTTCTTTCTCAATATGTGATATATAAATGAGAAAGGTTAACGCATACCCGAAACTAGTAAACGGCCATGCTCATATGACATTCACCTACGCTATTGCGAAAATAAGCACGAAAAGAGTCATTTTGGACTTTCCAGGACAAAAGGACTAAAATAAGGGCTTTTATGTTATAATTTACGTGGACGAAATCGCAGAAAATGATCGTAATATACCTATGTCGTACCTTTTTTCAGTGAATATTTTTTTATAATATGTAGTATATCATTTAAGTAAGCTATACTTATTTACACTATATTAAACTACAATGTTGCAATATAGATGTCCAAGTTAATTGCGAAGCTAAGTTAATATCATCAAGGTAAAAATTATAAACAGACTACGAAAGATAGTAAAAATCGTAGGTATGTGGCTAAAACTTTACATAAATGTTGCAAAAAAACTCATTTTAAATAAACATAATTATACATAATGCAATTAGCTATATACACAAGAAAACGGAAGCCCTACTCTGCTCTCTGCCCCTTCTAATAATGATATGCTATAATAATAATACAAAAACTATAAGGGTCTACCTGTGGACCTTAATAGGCCCGATAAGAGGTCATCTTGCGAAAAACCTGCGAAAGCATTGCTGCCACATCTTTTTCTGCTTTTTCTTTTTCCTTTTTCATCTTTTTCTTTATCACGAAAAATGTTTAAAGGTTGGGACAATTACAGAAGGTGATCCAACTTCCAACATAGTTCTCAGGGGAAAAGACACATCTGTTGACACATAATAAAAGTAAAATAAATTTGGGTTATATCTTTATGTTATATTAAGACCAATATTATGTAATAAATTAAAGTAATATATGTGTAAAAAAAAAAGTTAAATATTATAAAAATAACAATCTCTTTACTTGTGAATAGTGAATACAGGTTTATAAGATTTAAATGTTTTATAAGAAAAGTGCTCTATATTCAGCCCTTATGGGCATACAAATGTTGATAATTATGAATATAGAATATAGAGCACGGCTGAACATAGAGCACTTTATTGTAAAACATTTAAATCTTATAAACCTATTTTCACAAATAAAGAGATTATTATTATATTATTTCGGTAGGTTTAATCCAATTCGGTCTTGATAACACGCGAACGGCATGTTAATTTGCTATTTTAATTTTATAACAACAAAACATAAATATATCTTGTAGAATTTTACTAAGATCTACATAATTATCATTTTTGTTTATACTTAGAATATGCGATAATATTCATCAAGCATGTTATTTCTATGAGTTTTTTTTCCAATAAAGCATACCATAATGGAAGATATTGCAATTTCTAAGAAAACTCTTCATATAATTAGTTGTAGGTAACTTGTAACCGCGATTTCCTTGAAAATTACTCTCGGAGTTTTACCTGTAATGTTTTCTGAAAATTTATATGATTGGTCCAAAGATGATGATACAATGATTTCACCGTTATTCCTTTATTGTCGGTGTCATGCTATGGCGTTACATTGACTACGTAGTGTATTTTGTATATGTTCTCCACGCTGTAGAAGTGAATTATAAGTGGGTTATATGGGATTTTTACCGCATTAAATCCCGTCGATGTCCGTCCTCGGCGCTGCAAGACACTGTAATCTCCAAATAACCGCAACCAGAGTACTCTGAGCACGTTACTCCATCGGGATCTTACGGGTGCGCTGCTATGTTCATCGCTGTTTCTCTGGTGGTAGAACCAGTGTAGTTCGACCGGGGGAGCTACCACTACCACCGCCATATCTATTTCTAACGTGAAGCATTTGTTGCATTTCGATGGAAGGGTGTGCCGACACACTTTTATATGAGGTGACCATCTTAGTCCTTGGGAGTAGCGACGCATCTGTGATTAACTTCAGACAGAACCCATGTTTGTGAAATTGGATACAGATGTCCATGGGCGGCATTGACCACATACCATCAGGTGGACTGCATGCTCGCTTGCTACTTCAATCAGATAAAAAAAAAACCGCACCCTTCACGACGGTATGCGACACATACCGGCATACTTCCCTGAACGCTTGACTGAACGGCTCAAACAGGGAAGGAAGTAAAGATTTTCTAAGTCTTTTAGCACCTTCCCTCTCAATTGTTCGGCCAGTGTGTAGGTTACTGGCAGATCAATGGGGGGAGGGTGCTAAAAAAATCGAAATGCAAGCAATGTCCGCTTCCTCAAAGTTTCTTTTTTGCTTATTAGTTGACCGATTACCCTTTATTTATGTAGTAGCTATTTAGATTTTTAAGTGTTATTAAGCTAATAATTAAAAAAAAAATTTTTTTCGACTGCTGGAACAATCCTTCCATCAGCCATTTGAGGTCCATAGGTACTCGACCGTGGAATTCAAGTGGTACTGAGGTTATTTGCTAATAGTCACCGAATGGCATGTGTGTTAGTGAGTGCACTGGGTCATTACACAGGATTGGGTATAGTCGTTACACAAGGTTGAATTAGGATTCGAGCATGCAGTCCACCTGGTCCTTAGATAATAGCCGACAACCATACCCTTACCCTGAAACGCAAGAACTGCTTTTAGATAGATAGATAGATCATTTATTCGTTTGCCTACACGCACACATTTGGTTATTAAACAAGAGTACAAAATGACAAAAAAGAAAAAACAAAAGAGGGTGCAAAGCATCATGAAATGGACACTGCTCAGCATTATGTTGGCATCCGAAGACTGCCAGCGCTGATCTTTTAGAAATAGATGTGGCGGTCGAACCCTATATGTACGTTAGACGACCTATCGAAATCTAATAGATATTGATACATATTTTAATTAACCGTCCGGAACACGCAACACGTCATCGATTTCATGAAACAAGTTTCCTTCTATAGCTTCTCCGAAGGTGATTTCCGAGAAACATCATCTAATAACATCTGAGCGACGGTCGAGCTAGATGAGACAGCGAGCCTTTATATTTTATAATGGTACAAGTTTGGTTGTAGTGTTTGTTTGTTTAAACACAAAACCTGTTTTTTTTATACTTTAACTTAACGATAAGGCAGACGGGCTATCTGATGGAGAGTAGTCACCGTCACCTGTGGACATTCGCAACACCTGAGGAGTCGCCAATGCATCGCCGGCTTTGTAGGAGAGCTCTTTTCACAACTTTCTTGAAGAATCCCATGTCATAGCGCTCCGGGAATACCTCAGGATATTTGCTAACTTATTTATATGGCTCCGCCCGCGATCACATTGTGATAGTAATAGGTAACCTATGTGTTAATGCAGATTATAAACTATCTGAGTGCCAAATTTTAGCGAAATATAATCTGTAGTTTTAGCGTGAAACAAAAACAAATCGATACACAAGAAAATATACAAGTCATAGAATGAGCGTACAGCGTTAGATTATATTAGGCCACTGTCGCCCATGGACACCGGTAAACAATCCCAGACATTAGCAAAGTTCTACCTGAGGAGTAAGCAGTGGGTCTATGGTAAATAGCAACTGCCGTCCCTCAACTTTACCCTAGATAAATAAGTGGCCACCAGAGGTCGGTAAAAAATACATTGCTACACTGTGCTTAAATAGTATAAATTACTTTCTTTTTTATCTGATTGAAGTGGCAAACGAGCATGCAGTCCACCTGATGGTAAGTGGTCGTTGCCGCCCATGGACATCTGGAAGCAACTTCAAATAGAACGTGGGTTCTATCTGAAGTCAATCACGGATGCGTTGCCACTCCCGAGGACTATGATGGTCATCTCATATAAAAGTGCGCCGACAACCACACCCTTCCATCGAAACGCAAAACAATGCTTCACGCTAGAAATAGGTGGTACTTCCCCGGTCGAACTACACTGATTCTACCACCTGCTTAAGATTGGTGGAGCCTCTAAAGTCAAATCACCAAGGATTCATGGCGTATATGTGATGAAATCATTAATCGCGCGGGATACCTGGTGTGTAGTGGTCTCTTATATCACTTCACACTTTAATTGATCATGTTAAATTGAATAAATTATCAAAATTATACATGTCATTGATGTAATTGTCATTTCTGCGTATCCATAATCTGTGGTCAAGTGCCACAGATCAACGCAAAGATACTAAATGATACGAAACGGCTTTATTCGAGACCGATCATGCTTCCACGAAATATTGTATCATTATACTCGATAGGTAAAACGCGTGAGAAAGGGTGTAGATGACTTTACATTTATTTTGAACAAGCTTTCGGTCCCGGGTATGGCTGTATTACTCCTATATAGACAATGTATTTGTGACTTCTCTGATTTTCCAAATTTTCCATAGGCGACAGTTAGTTTTAAGTTAGGTTGTTAGTTAACCTTCGGTTTAGGACGTTTAGGTGAATGAATGAAAAACTTAACAGGCCTTACAACATAGGGTATGTGAAAAGGTGTATTACGAAACCAATGAATATCTTACTGATGCAACTATTTGGTCTAAATTAGGAGCTACTTAAGACCTTACATGGCACAAGTTGATAATTTTTAAGAAAACTTTTTAAAGATGAGTTTTTGGAGTGTTTTACCACTTCTACGACCAGAATACCTTACGGTTGCGATGTATTATTAGATGGTTATTAACGTTAAAAATAATTTTGTAACTCGTAAGGGATTTACACTAAATAATACCTATATGTTTGGTTATTTGTTATTTTGACCTCAGGTCTGGAATTGGTTTAATCTTCTATCATCGTAGTCATCCATTGACACATCCATTGACAGATAAAATATATGAAAAAGAAAAGAAGAATCGGAAGACAAAAATCGATAACAGATCAGAAAACAGATAATCGATAATCTTTAAACTTAAGTTCGTTAAAAACTTTAAATTTTTCCCTGTAATTTTTCAACGAAATTTTTTTAGGTACTTATTCAAAAACTCATATCTAGTATAAACTATTACGCAAATTCAATTTTTGCCCCTTTTAGTACCTAACTTCAAGGAAACAAACCCATTTACAAGTTCGCGTTATCAGCTACTCGGAATTACTAAAAATTCTAAGAATGATTTGATTACGCGGTAATTAAAATCGACACCTACTTCTGTTATCATTATCATAAATTGACATAATAAGTGTTTCTGGTACACGAGACAATGACTTTTATGTTATTTTTTTAAACTTATTGAAGTAGAAAACGAGGCCGGCAGCGACCACTTACCACCTGGTGGTAAGTGGTCGCTGCCGGCCATGGACATCTGAAAGCAACTTCTTATAGAAGATGGGTTCTATCTGAAGTCAATCACGGACGCGTCGGCCGTTGCAACTTCCGAAGACTGAGATGGTCGCTTCATATAAAAGTTCATCTTACTTACAAAGTACTTACAAAGTAGGTACTTCTGTTATCATTGTCATAAATTGTCTTATTAAGTGTTTTTGTTTCACGAAACAATAACTTTTTATCTATATATTAATACGTGAAGCAAAAACTTGTGAAGCATTTTTAAGTTATATGCCGCGGACGGATTAATATGAAATTTTGCACGATTATAGTGGACGTAGAGAAGGAGTGCAGAATGTACCGTGCATTTGTCACAAATAATAAACGAAATAGAACTATAACGTCAGAAATGGGAGTGTTTTTGTAAAAATATCCGCTATTGCTTTTAAATGCGGTTTAGCTAATTGTACCTCTTTTTATATTTATCGGGTGCGTTCAAAATTACTTGAAAATGATTACATTTTATTTGAATTAGAGAAATATTCGTACTACTTTGGACAATATGAAGTTCAGTTTTTTTATTTAAATTACGGTCGAATTTCGACCGATGCGACGCGTGACTACTATTAACAAATATTCCTATCCCATTTTATATACCACCCGACTGCGTCAGAAGGATGTTGATGTTTTTAGAGCGTATGTAGGTATGTATTAGTAATGCGAATGCGGATATTCCTTACCGACATTAGCGAATATGATGTTTTTTTTTGCAGTTTTTGGCAACTGTGATCCCGGTACTGCAGAGACAATCCAGAGATGACCTAGGTTGGAAAGCCTAGTTCATCTCTGGATTGTCCCTGTAGTTCCGGGATCAGAATAGGGCTACGGCATCCCCTGCCTGTCGTAAGATGCGACTATAAGGGGCTTCCGGGGTTTGCAGTCGGCTAGAGTGGGAGCTTCAACCGTTCGGTCAGGCAATCCCGGGGAGGATGACGGTATGTGTGGTCGCATACCGTCGTAAAGACTAGACGGAGCGGTGGGCCCAGCCGCCCATCTAGGAGGAACCCGATGGGGCAACGGGCTCGGAGGATTCCAATTGAAATCGTTTCGAAATCCCGGAGTCCTCCTTTTTAGCGCCGAGGAGGGCCACCAGGGGGGTTTTAATGCGATAAAAATCCCACATAACCCTGCGTCGCTCCCACGGCGTCGGGTACCTTTTGAAGGTTTCCCCCTCGAAAACAAAAAAACAGGTTGGAAAGCCTAGATTACTTATCTGGCATTACATAACCTACTGAGTGAAAAACATTCATATTTGTCCAAACTCTTCAATAAAACATACCTAAATACATTATGTATTACGTTGCGTAACACACAATTCATTCCATCGATTTATGCGGTTAATTTCAATTTGATCAGGTAACCTTCAACGCTACGATTCCTCGAAATTTGCTTCTGATGTGATTTCGAAATTGTATTTTCATACTGATATCGATATAATAATAAACTGTACAGATTTTCAGATAAATTGTTGTCTCATTAAACAAATGTGTAATCATACTATCATCATATTTTTTTTTATCTGACTGAGGTAGCAAACGAACAAGCAGTCCACCTGATGGTAAGTGGCCACTGCCGCCCATGTACATCTGTAATCAACTTCATACAGAACATGGTTTCCATCTGAAGTCAATCACAGATGCGTTGCTACTCCCGAGGACTAAGATGGTCGCCTCATGTGAAAGTGTGCCGGCAACCACACCCTTCTATCGAAACGCAAGAAATGCTTCACGCTAGAAATAGGTGTGGCGGTGGTACTTCCCCGGTCGAACTACACTGGTTATATCACCTTGAAAATAAATATTATAAAGGCGAAAGTTTGTGAGTGTGTATGTTTGTTACTTCTTCACGTCTCAACGGCTGGAGCGATTTTCATAAAATTTGATAGGGAGTTAGCTGACACTCTGGATTAACATAGGTAATATATTACATTCCTTGCGTTTAGCAGGGTGTGGAAGCCGGCACACTTTTATATAAGGCGACCATCCTAGTCCTCGGAAGCAGCAACGGATATGTGATTGACTTCAGATAAAACCTATGGTCTATATGAAGTTGTTTACAGATGTCCGTGGGCGGCGATAACCACATACCATCAGGTGACTGCATGCTCGCTTGCTACTTCATTATTAAAAAAAAAAACTTTACTGATGATGTATTTTAGTTAGCTATAGAACAACAAATACTAAAAAGAAATAAAAATATTTAAGAAGGACTCAGGGCTTTTTGCTCTATAATGGTACGGAACCCTTAGTGCGGAAGTCTAACTCGCACTTGGGCGTTTTTTAATTCTCGGTATCACGACACAATTTACTAATACTGCAAAAAGTAATATATTTATGTAATAAAATATTAACAAATTACTATTTTTTTAAACAAAATCATGATGACGTATTTTATCGCTTATGTCATAATAATTCCATTATAATTATTTTGAATTTAAAAGAGAAATATTAAATTATTAACGACCGTTTAGTTTTAATTTAATATGCAATTACAAAGTCAACTAATTAGTTGAAGCAATTACCATACGTCAAGGTAATTACTTAGTAATAATAATTAATAATTAAGTGACATGATTACGACAGTCATAAATCAAAAAAGTGGTTTACAGTAAAGAAATTTTATTAAAATGATACTGGGCTAAGTAAGAACTGGTAAAGGTGAAGTAAATTTGGTTCTCTAGAATGTCATCTATATAGTAATACGTGAAGCAAAATTTGTGATTCGTTTTTAAGATACTTGCCGCAGGCGGAGGGGTATGAAATTATTCACGGTTATAGTTGATGTAGAGAAGGGTTGCGCAATGCTAATATTTTTTTCAAATAACGCATAAAACATACATAAAATCAATTAAAAATACATTACACTCCTACCTTGCATTCGACACAAACACATACATAGTAAACGAAATAGAACATTCGATGTCGTACTATGAAAACATATAATGTCAAAAATGACAGATGTATTTGTTAAAATACCTGCTATTGCTTTTAAATGCAGCTTAGTTAATAAACCTCTTTTTACTTTTGGTGCCTTCAAAATAACTTGAAAATTATGACATTACAATTTATATAAATTAGAGAAATACGAGTATTGGTGCTACTTTGGACAATATGAAGTTTAGTTTTTTAATTGAAATTACGGTCGAATTTCGACCGTTGCGACGGGTGACTAGTTTGCTTTAATTTATTAACACCATGACTTTCAATTTTAGTCATAGTGTGGATAAGTATGGGATGTAGACATAGTATGGGATGAGCATATTGCCCGCCTGATTTTATGAGGCCACGATAATCCTAGGACCCGTCGGTATTTACCAAAGGTATAATATAGCCAGCTGTTGCTCAAATTGCTTGTTGCCTTTAAAGGGTAAGGAAGCTTCCTAAATATCTCTCTTAACACATCATTCCAAACCAAGGTGTACCAACATGTGTAGAACCAGTGTAGTTCGACCGGGGAAGTACTACCGCCACACCTATGTATGTCTAACGTGAAGCATTTCTTGCGTTCCGATGGAAGGGTGTGGTTGTCGGCACACTTTCACATGAGGTAACCAGCATAGTCCTCGGGAGTAGCAACGCATCTGTGATTGACTTCAGATGGAACCCATGTTACTTACCATCAGATGGACTGCATGCTCGTTTACTACTTCAGTCAGATAAAAAAACAAACCACAGCAATGCTTAATACTGTTTTTGAAATACAAAGTAGTTCTACTAAGTTTATCTAAGTCAAAAAACTTCATTATGTATACAATTTTACAATATGTTATAGGTTTGTTGTCATAATTATCACACAGAGAGAATAAAAAAGGCCGACCTCAATATTTCGGCAAATTAAGTTAAATACTTATAGGTACATCCAATAACATGCATCGTTTAGTAAATTATAATGTGATATATAGTAAATTATAATGTGATATATAGTTATAATGTGATAGAAAACCACAAACATGAATGGTTTGTTTGAACAACAGTCTGCTTTAAAAAAACTCAAAAAATTGCAAATTTTGTTATATCATAAAATGTTAATTTCGCATTAGGTTTCTTTTATTCTCACCGTAAAATACGTAATGCAAAAGATAAAAAAAATACTGCATATCCAAGTACTACATAGATAGCATCGGATTAATAACCGATCTATTTCGAATCTTGCAATGTTCAAAATAGGATAAACTCAAAGGAAATCTGACATATTGGTAACTCTACATACTAATCACCCGTCGCAACGGTCGAAATTCGACTGTAATTTAACTTATAAAACTAAACTTCATATGGTCCAAAGTAGCACGAATATTTCTCAATTATTGAAGTGTATTGATTTTATTGATTAAAATCACCCGTTAAAGGTAAAAATGAGTTTTAATTAACTAAGCATTTAAAAGCAATAGCGGGTATTTTGACAAAGACATCTGACATTTTTGAAGTTATGTGTTTTTATATTATGACATTGAAAGTTTTATTTCGTTTATTATTTATGTGTCAAATGCAAGGTAGTGAGTGTAATGTGCTTTTAGTTGATTTTATGTGTGTTTTATTCATTATTTGAACAAAATATTAGCATTGCGCAATCCTTCTCTACATCAACTATAACCGTGCGTAATTTCATCCTCCTCCGTCTGCGGCAAGTATCTTTAAAACGAATCAAAAGTTTTTATTCACCTAATAATATATAGATAAGCAGCCATTGTAATAAATTTTAACAAAAACGTCACTTATAAAATTATAATAAGTAAGTTTTTGTAAGGACTTTAATAAGCGCATGATACTTAGTAATTGTCTTCAATTTACGATTTCTCAAAACTGAATGACGCCATCTTTAAATCCTAGTTCTAAGATTGTGGTAATAATATTAATTTTACGATTATACTAATTACTTTAACCTTATATAACTCCCTTGGATAATTCTGTGAATTGTGAATAATAACAAAACGTCAGGTAAATAGAGATACCTATGTATCTCGGTAGGTAAGAAATAGCACGTACCATTTAAATTAAACTAATAATATCCACACATACATATGTCCCTTTTTATAAGTGGGTAATCCTCATGGATACCCAGCCGCCCGGGGCAGCAGCTGGGTTAAGCCGGATTTTTACCAGCTAAGCTAATGTTTTCTCCTCGCACCGTACGGCAGGAACACGGGCACGCTTTCGCAATCATCCGCGAACGCGCCGATGCTTGACCGCTCTCGCAGCCCTTCCCTGCATGGAACATGAAGCTCTCATGTACATACATATGTACCTACACACTAGCAGGACCCGCGACTTCGTTTACGCAAACCATAAGATGAACCATCCATACCGACCACCTTCACAATCCCGCCCCCATTTTGTAAACAGTCGCCAATTTATTGATCCAAGAACCTAATACTTAGTTTCTTTGATCTTGCATCTTTAGCGGATTTAAAAAAAACCTGTCAACTTTTATACCTTCACCTTCTTAGAGGTCGATTTTACGAAAATGGTGAAACAGATTTTCTATTATATCATACCAGAAATCCAAATATTAAGTTTCATTTAGTAGGACACCAAAATTGAGGGGCTTTCAAACATACTTTCCCCTCAATTTTATCTCTTTAATGAGCGTATTTCCTAAAAATAATTTCTTAGTGCTCACCGGCATTACAAAAGGAAATATATTGCGAAATTTCAAGTTTCTAATCACTGTTTTTTGGGCTGTCCGTTGATACCCCAGTAGTTAAGACAGTTGTCCTTTCTATATCTCCCCTTCTCAACCCATTATTGTCCCACTGCTGGGCACGTGTCTTCTCTCAGAATGAGAGAGTTTGAGCCATAGTCCACCGCACTGGCCAAGTGCGAATTGGTGGACTTCTCACACCTCCGAGATTTTTTTCCGGTAAAAAAACCGGCAAAGTGCTAATCGGCCTCGCGCACGAAGGGTTCCATATCATTATCTACAAATAAGAACTGCAAAAAATCAATTTTGTTGGACAGGAGCCTCCCATAAATATTTATTTTATTCTGTTATTAGTATTTGTTGTTATAGCGGGAACGGTAATACATCATCTGTGGAATTTTCAACTGTCTAGCTACCACGGTTCAGCCTAGCGACAGACAGACATACAGACGGACAGACGGCCAGACGGACAACGGAGTCTTAGCAATAGGGTTCCGATTTAAAGTTATTAAAAACAGAATAAAAATAAATATTTGAGGAGGCTTTCTTATATATTTATTATATTCTGTTTTAAATATTTTTTGTCATAGCGACAAGAAACATCTATGGAATTTTCAACTGTATAGGCACCACGGTTCAGCCTGGTGACATACAGACAGACGGGCAGACAGACAACCCGACGAACAGCGGAGTCTAAGTGATAGGGTCCCGTTGTTACCCTTTGAGTACCTACGGAACCCTAACAGACCGGGTTAGACTTTTCTACTTCTGCCTAACCCATCAGGCGCATGTTCATTAGGGTCTGGGTGTAATTTATTATAACTCGAGCTTATTCGCGGAATGCCAGCAGTCAATTGCAACTTTACGTTTTATGGGTTTAGAGAGTATAAGAATGTAGCGGTTGGATAGGGCTGACACTACATAAAATATATGTAGAATAAAATGTAAGGAAATAATTAAATTATAAAAAAAACAATGTACGACCGAAGGTGATTTTTGGCCTAAGCCGAAGACGAAGCCGATTATTCGTCTATTTTGGTTTCTAGATCTTCGATTTCGGCTTCGACCGAAGATTGTGGAAATTTCGGTTCGAAATAGAAGATCTAGAAACCACGAGAAAACAAGTACTAGAGCTGATTACAATTACTATGTAACTTCTCGAAAACGATAACAATTAAAAATAATGTAAATTTCGAATAAAACTTACGTAGGAAGCTCATAACCCAAGTGTGTGCATCGCCATTTCCATCGCGGCGTCATACATTCATTACAGTTTTTTCAATATTGACGCCAGCTAGAGACCTTCGGAGAAAACTTCAGCCATTTTTGCCGAAGACGACGATTTTGCTGAAGGCGTGTTTTTGGCCGAAGAAGCCGAGAGCTCGTATCGCCCATGTCGAATCATCCACTAATATGGTCACTTTTTTGTCATACACTTCTCAGAAAACGAACTTGAACTAACTCAAGAGGCACCCATCTAATGCGGATTTAAGGGTACATGTCGGATTTAGAATGATGTCACTAAACAATACATGCATTGTCATATAAAAACGTGTATACAAAATTTCATCAAATCCGTTGAGTCTAAGCGGTTTAAAAATAACTAGTCATTCGTAGCATCGGCCGAAATTCGACCGTAATTTAAATTAAAAATCAAATGTCATCTGACATTCTTGACGTTGTGTCTTTTCATTTTCATTTACTAAGTACATATGTGTTTGTGACAAATGCAAGGCAGTGTGTGTAATGTGTTTTTAGTTGATTTTATGTATGAAAAATGCATTATTTGAAAAAAATATTAACATTCTGCACTCCTTCTCTACGTCCACTATAACCGTGCAAAATTTCATACTAATCCGTCCGCGGCATATTACTTAAAAATCCGTCACAAATTTTTGCTTCACGTATTAATATAATAATTTTCAAGATTTTTCCTCGCATACCTGACTAGTCATATGAAATTTATAAATCACAGAAATTATTAAAATTTTTGGCAATTGGGGGCATCACTCTAGGTTGTAATGCCAAGAAGGCGACTGTACCCCGTAAATCTCATTTCGCAGTTGGTATCAGTGCCAAATTAGCCACATAGCAAGAGTAGCAAATGCTACGGGCCCCGCGACTAGAGGGGCCCCGCGGTACAACACCTGCTATTTATATTTCACTATCTTTGCTATATTCAAAATTTTAAACAGAAATTAGATATAGAAAGTGTCATCTCTAAATTTTCCCAGATTGATTACAGAAAAGCTTATTAGGAACAGTTTTGTTTTATTTAATACCCTTACTTAAGGCAAACTATGGGCCTCCTGTTAGAATTTGCTACAGGCCCCGCACTGGCTTAATCCGGCACTGGTATATTATATCCAATACGTTCAATGTGATTCAGAACACTAGTGGCGCCATGTCTTTGCCACGCCACTAGGGTTGCAAAAATTGCAATAAAATAAACAATTCTTATCCGAACAAAATTATAAAAAGTCTTTGACGTTCGCGATACGCTTTAATGCAAATATACAACGGTAACGAGTGCCAGCCCTAAGTTGATGTAAACAAGTACCCAAAGAAACTTTTCGCAGAAGAATTCTTGTTTGTATTTATAAGTTCATCGTAAGACACTTGTTGTATCGCCTTGCGATTAGATTATGAAGGAAAATATCAACTTTTGTATATTGTATTGAAGTACCAAGCTAGCATGATTTTCACCTCAGGTAAAAAGGAATGTTATTAAATATCGATTTTTTTTAATAAAATCTTTTGACAATCGAAAATCAATGGTCGGCCTCAAAAGTCATCCGGTTCAGTCACATTTGCCTTGCTACCTCTGAAGGACTAGTACTAATAAGAACACGTCCTTTACGCCTTTAGCCACATATAAGTGTGGTGGTGAAGCCACCAGAAACAAACCACAAAAGGTCTACAACCTTTAAATAATTCAAAATACTGTTAGCGAATTCACAACGCATGCCATATATATTTTTTAATTTACGATGTTTCAAACTTACGACGTTTTCTATAATCAAAGCAAACGATTATTCATTTCTGACGGCTTTTATATGTAATATGGAAAATCAATATGCTTTATATCCTAGGACACTGACTACGTTTATATAAGGCAACAAAAGCCAACAAATCTACGTAGTCAGTATCGTCTACGTGTTCATGTGACGTCAGGGAAAACGTTTCGCGTCATCGCTTATCGCTGACGGTGCGACAAGGTAATGACGGCTAGAAGCCGGCGGGAAGCCCAGAACGCATTCTTCAGGGAAATTCGCGGACTAATTTCTAGTTGTTTATTTTCCAATACGTTATCCCATTTTGTATCTTTCGTTTTGTGTATTCGACGTATAATAATTTGCAAGTGTGAAATGTTTTAGGGAAAAGCACTTGTGGAATTTTTATTTATTTTCAGAAAAGAATTACACATGCTGCGTGCTGTAGATTTTTTTAATAAACAGTATTTTTTTACCCGACTGAAGCAGCAATCGTTCTCGTTCCCTACTACAGACAACTCCAATGCAGTCCACCTGATAGTAAGTGGTCAATGCCTCCCATGGAAGAAACTTCATATAGAACAGGTGTTTTATTCACAGCCACTCCTGAGATCTAAGTAAAAAATGAGCCGGAAACCACACTTCCACAAAAAAGCAATAACTACTTCACGCTACAATGATTCTACCACCTGGCATAGCATCAAACGAACATGCAATCCACTTGATGATAAATAACCAGTGACCTGTGAATATATGTCGTACACACTACTCCTTTTTTTTTGTTCCCGAGGGGGAAACCTTCAAAAGGTACCCGACGCCGTGGGAGCGACGCAGGGTTATGTGGGATTTTTACCGCACTAAAACCCCCCCGGTGGCCGTCCTCGGCGCTATAAAGAGGACTCCGGGTACTCGGTCCGACCGCAACCGGAATCCTCTGAGCGCGTTGCCCCAGTACACACTACTCCTAAGGACAAAGTCGAAACACTTCGTGCCTAGAGATCAAGAAGAGAAGACCTCAGAAAAAGGTAAGATCTTTTTCTGAGGTCTTCTATTCTTCTCGTTTTCAAATCTTTGCAGTCTTCGTCTTCTCTTCTTCACATCTTTTAAACATTGCTGATATTAACCAGATGTAGGTCTGACTTTAGCCTAATGGTTGAAACTTGCCCTCTCAATCGGGAGGTCTGAGGTTCAGACCCAGGCACCCACCATTGATTTATGTGCGTATTAGAAATTAATTGTCACTGCTTTTCAGTGAAGGAAAACATCGTGAGGAAACCACCTACACACCCGAGTTCCTTAAAAAAAGTTCGCACCAAAGCACTTGTCAAGCGCGGTGGACTATGGCCTAAACTCTCTCATTCTGAGAGAAGACCCATGCCCAGCAGTGGGACAATAATGTACAACACATTATTGTCCCACTGCTGGGCACTCAAGATCTGACGGTCTGACTTTAGTAACTTCGAATCGTAAACCCAACACGGTTCGAAAGGAAAGGTACTAATGTCACTCCTATTTCTAATGACATGTTAAATTTCTAATAACATAAATAGCCAACATAAATAACAAAAATAGCCTACAAAAATAAAAGGTCAACGTAACGTAAGCTCAACTGTAAAACATCACATAGATTTTATTTTATCTAATTGAAGTAGCAAACGAGCATGTAGTCCACTTGATGGTAAGTGGTCACTGCCGCCCATGGACATCTGTAAAGAACTTTATATAGAACATGGGTCCTATCTGAAGTCAACAGAGGCGTTGCTACTCCCGAGGACTAAGATGGTCGCCTCATATAGAAGTTTGCTGGCAACCACAACCTTTTAACTGTTTTACGAAATATGTGTCAAATTCTGTTCTTTATGGAGTTCGTTGCAGGTGTCCATGAAAGACAGAGACCACTTACCCATCACTTTGTTTGCTACTTAAATATTATGAAAAAATCCCATGAGTTGATCCACACAAATTGTATTATCTTCAACCTCATAATACATATTTGTTTAGTTAGTAAAAAAAACACGCTTTCTACACTCATAGCCTCACAGTAGGATTTTCTCCTGTGTCATAGGATACCATGGATAGAAGACGAATACACAAACACCCAGACCCAGAACACGAATCTAAACTCATCATTCAGATACCTGTCTGGCCGGGAATCGAACCCGGGTCCCATTGCGCGTCAGACCAGTATGGTAACCGCTCCGCCACGCGGCTCGTCAGTTAGTATAGTGCAGTGTTATTGGCTTTAATAGCCTTTTTGTAATGCTTATTCGATTAAAACGTTTGTTTCTTTGTGACCCAATGGGTGACATTGATTTTAATGGTCATTAACCTTTCATTTATAGAATAAAGATTTTCTTTGAATTTTATTATACAAACAATCAGAACTGTCTAAATATTTATTTTGTTAATGCAAAAATAACAATTACTGGCATAAACTGTAAGCTGTTTCTGCCGTTAGGTCGATGAGTCCGGGTTTAATTCCTGGTAGAGACAATATAGTTATTGAAATCAATATTGACTTGTGGTATGTTCATTAAATGAAACAACAAACGAATTTAAAGGTCAGAATTAAAAGCAATATTTTATGTAAAAGATTCAGAATATATTCACGGTCCGTATCTTGAAATAACATTTAGTCATAGAACTTATTTATATTTATAATATAACTAGCTGTCCAGACAAACGTTGTTTTGCCATATAAAAAATAAAAAAATGTTAAGGGTGGACAACCCTTAAGAGGTATAAAAAATAGATGTTGGCCGATTCTCAGACCTACTGAATAAGCATATAAAATTTGGTAAAAATCGGTCAAGCAGTTTCGGAGGAGTATGGCAACAAAAACCGTGACACGAGAATTTTATATATTAGATGGACCTCTGTATTCAATTATACTCATGTATCTTTATATTGTCTGAAATAAATGGTTAAATAAATAAAAATAAAATAAACAGTTATAATATTTTCCACGATAAATGATACCTAGTTAATTTAGCGAGAATATTTTTCCATGGACAGTTTGTAGAAATGTCAGTTACGAGAAATTGGTAATTCGGTTATACTAACAATCGAGTCATTGACTCACGCGATACATTTGAGTGGAAAACGGAATTGGTACACGTTTTTTATCTGTACTATTGTTGCTTTCTTGGAAATTGCAAAATATTATTCTTGTAAAATATTGGACTTGTTGCACAGTTTACCTACTCTCTTTGCAACAAGTCTTCAAAATGTATGTTCGTATGCATGTATGCTATAATAATAATAATAACATATATACAGTTACAGAAAACAGTAATCCTTAACACTTGTAGGATAGTCCGAATGTTTACGAACAGATAACACTTTCCTTATTTTCTAAAGAAATCAAAAATGCTGCTCACTTGGTATGCGCCCGTGAGCATCATTCACAGCCGATTTATTTTTTAAATATAAGTCGAGATTGGTATAAATAATATCATTTGTCCACCAATTAGCACTTGGCCAGCGCGGTGGACTATGGCCTGAAATTCTCTCATTCTGAGAGAAGACCCGTACCCAGCAGTGGGACAATAATGGGTTGACGAGAATAATATAATTTATTGCCTTAGGCATACAAAATTACAAGACATATGACTCATGGTCAAAATGCAAAAGGGCAATAGAAAGCGGCTCAGCTTTAGCTAACACGGGATACAGATCCCGCACAGCGCTGTTTTTCAGTCGTTCCCTACTCCCAAGATCTTGTTTATCTCTATGAAAATATGCCGGCACACTTTTATATGAGGCGACCATCACTTGCCTCGGGAGTGGCAACGCATTTGTAGTTGCACTTAGCTTTTCCGTATTGTATAATTGTGTTATTTTTATATTATAATTGATGTAAACTATGTAGGTGATCAAAAATAAATAAATAAACGCATCTGTGATTGACTTCAGATAGAATATACGTTCTATATGAAGTTGCTTACAGATGTCCATGGGCGGCAGTGACCCATGTGGTGACCCAGTTACCATCAGGTGGACTGCATGCTCGTTTGCTACTTCAGTCAGATAAAAAAGTCTACGTGTTTCACATCCAAATTCAAATAATTATTTTTTGAATAAAAGAGTAGGTACTTATCGCGTAAATACGTCTATCTTTACAAACTTTCGTAAATATAATATTAGTAAGATAGATTGGCTGTCAACAAAATATGATTAATTTTAATACCTTTTCATAGTGCTAATGGGTTTACCTTAGAAAACTACAATTTAAAATACTTCTGTAGGTAAGAATAAACTATCCCGGGAAGGACGGTGGTATGTGTGGTTGCATACCGTCGTAAAGACTAGACGGAGCGGTGGGCCCAGCCGCCCATCTGGGAGGAGCCCGATGGGGCAACGCGCTAGGAGGATTCCCGTTGAAGTCGTTTCGAGATCCCGGAGACCTCCTTTTTAGCGCCGAGGACGGCCACCGGGGAGGTTTTAGTGCGGTAAAAATCCCACATAACCCTGCGTCGCTCCCACGGAATCGGGTACCTTTTGAAGGTTTCGCCCCCGAGAACAAATTTTTAGGTACTTATCGCGTGAATACGTCAATTCTATACTCTAATATTATATTTACGAAAGTTTGTAAAGATATTACGTATTACGCGACGTATAATACGTAATATCTTTACAAACTTACAAGTAAGATAGATTGGCTGTCGACAAAATATGATTAATTTTAATACCTTTTCATAGTGCTAATGGGTTTACCTTAGAAAACTATAATTTAAAATACTTCTGTAGGTAAGAATAAACTGAGTAGTGTAAAGTAATTTCGCCCGTCTTTCTCAGAGTTTCAGTGCAATTCAAATGAAGCGACTTCGAAGAATCATTAATATCAAGTATAATTCTAGAAATGCGTTATAATAAATGTTACTGAGAACTCTATACAATACTTTTCCGAGCATACATCAAACGGTAACAAATGACTCAGCTTGAAAAATGATCCCCGGATCCGAATACGGTGTTAGGGTTCCGTATGTAATCTATATATTGATACGGGGATGATAAACTTTTTTTAGGATATCTCAAGAAGGTAGGAGTTTGAGAGTTGGCATAATTAAAGTTTAGACGAAGAAATACAGAACAAAAAAATATTTGAGAAATAGATTAAATTAAGTAGGTACATTACATTAGTACACATAAAAATCCAGGTGATAAAATCAGTGTAGTAGTTCCACCGGACAGGTACCACCGCCACACTTACTTCTAGCGTGAAGCAGTTCTAACCTTTTTTAGGTAATCTCAAGAAGGTAGGAGTTTGAGAGTTGGCATAATTAAAGTTCAGCGAAGAAATAAAGAAGTACACAAAAAAATCTTTCCAGGTGGTAAAATCAGTGTAGTAGTTCCACCGGAGAGGTACTAGCGCCACACTTACCTCTAGTGTGAAGCACTTCTTACATTCTATGGATGGATGTTGTTGCCGGCTCACTTTTATATGATGCGACCATCTTAGTCCTCGGGAGTAGCAACGCGTCTGTGATTGACTTCAGATAGTACAAAGTTATATGTACAAAGTTGCTTACAGATGTCCTTGATGATGGGAGTGGGCTGGTCAACGGCCCACTCCCACATAGTAATCGCTCATACAATAGTTACAAATTTAGAGAGGAACGTGTTTTACGCGCAATAGGTATTACAAGGTTCTTGCAAAAAGGAATTACGTGATATTTAGTTGAAATCTTCGGTCTGCATACGTGAGAATTTGCGAGATTTAACCAGACTCTCCCTACCTGAGTCGTCTTACGTAATTACTGTATGTCCTTACAGATCTTCAAGGGCGGCATTGGCTTATAAATACAATAATTATAACACGTTTACACTCATACTCCACACTATGATTTTCTCATGTATCGTGACTGCCATAACACGTAGACAAATTACATGAACACCCAGAACCAGAATAAGACACAATATTATTCATCATTCAGATTCCGGATTAAAATATGAAAACGTGGATTTACCTACCTAGATTTCTTTTTAGGTTTGGGTACATTTTATTGGTTGTAGGTATTTTACGCTTTTGTTTATCGAAGGATCATGTTCACCGCATAAAAAAATATCTTAAGTGATAATCCAGGTGAAAAATTCATCCATCCTTAGAAATTTACATCCTTAGCTAACAAATTTGCCACTTAAACGCATCATTAAGCCTATTTAGTTGTATGTTCCTGGCGCAGCTTGCTGATGGAGGGGAGCTTCATTCTCCACGTGGAGCGGGAGCGGCCAGGCACCGGCGGGTTCGCGGATGAGTGCGAAAGGGTACAGTGCGAAGAGGAAACAGTGAAAACACAGTGGGGGGTTTAGTCGGTAAGAGTCCGGCCAGGGTTACCAAGTCTCAAAAATGTATTCCCCTAAAGCCTTCATGAAAAACCCCTAAAATCCCCCATAATGGATTATTAATTGGAATTCTTCATGGCAACCTGACCTAACGACGAAAAAAAAACGGTCTTCGGGTGTAGTGCATGACCTTTTTTTTTTATAGAGATTTCCCTTTAAAAACACCAATATGTTGAAGTTATATAAAAACCCCTGAAAATACCCCTAAAAAATCCCCATCCTGCTTGATTATCCCCTACATTTAGGGGAAAAACCCCTAAGTTGGGAACCCTGAGTCCGGCATAACCCAGCTGCCACCCTGGGCGGCTGGGTATATATGAGGACTACACACTTTTAAAAAAAGGTCATTAAGCTGTATATATGTCAATTTTCAATTTTCATTCCATACAAATCCGTATTTTTTTGTGAAAGAGTAACGAACATCCAACTTTCTTTGCAACATTATTAAAATTGCACTTAAAATCTCGTTAGAAACTGAAAATAAGTACTTAACGGATCCCTCAGTGAAGAGCCCGCTCACACTTTGCCTGTTTGTGATCTATCATAAGTACTATTGTCATTATTCTCGGCAGGCGCGTTTATTTTTATTTTGAAGTAAAAGGGGCCGCAGTTTGGAGCACTGAATGGCGCCAAATTTTAACGAGCATTAGGCAACCGTGTACTATAACCATAGTTTACGATGCTATTTGGATATTCCCTTTATAAATTCACAAGATTTCTTTTTAGAAAGAGTATTAAATATTTAAATCTATACATTTTTTATCTGACTGAAATATGCAGCATGCAAACGAGTATGCAGTCCACCTGATGTTAAGTAGTCACTGCCGTCCATGGACATCTGTAATCATCTACATACAGAACATGGGTTCCATCTGAAGACAATCACAGATGCGTTGCTACTCCCGAGGACTATAATGGTTGCCACATATGAAAGTGTGCTGGCAACCACACCCTTCTATCGAAACGCAAGAAATGCTTCACGTTAGAATTTTCACGTTAGAATTAGGTGTGGCGGTGGTACTTCCCCGGTTGAACTACACTGGTTCTACCACCTTGAAAAATAATAAATACATTACATTAATTAAAAGTAAATAGCTAATGAACTTTAAATGAGTAAACAGATTTTTCGTACTACTCTACACACTTTTTTACATATAATCGAAACGTTCATTACAAATTATATTAATTTTAATTGCAATGACTTGATATGTCTTTAAGCCGTAAGGACCTACAAAGGCCCTCACAAATTGTCAGTTACAATATATTTTATTACACTTTCACAAAATTGGAACACAACCTCATCTGAGAAATACAGCTTATTTATTTTAAACTTATCAATTGAACAATATACATAGGTATGAAAAAATAAAAAAAAACACGCTTTCTACACTCGTAGCATAATAAAAATATCTTAAATATAAGATATTTATATTAAGGTTTAAGGAACTGGTTTCTCTTATCATCTATCACATTGCCACACACAATCACACAGATACAAAGTTAAATTAAATTAAAATATGTTTCCATTTTGTACTAAAGAACCGCAACATTGTATCACAAAATTCTTATTTTTTCGGAGTATCCTAGATAATCACATTTCATGGTGCTATTATACAAACTCTCTACTTTATTATCCGGCCATTATTGACGAAATATGGCGCCCGAGCTCTCCAAACACACGTGTAGGCCAGCTGTCTCTGTACGTTCGACGATAAAAGTGATATTTTGAATTGCACTTATCTATCTATAAAAATAAAAAAAATGTGTGCGTGTACTAGCGTACACTCGTAAGAAGTGAAACTTCTTTATGACGTTATTTTTCAAAAAAATATTTACATGGTACAGGTATGCAACTTTACAGAAATTGGTTAAATAAAGTTAAATTAGATAAAGTTGAATAAAAGGCTCTTATTAAACTTTATCTAATATAATCTAATCTATAATAATCTATCTAATATCACGCGTGGTAGGGATAAGAAAAAGATGGCGCATAACGGAAAAAAAAGATGGCGCGTAACAGAAAAAGATGGCGCGTAACGAAAAAAAATTACACTAAATTTTTTTCCAACCGCGATAAAGAAGTTTCACTTCAACAACCCCGATAAAGAAGTTTCTCTTCAAATAAATTTATAGAAGAAAGCCACCCCTTATTTCTTTTTTCCTTTTTTACACAATCAAATCAGTCTTTCTATTTTTATTGTCAATCGATTTCCTTCTTTTTGTACGACTCTTAAGATCTTATGAGTTATAAAAAAATTGGAAATAGAAAGCTTATATTCAGCTGTAGCAATTATTGTACAAACGAGGTCACCTTTCACATACACAAATATAACATGTTTTAACAGCCTTTTATTTAAACTATCATAACGTTAAGACACTTTTATATCCAGCTAATATTTATGTACCTACGTGTTAGTGATGTAACGAGTATTGTTATTTGACATTTGCGAATGCGAATGCAAATGATTTTTTGTTTTTTTTTCAGTTCTTGGTGTAGGGTGCCGGAGGATATTTGACGACCTTTTGGATCGACAAACTGCAGTTCGAAATAAATTTGTATAGATATGGCGAAATTTTTTGCAAAGCATTGCAATTCCATATTCTCAAAACATTCGCACAATTCTTGCAAATGCGGATTTTTTATCTGACTGAAGTAGCAAACGAACATGCAGTCCTCCTGATGGTAAGAGATCACTGCCGCTCATGGACATCTGTAATCAACTTCTTACAGAACTTGGGTTCCATCTAAAGTCAATCACAGATGCGTTGCTACTCCCGAGGACTATGATGGTCGCCTCATGTGAAAGTGTGCCGGCAACCACACCGTTCTATCGAAACGCAAGAAATGCATCACGCTAGAAATAGGTGTGGCGATGGTACTTCCCCGGTCGAACTACACTGGTTCTACGACCTTGAAAATAATATTTAAAAACATGCAAATATTCGCTTATGCGAATGCGAATAATCTTTACATTACTAGTACGTGATAAAGTATGAAAGAATTAACGATTATGAGGAGCACTAAGCTGACAAATAAACATAATTTGTGCTATAAATTGTAAAAGGAGGTTAATAATGATGGCTATTTAACGTGTGACGAATAATATGAACGAGTCACTTGTACTAGATTTAGCTTGATTGTTGAAAGATTTGGATGCTGTTCAGTGGACTCCAATAAGGCTATGCGTCCACTAACCTAAAAACAGTCGATGTAAGCTTTATTATACTCGACTAGGCTATTCTCGCGATTCCTGTAGATCCGGGACCAGAATAAAGCTACGGTATCCCCTGCCTGTCGTAAGAGGCGACTAAAAGAAGCAGTAGGTAAGAGTGGTAGCTCGAGCCGTCCAGCCAAGCGATCCCGGGAAGGACGCTGGCATGTGTGACCGCATACTATCGTAAATACCAGGAGGCACGGTGACCGAAAATGCCCACTGGGGAAGAGCCCGAATGGAGCATTGCGCTCGGATGGCGCCGGTTGTGTTCCATTGGAGATCCCAGAGTCCTCCACGGTGAGGACGGCCACCAGAAGGTTTTAGTGCGGTAAAAATCCCACCTTAACCCGGCCTTGCTCCCATCGCGTCGGGTACCTTTTAAATGTTTACCTTCAATAACGAAAAAAAATATTTTTTTAGTCACTCCGCCCACTTGGGTGATGTCTGCCACGGTAATGAGTATCGTATGTGCTAATCTGGGTCATGAACTATCAGTGTGTCAAATTTCAGCGAAATCTGATTTTAAGTTTTTACGCGAAAGAGTAAAAAAAACAAATACATCCTCACAAAATTTGACATTTTACCCGTCTGTCGCCCGCTTTACCCAATCGGGTATGTTTTACACGGCGAAAAATATTCAGTGTTAATCCAGTTCATAAACTAAGTATTTGTTTGTTGCAAACTCTCAACGAGATCCTTTTTATAGTTTTCGCATAGTCTACCAATTCGTCCTTGGCCAGCGCGGTGGACTATGGCCTAAACTCTCTCATTCTGAGAGAAGACCCGTGCCCAGCAGTGGGACAATAATGGGTTGACGTGACGTGATACATATATACTCTCGAACTCTCGCATTTACAATGTTTTTACCATTCAAAAGTTTCCCCGAAGCTTAAAATAAAGTGGCATTTCCAAATAGACGTCATAAAACACCTACGTATTCTTGCGTGAGTGTACTCACCCACGTGATATTCTCCGGATTTCTATTATTTACGAAGTGTGGCACATGTCACTCACCTTCGAAAACCCTCAATTCCTATAACCTGCTTATTGGCTACCCAGGAAAAGTATTAAAATAAAACATGTCTATACATAGCTAGAATTAACAAAATCGTAATTTATTAAGTGAACGATCATGCCATGCAATCCACCTGGTGAATAATGGCCACTACTGCTTATGAATGTCAATAATTAACGTCGAATTCCAATAATGCCGAATAGTATCGTTAGAACATCGATAGGTAGGTACTAGGGTGTGCAAATATCGTTCGAATTACATCGAATCAAACATTAAAGTTAGATTCGAAATTCAAATCTAATAATTAGATTTTTCGAATAATTTGAAATTGTTCGAATTATTTGGGAATTATACGAAAGTTCCCAATTAACTTCGATTCGAGTTTTGAATCAAATAATTCGTTAGTTCGAACAATTCGCACACCTTTAGTAGGTACCTGTGGTAGATTTACATTTTAAATAGTAGAACTCTTCAAGGTTCATCTCCAATTCAAATCTATAACTTTCTTTGCGACCTTATGAATAATAATAGATTACATATCCAAAAAAAACTTATCATTTATATCAACATTACATAGATTATAAATTGATACAATTTTAAAACCAATAATTCATATATTTATTTTTCTATGTCAAAACTAAAATGCCTACTAGGAATCCAGTTACCTCACCATTACTTCGATAAAATTTAAACTAACGTTAGCACGAACCACTAATACGCTATAATCTTTGTTTTAAATGATAATTCGAGGAAATGCGCCATAACTTGTGACACTTTCGCGGAAAAATGATTATCTGCTTTATAACTTGCGGTTCACGAGAGATATGGACATTGATATTACTAGAATATTTACCCTTTTCATGAGAAAAACATTGCTAATCAGTAATAATATACAACGTACACTTTTTAGGTATATAATAGGTTATTCCCGCCTCTTTATTCGCTTCATGTATCACGGTAATATGTGTCAATCTTGGTTAATAACAGTGTATGTGCCTCCATCCATCCATCAGCCTTTTGATGTCCACTGCCTCCATACACAGAACATAGGCCTCCCCTAAATAGCGCCACTCCAACCGGTCCTGTGCCCTCTGAATCCAATGGTTTCCCGCTGTCTTCTTCAGGACATCGGTCCATCTGGTAGGGGAGCGACCCGTACTCCTTTTGCCTAACCTGGACCTTTCTTCGCCAATTACAGCGAAATATGCCTAATTACAGCGAAATCCGACCGGGAGTTTTTACGTGAAAGTGTAACTGGCATACCTACATCCCTAAATCCTCACAAAACTTTCACATTATACTTACTAAATACTTGATTTATAAAGCTGCTTCGCTCTTGTTGACCTCTATAGTCAATAAGATATTATGTAAAGGCTTTGAAGTTGCTAGATTTTCAATTTTTTAGATAAACTATCATGCCTGCCAAAATATTTTTTGTACATAAAAAATATCCTATGTTTATTCTAAAACCTCTAAGAATATGTGTACAAAGTTTCATCATAATCGGTTGAGTAGTTCTAGAGTGAAAGCGTAACAAACAAACTTACACTGACATTTATAATATTAGTAGGGATAGGGATAAATAAGGTTAAATCGCCAAACAGAGTACCGGCTACTATCAATAGAAATAGGTTGAATTGCTTCAAGTGCACTTTACCACTGATCCATAGCGTTTTTTATGTAAATACGGCTTAGAGGTTTGTAGACTTAGAAGTATTATTTAAACACTCTAAAACATTCATAAAAGTTAAGCGCGTCAGAGCTAGTTAAAGAGAATACCGCAACATTTTCTGACTTGTGAAATTAAACTTTAGATTTAGTTTTTCCACTTCTTCCTTCTTAGTGCTGAGAGGCAGCAACGTATGCACGATTAAACTGACCACCATATTAAACTCCGCTGCCTGATCAAGACTGACAATTACACAGAAAACCGCTTGAATGACGCAGAAAAAAAATGAACTTTACATCTGCCCCACCTTTTCCTGGATTCATTTCCGAAAGAGAAGAGTGGTCCAATTAAAAGTAAATCATTCATTTTTTTCTTTGATTAAAGAAGCCACGAGCATGCAGTGCCACCTGATGGTAAGTGGTCAGTGCCGCCAATGGCCAACTTCTATAAGCAACTGCATATAGGACAAGTGTTGTTTTATATCTGAAGTATAACATGGATACTTCATATAAAAGGGAACCGGCATCCACACAAACAAACGCAAGAACTGCTTTTCGCTAGAAATAAGTGTGGCGGTGGTGCCTCCGCGGTGGAACTACACTGGTTCTACCACCTGGTAAACCACATTCATCGATCCATCCATCAGCCTTTGAAAGACCACTGCTGGACATAGGCCTCCCCTAATCCTGAGCCATCTGAATCCAGCGATTACCCGCCGTCTTCTTCAGGTCATCAGTCCACCTGGTCAAGAGGCGGCCTGCACTCCTTTTGCCCAGACGTGGTCTCCGTTCGAGGACTCTTCTACCCCATCGGTTGTCTGTCCTACGAACGATGTGGCCTGCCCATTGCCACTTCAGCTTACTAATTAAACCACATTATTACATACAAATACAAAAATAATGTATGCATAAAATCAGTTGTAAAGGTTCAGAATCGGTCTTATACGTAAATAAATATTCCAGGAATCGTAGCGCGTGTCACTTGCCCTTCAAACACACCATTATCCCATATCGATTGCCATCCCCTTGCGGGTGTGGGGTGTTCCCCATCTTCCACGCCTTTGCTCGTGTACCTACATACGTCTTTTTGATGTCACGTCTGATATAAGCTTCTTAAGAGAGAATCATTTTTACTTCGTCAATCGAATGTTTTTGGTCGCTAATAAGATAAACAAATCTTTAATTTAATAATAATAAGATAAACCAGTCTTAAAGTAAATCTTAATTATACCAGAGTCACTTCTAACAGGCTCTAATTTTTCGTTTTTATTTATAACTTGCTTGACTATTCTTTCCCCACTTTCTTAATCAGTCTGTTTATTGAGGATACATTCCTGTATGTTTAGTTATACCTAAATCGGTTCAATAAATAGTTACTTTAGGCAACCAAGAAGTAAAAACGTTTATTAAAAAATAAAAAAAAATATAGATACTTAAAAAAAGCTTTTATAAAATTCTTAGCTTTAAATAGCTCGTGTAGCTGGCTCTGCATTGAAAGACAAAATTCTTTTACGACCTATTTATGCGAGGCGCTCAAGCATAGTTTTCAAGACTAAAAATGAATTAGTATCTACTTAGGTAAGACTTTAATCTTATCTGGTTTAATTATAGATATTTATAGGCGGCAGTGACCGCTTATCAACAACACGTAATTACTTTAAATCTTTATTACTATTGCTTCGATTAAACTCGTATATAAATATAGAGTATTGTTAAAAAGATGAAAAATTACCGATTTCCAATAATTCAATTGCCCGTAATGCTTTGTCCAATTTTATTGAAAAAGGTATAAATTACAAACAAAATGATAGGCTTCACGAAATAATAATTATAAATATTACCTATTTTTAACCGACTTCCAAAAAGGAGGAGGTTATCAATTCGTCTGTATTTTTTTTTTTTTTTTTTTTTTTTTTTTTTATATTTGTTACCTCATTTCTCCGGACTGGGTGAACCGATTTAGATGTTTTTTTTTTTATTTGAAAGGTAGAGCGTGTCATAGGGTCCCATTTTTTTTTAGTATTTTTTTGACTAGGGCATCCATAAGAAAAACGCATAAGTCTTAAATTTGCATTTTCAATGTACGCGATAAATGTATGAATAACTCAATATCCCGCCAACCGATTTTGATGATTCTTTTTTTATTAGAAAGGATGTACTCCAGGGGTAGTCTGATAAGAGTTTGATAAGGTTCTAATCATAGGATCTTCAACTTTTTGGAGCAAAATAATAAAATTAGTGATAGTCGGCCGAACCTTAGCTGGAGAAGTCCAATTGAGTAAAATATAGAATAAAATTACTATGTAGGTATTTACTATGAAAAATTTGACCTTCAACTCTTCAATCCTGATGATGCAGGGGTACTGCTAGCCTGAACTATAAAAGTTGGTCGTTTGATGTTTGCGAATATATAATGAAATTGTTAAGCAAATTCATGGGACAAAAATTTGACCTTCAACTCCTCAACCCTGATGATGCAGGGGTACTTAAAGCCAAAACCATAGGAATGAGCCATTTGGTGCTTACGTATATGTTATAAGATTACTGAGCAAAAACATAAGATGAAAAATTTGACCTTCAACTCCTCAACCCTGATGATGGAGGGGTACTTCAATCCTAAACCATAGAAGTTGGCAATTTGGTGCTTACGGTTATGTAAAGAAAATACTAAGCAAAAATATAAAATCAAAAATTTTGACCTTCAACTCCTCGACCCTGATGATGAAGGGGTACTTCAATTCTAAACCATAGGAGTTGGCAATTTGGTGCTTACGGGTATGTAAAAATAATACCAAACAGAGGCACAAAATTAAAATTTTGACCTTCAACTCCTAAACCCTGATGATGCAGGGTACTGCAAGCCTGAGCCATAGAAGTTAGCCACCTGGTACTAACGTATATGTTATAAGATTACTAAGCAACAATATAAGATGAAAAATTTGACCTTCAACTCCTCAACCCTGATGATGGAGGGGTACTTCCAGAGGGGGCGCCCTGTTTGTATGAATTGTAAAAGTGTTTTATGTTTAATTTTTGTGAATATGTAGATGCACAAAGCAAACTTAGAGGCTTTATTTAAATACAAACATAAAAATATAGTCACTAAAAAGTGTAAAATAAAAACTTTTTAACAAAAAATATCTACCGACTTCCATGTCACAAAAAAGTAAAAAATAATTCAAATATATTTTGGTCTAGAACATACTCAGTACTTAGTACATAGTTCTGAAGTCGGTGCTCATATAGGACGTAGTTACCGTCGTCCAGCGAAATATGTCGAGCACCGACTTCAGGACTATGTACTAAGTACTGAGTATGTTCTAGACCAAAATATATTTGAATTATTTTTTACTTTTTTGTGACATGGAAGTCGGTAGATATTTTTTGTTAAAAAGTTTTTATATAATGCAGGTTTTTAACATGTTATTAATCTAAAAATATAATAGAAACAAACAATTGCCATAGGAAGGTAAAACACGCTGTTTGTTATAGGTACCTATGTAACATTGATGTAGCATGTGGGCGTACAGCTTTGACCTGATTGTAAGATTTGTTAGTGGTCACTGATGCCCATGGACATCTGTAAGCAACTTCTTATAGAATATGCGTTTTATATCACAAGTCCATTACTTCTCGCAATGATAAGATCACCTTATAAAGTGAACTAACAACCACATCCCACAACTGAAACGCAAGAACTGCTTTGCCCTAGAAATAGATATAGTATTTTCTAAAATTTGGCTACTGTGCACAAATGTTCACAATTTGTTATTTTTTAAGAAAAACACGTGTAACAGAAGTATCGTACAGGCGTCCAGTGGTCTGCCAACAGTCCAATACGATTGAGTCCTTATCAGAATGTAGACAGGCTTCGATTGGAGTGATAAGAAAAACGTGGCACACTAGGGTTGCCAGGTGTCAGGATTAAGACGGACGCCTTTTGTTTTTTATTTGACTGAAGTAGCAAACGAGCATGCAGTCCACCTAATGGTAAGTGGCCATTGCCGCCCATGGACATCTGTAATCAACTTCATACAGAACATGGGTTCCATCTGAAGTCAATCAAAGATGCGTTGCTACTTGCGAGGACTATGATGGTCGCCTCATGTGAATGTGTGCCGGCAACCACACCCTTCTATGGAAACGCAAGAAATTCTTCACGCTACAAAACGGTGTGGCGGTGGTACTTCCCCGATCGAACTACACTGGTTTTACCACCTTGGCACCTTGGACTTAAATTTTTACCGTTCTGTCGTAACGTATAGTTACGTATAGTATATGTTTTTAGGGGGTCATGTGGAATCGTGCACAATAAGAATGTTTAATAATTTATTCAATTCAAATTCCATTTGATTTCAGGTTCAATCATCGGTAAAAAGTAAGACACAAAGATTTTTAATTAAATTAATGAGTTTCAAAAAGACAAACCAAACGCAAAAAAATAGTTTTGCTATTTTTGAAAACTCTTCGCTAACTTTTAGCTATGAACTTCGGCCAAACAATGCAAACTCTGTTTTTATTTTCCTGACACCCAACTTACTAATCAACCACAGATGTAAATCAAACCTCATTATCTTGCTATCAAATTGTCCAACGAATCTTATAAAATAGTCGTTTGAAGTAGAAATGGAAATTTATACACCGTATTAGACTCAATGCATAAAGGTGAGTATAGACTAGAACATTTTCTCGAGCATTTCTGCGTAATGTAACGTTCTAACGAATGGTACTATACAGATTAAAGCTGTTTCCAAAGCATTTCCATGTAATGTGCTCGACGTCTGGTTCGTGACGGGTGATACACTAGATACATATCATAGAGCGGCTCGTTGTTTTGTTACAAGTAAATGTTCTCGTCTCTACTCACCTTAACGGAAATAGCCATCCACCACCCACGATGACATCTAGACACTATCGCAATGGATCACTAAACAATAGTCTTGCTAAGCAAGCATGCATATTTATCTGAAGATATGTCGACACTGCAGCCCATAGACATATTGCACGGCAACATTAGTAAGCACGTAAAAACTAAAGTGTCGTCAACCCATTATTGTCCCACTGCTGGGCACGGGTCTTCTCTCAGTATGAGAGAGTTTAGGCCATAGTCCACCGCGCTGGGCAAGTGCGAATTGGTGGACTTCACACACCTCCGAGAACTTTTTTTTTAAAGAACTCTCGGGTGTGTAGGTTTCCTCACGATGTTTTCATTCACCGAAAAGCAGTGGTAATTAATTTATAATACGCACATGAATCAGTGGTGCGTGCCTGGGTTTGAACCTCGGACCTCCCGATCGAGAGGGCAAGTTTCAACCATTAGGCTATCACTGCTCTGAAACTAAAGATAATGGGCTAATTACGAGTCGCGAACCTTTTTTATTTTTGCCCCGGGCAACATAAAATCACGTTCACAAATCACAGCCCCCGCATGGCGGAGCTATCTGCCTACCGGTCTGACTGTCAGTGAGTTCCGCGTTCGATTCCCGGCCAGATAGGTATCTGAATGGCGAATTTCTTTACACAAAGATCGAGACCCAGAACAGAAATTCGCCATTCAGATACCTATCTGGCCGGGAATCGAACGCGGAACTCACTGACGGTCAGACCGGTAGGGAAATAGCTCCGCCTTGGGGGTACTGTGACCACAGCACGGTATACTGAGCACACACCATCAAGAGGAATGTGCATTTCTAGTACATTTTTTTTTGTTTCCCACTTTAATATTTTCCTTTATCAAGAATCAATTTATCAATTTCAAAGGTGGTAGAAACAGTGTAGTTCGAACGGGGAGGTACCACCGCCACACCTATTTCTACGTGAAGCATTCATTGCGTTTCGATGGAAGGGGGTGGTTGCCGGCACACTTTTATATGAGGCGACTATCCTAATCCTCGGGAGTAGCAAGGCATCTGTGATTGACTTCAGAACCTATGTTACATATGAAGTTGATTACAGATGTCTATGGGCGGCGGTGACCACTTACCATCAGGTGGAGCGCATGCTCGTTTGCTACTTCTTTAAAATAAAAAAAAAAACCTTCTGTTGATTCTAAAACGTCTCTAAATAAATTTAATTGCCCGGCCAACAGCTGTCCATGAAAGGTTGGCCGACAGCCAAGAGTTTTACGTTTTTCCTCTAGTTGTACCTACTTTAAATGTTGATAGCAGTTATCTCGCAATAAACATCTTGGCCTAAAAACAATTTCAATGTTAAATAAAACATCTTAGACAGTAGTTATTTTAATCTAAAAATGTAAACACCTACATTAACATTTATAAATAAGTATACGTACTATAATGGTCTATATGTTTTTGATGACTCTCGTGGCGGAGCGGTTACCATGCCGGTCTGACGTGCAATGCGTCCCGGGTGCGATTCCCGGCCAGACAAGTATCTTAATGATGAGTTTGGATTCATGTTCTGGGTCTGGGTGTTTGTGTATTCGTCTTGTGTGTGTCCATGGTACCTATGAAACAGGAGAAAATCTTAGTGTGGGGCTATGAGCGTAGAAAGCGTGTTTTTTTTTTTATACAAGAGACCCAACTTGATCCAGGTATGTCTATCTGTTTTTTCAAAGTAATTGACATATGCTTTAGGTACATTGACATATGCAAAGTACCTGTAAAGTCAAATTTTCTAACTTTGATGCAGACCAACAGCTTTCCTACTAAGATCGATAAAATTCAACGACAATACAGTTAAACATACAGACAGATAGACAGTACAGCTGATTTTTGGACTGATAATGACTGATAATAAATGAAATAATTTTGACGTTTATGCTGCAGTAATTGAACCTCAAATAGCTCTACTGTTCTAAACATTTAGTTCAAAATCCGCAGTGTTTATAATTTTCGTGCGCGAATCAGTTACATGGAAATTGTTATCAATCTATCGCTCAATTATTTGTACTTAGATTTGAATGCCTAATTGATCAAATGTCCGTTCCGGTTCGACTCCCTATTTTGATGCAAACAGGATTTGATGCAATATATTGGCCCTATGTCTACTTCATTTTTGTATATACAACATCATTCTATCTTTCGTGTACCTACGTCTGTACGTGATCGCATGAGGTTCACACTTTCTTTAACGGTGAAGGTAATCTTAAGGAAAATTACATAATTGAGAGTTATTAAAAAAGATGAAATAAAATCTTCGTGATCAATACTTTGCCACCTGACTTGTTTCTTCTCCTACGGGCATATTGAAAGGAAACCTAATATCTAAATGATTGTATCCAGAAAACTGAATCAGATCAATATGATCACCGCGGATCAAGTATCTTCTTTGTGGGCAGCCCATTATTGTCCCACTGGTACGCACTTGTTGCCTCGGAGAGAGAAAGCTTTAGGCCGTAATCCACCGCGTTCGCAATTTAGGAAATGACAGGTTTTTACAGGGAAAGGCTTATTATTATTATATACACTTTATTATTATATATTATTATTGTTTCTCTGTCAAAATGTAGGTTTCATAATCGAGTTAATTACAGCGTCGTTTTATCGTTCGAATCTTCCTGAGAAATCAATATAATTTCGCTTGCGATCTTGCTTATCACGGGTTATAAAAATGAAAGCAAAATTCCAATACTCCTGATCGTCCACAAATGGGACAATAAAGAGCCAACAATGACAAAATCTCTGGAAAGCATAGCTGACGATTTTAGATGATTTTATAAAGGAATGCGGTAGGTTCCGCTCAAAAGGAATCTATGTTATCAAAGAGTAGGAAAAGAGAGATGCACAATGATTATACAAAACATAATAACTTAGTCCACAAATTTACTAACGCATCTATAATTAAAGTGACATAGGACAAAAATCATATCTATCTTTGATAAGAAATCTCCATGCGCGGCGGTGGCCAATTACTAAAGACCCTTATTGTGGGCAGAATGCTCGTTAGATACTTCTCCAATTTGCTAACTTAAGGAAGTTGATGATACATAAGTTTTCGACGATTCGCAGTATTTGTACTGCCTGCTTCAATACGGTATCAATTAGATTAAACTGGTTTTCCTGCGCCTAAGTCCAGAGAAACGTACTATCTCACACCATTGTTAGTGGTCCTAATAAATAGTCTTAACTTAAGAAATAGTCTGAATGTCGGATTTATTACCCCTGTTTTGTATAACTTGTAGACAGACACGGGCGCGGCCATCATCACAAAATAGATCAAGAGTGAATGACCTCTCTGACTTTTATTACTTCCACGTTTGATAGGAATAGGGGCACGAATGATGAATACCTACGGCTCTACCATAATAATAAGTCACCGTAATTAGATCCACGAATCGAAATACGGGTATTAGTAGCGCACACTGGCGTGCTTATATGCTTAAGTTTTATATAAATTAGTGACAATGGCACGAGTTAGTTCTTAGAAGCGCCAAGGTTGGTAATTCTGGGAAGTGCGGGCGCGTCGCTCACGGCCTCACTAGGCGGTGCCGGCGCTGCGTGGCTGTCTCTATAGTGTATACATAAACTATAGCTCGGTGCGGCGTGCACGACGGCCGACGCGCTGCCAGTCGACTTTCGTTCATGAGAGAGGTACTACGTTGCGTCGGCTCTCCACGCCGAACTTTCACCTCCCGCGGCGATATCGTTATCTGTGATAAATACACCGACATTGAGTGAAATTGAATGTGCGCGTTCTTAGAAAACGTTTCTGCGACGGCACGCGGACGGACGACCGCCGGCGGCGTCGATTTCTGCAAATTAATTTCTCCTGTGCACTTCGCTTCTACGAAACTGCTTATAAAGAGTTTACCGAGAAGCGAAACGGTAATAAAGTGGATTTGAGGAAATATTAGTAATTACCAGTGGTACTGTGTTTCCGTGTTGTTGTTACTTACGGCGTTTACATTGGATCCCAATCATCCCCTCGCACCTCCAATGGTGGTCAAACTACCAGGTAAGATTTTGTAATTTGAGTTATAGTTGGTAGTGCATTAACATTCCATCGAGTCAGTTGAAAGTCGTTACGATCACGACGGCGTTGGTCGTTCAAATGGAATAAACAGCTAGCTCACATACATATGGCGCCAGCCGATATCGCTGAGGTCTCCGGGTCATCAACTCGCATTACGTATGGGATGATACGCATGCTCATCGCTAGGCGTTTCTACAAATCACCGTTCGTAATACCTATACAAATAAATAAAAGACAAACCTATTTGTGATTAAAAAATTGTTTTAAATTACTCTTCAAGCATCTTTTGTGGTTCGATTCCGGAGGCACCATCACGAAATTTCTGCCTAGTAAGTAAGTAGGTGTTCTTCTGGTTTGAAGTGAGCGGTACAGAATGCATACAGTAGGCGTTTCAACTTAATTGTCAAGGGTAGCAACGCATTTATGGACGACCCTGGATAGGAGTGTAATCCTATCTAGGATCAATTATTGATGCCCATAAGCGCTAGAGTGATCACTCACCATCAGGCTTACTGCTAATGCTTACTATTAACACTAAACCTCAACGTAAATCTATTTGTATACAGGATTATCTCAGAACACTAACCTTAAGGTAATGAAAGTTTCACAGGCAAATAGAACACTAGATTACTATCATCGCATCAACCCATTATTGGCCCACTGCTGGGCACGGGTCTTCTCCCAGAATGAGAGAGTTTAGGCCATAGTCCACCGCGCTGGCCAAGTGCGAATTGGTGGACTGCGAATTGGTGGACTACTATCATAATCCATAGATAATCCATATAGTCTATGGTAATCTACAGACTATTTATCCAGAGGGAATGACAGGGTAAAGCGCAAACAGAGGGCACATTGGAGGCTACATACACGTGAATTTACATATTATCTGTCGCAAGCGGATCTCCTATGACCATACATTCTAATTGGAAATAACGGTTGTCTATCAGAAGAAGATTCATTCGGGTAATAACCTCAATATATCTTTCCTGTTAACTGTAACTAATTGTTAATAGGTTTGAATTGCCAAAAAAACGGTACTCAAAGATGATGATCTCACTTGTTTAATAAATTATATGGACTTTACAACTCTGATACTCCGAAAAGTCTCCTAAAGCTGTTATTAAAACCTCACCATGACTCGTGGTTTTATCTACGACATCTTTAAGAATGTAAAATACGTTAAATATAGATGGACCTGTTCTTATTTGAATTACACAAAGTTTTAATAAAAAATGGAGGGCGGTCAAGGTCGTGTATATATCAGGGATTATTTCTTCAAGAATCAGTGTAATTTCACACTGATTAAATGAACTAAAATTTCTCCTCATTTTGAACACCCTCACTATATCTCATGATGACGGGATGGGGAGTAATCGCTAAAATCATGTCATATTTTCCGCCAATTACTCAATTAATTGACGTCCCTAATTAACAAATAAACATACGATATATAGAAAGATAATTTAATTGTAATCTTTAGAGGGTTAAAATAAATGGTAATGTTATTCTTGATTGCAACCTACCTATTTATTGCATTGTTGTATACTTAACTCTAGTTACATTATGTTGAAGCTAATGCATATGTTCGCATAATTATTGCGTTGCGAAACCTATGCATTTCAACGATAGCGGAGCATTACATAATTATTACCCTAATATATGTGACTAATCCTAAGAAAGATATTTATAACTTGCATTGACTGAGAGGGAAAATATCCACAAATGACAAGCGTAATGTATTATTGTCTAAACTCCTCTGACTTAGCTCTAAGAGAGGACCGTGCCCGGCTGTGAGCAATGATAGGTTGTCCAAGAACTTGAGTCTCAGATGTTGGTTATCACGCAGGCAGTGTTGACCACTGATATATACGTAATAAAACCTTCTTACTCTGAGAGAGTCTTGTCCAACAGTAATGGGTCGACGAGGAACTAATACAGTCTTAGATATTAGCTATCACGCAAGCAGTCTCAGTTTGGGTATGCCTGGGTCTCCCAGACCGCTTATATACTTATACGACTTAAAACTCTCTGACTCTGACAGAGGGCCCTTTCTCCACTCCACTGCTGGGGAGCTATAATGGAATGGCGTTCAACTAATAAAGTATTAGATATTGTCACGTAGATAGCATGCAGGCGAAGTCTCAGACCGCTTATATACGTTTTTAACATACACATGACTAAAAATATAACCTTTTCAACCCGGACCTCTATTGTAAAAGGCGAACGGCATTAGCAACTCTGCTATTTATAGGAAACTGTAAAATGCGGGTCAATAATAGGAAACAGTAGAATGTTAATGTTTACACGAGTTGTGTTAATGACACCGCAGTTCATTCGAAAACAATTACCAAGCCATCACGCGACGTGCTTCCTTAGAACGAAACGCTGGTAATCGTTACAAACGAGATATTAATTTGTTTATACAATCATCGATTCCTGGAGCGTTTCAGCTAACGTCTAGGAAAAGTTTGCACAATCTACAGCGTTAATTAAATGCGCTGAATTGTTTGCGTCAACTGAACTATTTTCATCGATCAAGATCGTAAGGTCGTCTTGAATATCTTTGTAAATCGCGTGAGACTGTTTTGAACGCTAATCTCCAAAACAGCTAAACCGATTTCAATGTGTATATAATATATAGTATATATATAGTTATGTATACTAATATTGGAAGAAAGAATCATTTTGAACTCAAGAGGTGGCGCTGTCGATTATTTTGTAGCAGATCGTCTGGCCGGGCCCTCTAGTCTAAAAACAAAAAGGCTCTTTCAAAAGTGCCGAAAAGTACTTTTTAAATTATCTATCAAGGTACTGGCCACCCAAAGCCGTCGCAAACATCAATTGCTTCAGAGACCACGCTTATTAGTGACCGTAATTACTTTAGAACAATGTTAGCTTCATTTGAATCTTTGGCCGCTTACCTGGCCCGCATTGTTCACTTCTCACTGCTACTGCTTTATCCAACTAGCCAACAATCGCACATTGTTCGATACCGGGAACATCAGAGGTAAATCGCCTACCAGGAATTGATACCTTTGTTTATCCTCCAAGGAGACAATGGTTTTTGCTCGGCTATTTTAAGCGAGAGGCGGTCTATTGTTGGCTTTTAATTCTACGACCAGTTTCCCAGAACTTTATGTGTCTAATTTTAATGTAATAATGGTATATTTATCACTGCAATTCTATTGACATTGTCGCTTTTCGCAAGTTATGTTGCAAGTTCTTGTAAAGGCATGCAATGTAGCTGTATATTTTAAGACTTAAGTACATTAGATCTATAAATTTAAAAAGTCTTTAGTTTGACCATGACACATCTGAATAAGACTTCAGTTAAATCAAACAACATAAAACATATCAGGTGTAGATCTCTTTAAGAAATTAGCCTTTAAGCGTGGCTTCGCTTGTATCACGTACCACAAGCAAATAAATAACATGAATAATTATTTCCTTATACTTACTACTTCCTTCTACTATGGTTTTGTTTCCTTACTCTATAGACATCCACTGCTAGACGCATGTCTACTATCTTTTTTTATAAGATTGCTGTAGCAACCGAGGTACTAAATTAATGGCATATTTGACCTCATGTTGCTACTTCACACTTTCGATCTTTTGATAAATCAACCCCTATCGTTTTTAAATTTAATAGTAGGTATTCATAGGCACTGACCATTTAATGTAATGCAAATCTATTCCGCTTGCGACTTGAATCACAGAAAGTATAATAATGATAGTAGACTTTGTGGTTGGAGGCACTAGCACAACCATTCCAGCCATACAACAATGATAAGCACTGGTATGTTTCAATTTGCAGAGTGTGATAAATAAAAGACAAGATGCGAGGCAGTGCACCTTAGACCTTAAGGGTAGCGACTTTTTTAACAAGACGTAAGTGGCTTATGGCTTAAGTGGAGAGCAGTGATAGTCTAATGGTTGAAACTCTCGATCGGGAGGTCTGAGGTTCAAACCCAGGAACGCACTACTGATTTATGTGCGTATTAGAAATTAATTATCACTGCTTTTCGGTAAAGGAAAACATCGTGAGGAAACCTATACACCCGAGAGTTCTTTAAAAAAAAAGTTCTCGGAGGTGTGTAAAGTCCACCAATTCGCTCTTGGCCTGCGCGGTGGACTATGGCTCAAAACTCTCTCATTCTGAGGGAAAACCCGTGCCCAGCAGTGGGACAATAATGGGTTGGCACCAAGTAGCTTATGCTATCAGTGGATAACTATAAACAAGTTGATAAAGAATAGTGGTTCTATCTGAAATCGATCACAATTGCTTTGCTACTTTTGCGGTCTAAGATAAATCTTCAATCTTCAAAGATAGATCTTCAATCCTTCATATTAAAGTAATTAAGTAGTTTGGAAAACAGAGTAAGTATAAATATACATTGAATGTATATTTTACTGACTCTGTCTTCCAAACTATATTTATGCAAATATGCAATGTACACACATGCGGAACTTTCATTTTTATATGCTTGGATTTTCCGACAGGTGTTAAACAGGATATGGGTACTTTACGGATATATGCACATACGATACATCGTGTTATCGAATTGTAAATTGACACATGAATAAAAGATGCTAATGAGACCTCAAATAATTTATCATTTTGATTTCGTAATGAATGTGGAGATTCCAGTATATTTATCAGTACAAATCCATATGTACAGTCACGAGCAATAAGATGTGACTATGGAAGATTGGCAAAAGTATCTGACCCAAGAAGGAGTTCAATTATATTTGACTACACGAACGCAGCAAAAATATCTGATATTGAAAGGCAGCATAATTGCTCGTGACTGTACATATTTGTTTATAGTAAGAAGTTTTTGGTAAGCAATGTTGTCGTTTAAAAAAATATTTTTCCGAAATATCACGATGACAAAATCATGATGATGACTCCTCATAAATAGTTCGAATTTTTATAAAAGTTGAAAATATTAAATGTATTTCAAAACTGTCTTTGAAATCATCGTTGTATTTTTACATAATATATCCATACTTAAAGTAATAATTAAATTTCCGTATGTCTGTACATCGCATATATATTCGCATATCTGATACAACGGTTTAGAGGATTGAAAATAAGTAATCATAAGTAAATATCAACGAATTCTGTTAAAACTTTGTCTTTTTGCTATAATTTCTTCCATAATCTATATTGTCACTGGTTAACTTATTGTTTGTTTTTAAATATATTTCGGCATGCATGGAAGGAGAGAAACGGTATAGAAACTTGTAAAAAGGAAAATGTTACATAATTGCATAACAAATGTATATTTTTCGAAATGCTGATAATTGGATCGTAGATTAACTGGATTTTATAGAAAAAATCCAAAGCTGATTTATTTTACTACTTCACAAACTACTACTTCTTCTTCTACCAATTCTGCTACTCTGCTAATTATCATTTGTATTTGCTACCGTTATTTTCTTTGTGCCGGTTGGGACGGGGAATGGATCTCCGGCATAACATCCGAAGGAGAAAGGGAGTGGCTGAAAAACAGCGCTGCTCGTGACAAAGGTCTCGTGCCAGCAACAAGCCCCCTAGTTATTATTTTATTTCTATTTTTGTACGTCGTCAAGTGACAATTTTATAGTTTAAAAATTTTTATTCTTATTTTTGTTTGTTTGGGGCAATAAATTATATTATTATTATTATTATTAAATTAGTGTAACATTTATGACAAGTAATACTCAGAAAATATTTCTTATACATGCATTGTATGTATCCTAACATCGTTTTCGAGATAAACTTTACCTGGTAGTATGCATAGTCGGTCGGCGTCGATAGTACAGGTTTCTGAGAAGACCTGCATGCTATGGCCAGAATGCATTAAACAACAATGGATGCGATGTAAAACGTTAAGTTATAATACCGTTTTCGTTTTATGCATTAATACTGAATAATATGCATATAGTAAGTTAGTTTTGCCACGCGATTTCACCCGCGTTTAAAAATATTACATAAATTGCTGTAACTATTGATAGAGTTTAATTTTACCTCAATCTAACTAGACTATAAATAAATTAATGCGTGAAATGAAATTCAGTAATCCCTGTTTGATAAGACTTCAAACACACAAACAGAAAGAAACAAAATAAAAATATAGAATCTTCTATTTATAGAATGACTCTTCAATCGATTATTGCATAATATAATAATACAAATGTATCAAGTATCTGGAATTACTGAACATGTTTGTTATATTTCTTGGAGTGTACGGAAATAAGTGCACTTAAATTTGCTTACAAACGAAATGTTCAAGTTGTATTGAAATGAGCATCACGATAGAACTCAATAAATAAGAAATAGAACAAACAGGAATATGAAAAAGAGAGATATTCGCTTGAACAAGAACTACTAGGAAAATGTGCTTTGGATCGAAACATTGGAACAAGGTAGGATCGTTGCGCGGGCGCAGGTATGCGTGTTCTCGGAACGCTGCGACTGTTTTTGCTCCTTTTTCGATTCGAGTTTACCGAGAATCGAATGGGCCCGGTGGCGGCCCTACTCGGAACGCGTAATTAATCCTTGGAAGCCTCCGAGCCTTGGAACCAGAGGGTTGTTATGAGAAATCACCAGCATTATGGTTATTTTTTTCACCTTTTTTGCATTGTATCATTTTGAAAATTGTCCGCAGGTTATTGTTCGCAGAAGGACCGCCGTATTATGCGCAGCTGTTAAATTTTATGTACATCGCCTCTGACCTCTACCTCTTAGAAACCTTGTATTAACGCTTCTAAGAAACGTATTGCCTTTAATAACAACTGTTGTAATGTTAGTCATTGATGGATGGTGTGGTACGCGACTCGATTTTGCTATTAGACTTCATTAACATTCAAGATCTTATTAAGATAAAATGACGATGTTATTATGAAACACGGTACAAGAAATATCAATAAAGGATACGTTAATTTATTTTATTAAGAATCACTGTTGTTTGAAAATATGGCAACAGCTGCATCGTTTTCTTGTAATGATATTATTATATTTCTTTATTTATGTTTACCTGGATGAATGGGTTTTAGCCTATGAAATAGTTTTACTTTTATCGTTATAAATATGCATCACTACATAGTTCCCGCTGTCTGTCCTTATGTATGCTTAAATCTTGAAAATTACGCTACGGATTTTAATGCGGTATTTTTTAATTATTAGAGTAATTCAAGTAGAAGGTTTTATGTATAATAAATTCATAATATAGGTAGCGGAGGAACACTGATAATTTTAGATTTTTGACTTTTATGCGTAACGAAGTTCGCCGGGTCAACTACTTAGTAATAAAAATAAATTAATATTAATTAAAGTAATTTGATATCTGACATGTATTATTGTAGCCTCTGCACTGTTATTAGTTTATTTTACAAGTTGTCATAATATCTAATATAGAGTCCTAAGCGTATACGTAGATATTTCTTAATTTTTGTTATATAAAAAGTAACTTCCGTTACCTTCCCATAGATATTTCTGGTCATTTCTATGATCGTTTCTTTTAATATTAATCATCCTTTTCATGTTCTATCTGACGTCTTTTTTATTTATAAGTTCTCACGAACAAAGTTCAATTTATATCATTGTATGTAACTATACCCCGTCTTATATATTCTAATTTAAAAGATTAATTTTACCTACTAGATCTTAATATAGCGATCTCCTGTACTTCCTAGTATGTACAAGTTAAAGCGACGTACATGCATTAAGGAGATTAGATTACTTACGAGTAGGTAAACTTCATTTGCTGTTAACTGTATTATCTAGGAAATAGGTCATCTATTATTAAACACGACAGTAACTTAGTTTTGCACTGGTTGGATCGAGTATTGTTTTACCGAGCAGGTACCACCACACCTATTTTTAGCATGAAGCAATTCTTTCGATGGAAAGGTATTGTTACCAGCTCACTTAAATGAGGCGATTACGGTCCCCGAGAAACGCAATGCATTTATGATCGACTTCAAATCAAACCCTGTCCTATATGAAGTTGCTTGCAGATGTCCATGGGCGCAAGTGATCACTATTCATTAAGTAAGCTGCATAGTCGATTGTGACTTCAATGCACTTGAACTTCACAAAGTTCTGTGTACACTTTCGCAGTACTTGAAGAGCCCGACCCATAGCCAAAATCTGTATTGATAATTACAGTATTCGCTTAGCCGGAAGTCGAACGCGAAACCCTTAGGCGGCTGACCGAAACTATTACAATTATAAAACAAGTTATAAACAATGCCGAATGTTTTTTGAATAATCCGTTAATTACATTTTGTGAAAAACATACGTGGTGAATAATAACCCACTTTCCATTGAAAAAACAAATAAAACCTACACTACATTTTAATTGTAACCAATAGTTTTACCGTGGCATATTAATTTCACTCACAATACTCAAAATTCAATTCAAAACAATACAATACCTCGCCGTAGAATAGGCTTATGACTGAATATTGAAGACTGACTTTTGAAGGTTAAAATCCTTTGTGATTGGATTCCAAAGACACCACCATCGCACCAATTTCTGCATATATGTAAATCTAAGTGTCGCCGTACACGGGCCACTTGCGGTGGCCATAAACGCCACTAAAAGCTAGAAGCGTTCACCGTGTGCAGCACGTCTCTATAAAATGGATAGAAACTTTAGGATATATGCCAGCGTTTGTGGCCGCCGCGAGTGGTCCGTGTGTGGCGACACTTACTGATTTCTGGTCTGATTCGTGTGAGCAATTTATATTTGTCCAAAGCATTATGACTCAGACCTCGGGGATAGCAACGAATATGTGGCCATATTCAGACGAGACTCGGATCTTATCTGATTACAGATTTCCATGGGTTCCATTGCCTACTCACAAGCAAGTGGACTGTATACTCGTTTGCAACTTCCATACGAAAAAGGATAATGGTACGGCTCGTGATATTTTCATATACCCTAAAAATCCTAAAATAGTGCTTATTCAAAGACATAATTAAAAAAAATAGAGATTCGTATATATTTTTTATTTTTACCTAACAATAAAAATATAAAAAAGGCAGACGGACCACTTGATGTAAAATGGTCACTGTCACCTAGGGACATTGCAACACCAGAGGATTTGCCAATGCATGAATTTAATAGTACTAGACTATTCTTTGCAATAAACCAGCATTTTCGAAAAACTTTTAACATTAACTTGACCTAACAAAATAAAACTCAATCAATGAAAATGCAGTATCGCAATACACTAGAGTGTATGAAATAACAAGTGGCGATGCATTAACTGAATTGGAATGTCAAATAATGAAAGAATTCCTCGTACAGCCACATCGGTAGACGACAACAAAGGAAGGGTTTCCCAACCACTCAGAATAATTATTGGTTCGGCTACATTCGTTTGAATCGGAAATTGAAATACACTTCCAACACGTTTGTTAATATTGCTTTTCCTTTTAGGCAAATTTTAGGATTATGTAGTAGATTATATGAAACTATTTTATTGGCAAAGAATTCAAGAAGTCCCAAGATAGTCGACCGCGTCACAACTTGTAAGTATGAGATGGTGTCCTCAAAATTTGAGTCACACCGCTGTTATTGCTTTTAGTTTTTAAAATTGAATTTTAGTAAAATTAGATAAATAAATCCCGATTCCAATTAGGTACATTTGATCGCAATTGAATTGCGTCAAACAAATATGACGTGCCTTTTTCAAAAAATTCGTAAATTTTGCGAGGTTTTCTCGACATAAACCAATTGGATTCACTGAAGTGTCAGTCCTGAATCCCAATACAGCTCGATCGCACATATGCGGTTTTAATAAATTTGGCATATCGGCATCTTTTAAAGTATTTAGGGGACTTTTTCCGATAAATGTAGAAAGACTCCTCACCAATATCTTCCAATATATTTTCTATCAGTGCCCTTTTTCTGACATATGTTTTTTTAATAAAAAAAATCATCCGTTTCTTTATTCAAGCAAAATTCCAATTAGGTTCGCTCGCAGCTGGATATTTAGGTTCAAAGGATTGCTAGAGACTCAATCCGCGATTTTTTTTTTGAAAACACGGGAATGTTCGGGAACGAGCAAATCGGATTGGCAAAATCCCGAATCTCGATTAGGCTCCCAGCTGGACGCCGTGCCGTTGGGCTAGGGCGCAAACAAAAAGGCCTCGCTTCCCAGAAAAGCGCTAGTTTAAATTTCAATGACCAACTACTGCGAAACGCCAGTTTCGTCTAACGAACCGATTGAAATACGGCTTTGATCTGCTCTGGGTACCGGTGGGCTATATTAAACCCTATTGTGCGGGCGTTGGGTCGGATTACCAACGATCGAGCGATCCTTAATTTGCCGATTTGTAACTTTCCTCCTATTTTTTACGATTCAAAAGCTCTGACGCGGTTTCAGGAATACGTAGCAGATGAATACATATAAATTGAAATGTCTGCCTTTGATATCGCAATAACTTTGTTGTTGTACTTACTTCTAATGTATATTTTCAACAAAACCGTTTTTTATTAGTAAATGCTCAACATTAATAACCAAGTTTCTTATTTTTTTGTGTACTTGTTTGTTTGTTTTTTTCTAATCTTCAGTAATACTTGACACAATTTGATAGGACTTTCACGGAATGTTAAAAGATATACCAGGGTGTATTTTATAACCTCTTTTTAAATAAGACAATGATGGGGAGAATAAAATTATATAACAAATATTGTAACTGACACTAAAAGTTTACCGTTTCATTTCACGCGGGCAAAACCAAGAGCAAAAACATGTCATTCAATAAAAGAAAAATATAAAAACGTTGGCCTTTATGAACTGTCGTAATTGTGTTCTCAAGTATTTAAATGATTGTGGGTACTTGAAAGAGACAATAAGGAAGTTAGGAAAAAACCCGTTTGACCATGCACCAGCCGCGGAGGGTCGCGTCGGGTTCGATGAATTCATTCAATTCTGGGTTAGCCTTTGTCCATGGAGTAGGGTTGTCATCCACAAATTTTGTAAAAAAACAGGATGTGAAGGTCATGCTAAGGCATTTTAACTTAAAAAAGGAGTTATAGAAAGAGTACGAGTACATGGTAAATAGAGAAAAAATGTATAGGAAGGGTACGAGTATGTAGAAAATAGAGAAAAAAATATTAAAGGTAAAATTGCTTTAAAATATCATCGAACACTACTTAAAAACCATGTATGATTTTGCAATAAGCAAGTAATATTGTGTAAAAAAAAACTTTGTTCTGTACAAAAAGCAAAAATATATCCTATACGATCCAGCATTTTCTGAGCCATTTGTCTCTACCCTAGACATACCGTCATAATGTAGAGAAGTGCTAAGTCGCCATTTTAAAAATATTCGCACATTTATATGCTACGTTGATAAAAATTAGATCACCAGTAAGGGTCGGTCAATCGGTCTGAGACGTACTGACGTAACTGAGTAGGTATAGACGAAACATGAATAATACATCGGCTGATAACAAGTCACATGTCAGAGCTACGCCATGACTACGTAAGACCGTAACTAGGGTTGGCACCTTTTTTTCAGCGATTAAAGCACTTTGGCTATACGAAGTATAAAGAAAAAAGTAGGTAGCTTCAAAATAAAGTACATTTTATTTTATTCCATATTTTTTTGGCTCCAGAAAATTTGTAGAATGGTGCTTGGTAGTGGTCCGCGAAAAAAAAGGGTAAAATATACGTAATATTTGACGAGCAAAAAGGTCACCAAATATTTACTACATTCTAAAAACCTACCTAGCTATGGAAACGTAGAAATGATAGAATATTGTTTCGCACAAAACTGCTTATAATCAAACTTTTTTTACGCCCAGATACTTCACGTACTTTATTTTTCTCATAAAGTATAGAGTACAATTACTCCAAATAAAGTACAAACTTTGTAATAAAATACAGGTGGCAACCCTAAGCGTAACGAAATATGTAACGTACATCGATCCAATAACTATTTTATTAACCGACTTCCCAAAGGAAAGAGGTTATCTATTCGTCACGTATATATATTTTTTTTATATAATAATAATCTCCTTTTTAGTAATTTAGGTTTGACTTCTCTGGCCTAGGAACTTAATCTTATTTGTAATGAATTTGTGCCCAAAAGAGCATCTTCTGTTTTTGGAAATTTAAGTTAAATATGTACCCTGCGGACTTATGAAAAAAAAGCACGTCTGTCATTATATTTTTATTCTTGTGTGTCGTTACGTTGCAATTTTATCATAACCGGTAATTGTTAATACTGTCCATTCAATTGAGATAGTACCATTTCTTTCAAGTTTTTTCTTACATGACACTTATTTTTCTCTTGTTTTAATTAAACAATCAAAGAAATTGTAAAGAATTAGATGGCAATCATTTCCAATTTTTTACATGTAATTGTTTTACTCTATTCAAGGACTGCGAACGATTTCCTTTAATTCAATACATAAAGAAATTGAAAAAGAATTATGGTGGCTATCATTTCTATTTCAACATGCAAATATTTATCTTTCCTCAAGGACTGCGAACGATTTCCAATTAATTTCTCCACAAAAATTTTATACATTTTGCCTACTTGCTATATAAGTATTTTTCGACTTTAGTACGTAGAATTGTGCATCAACTGCGAGGTAGAAACGAAGTATACATGGTACTTCTAAATCATAAAAATGGATCGACCATAAACCGACCATAGTGGTAACGGAACGGAGCGTTTATTTAAAAATCGAACGGATCGTTCCGAGAAACGTAACGTCAACCAACCGGTCGGTGTTTCTCGGAAGGCGCGAAGGTTGACGCTAATACGGAACGTATTGCCAAACTTCTTGGACAAGTCCGTGTGGCTTTAGTTGCGCAGCAGATAGCAGGCGTCCATTTACAATCACGTGAGGTGATTTTAACAGGTTTTCCATCGATCGAAGGGTCCTTGGTGTAACGTTGAGACACGAGCAACTCGACCAGCTACGTCCATCTCCCCATAATATATCACAAAAATATTGAGATAAAACAAAGTATAAAGATAAAACTGTTCATTGTACGATTACGTATAGATTAAGTGTGTAACATTAGTATGATTACTAATGCAAACTTGTAGACTTAAGTTTTTCAGATCAATAGGGTGAACCCTATTGATCTGAAAAACTTAAGTCTACAAATTTGCATTAAGCCAGCGCAGTGGACTATGGCCTTAAATTGTCTCGTTCTGAAAGAAGTCCAGTCAAGTCCAAGAGCAGTGATAGCCTAATGGTTGAAACTTGCCCTCTCGATCGGGAGGTCCGAGGTTCAAACCCAGGCACCACTGATTCATGTGCGTATTATAAATTAATTATCACTGCTTTTCGGTGAAGGAAAACATCGTGAGGAAACCTACACACCCGAGAGTCCTTTAAAAAAAAAAAGTTCTCGGAGGTGTGTGAAGTCTACCAATTCGCACTTGGCCAGCGCGGTGGACTATGGCCTAAACTCTCTCATACTGAGAGAAGACCCGTGCCCAGCAGTGGGACAATAATGGGTTGACGACGACGACGAAAGAAGTCCAGCTGAGGAACAGTAATGGGCTGACGACGACTGGATTCTAGTTAGATCCGAATAAATCTGAATGATAAATTTAGATTTTTATTGTGGGTCTGAATTTTTACAATCGTCCTTAAGTGTCTCCATGGTACGGGGAATCCTAGACGTGAATTATGAGGGTAGAAAGCGTCACAAATCACGTAGGAGCGTCCTACGTGAATAATGATTTGTGACGTCATAGGTATTTATTCTCTTTCGGTAAAACCTCTACGTGCCTGCATAGATAGATAAATATATAGCATCACATAGATACAATATTTTGCTACACGAAATGAGGCCAATGCTACCGGTAGTTGAAAAGACGTTGCAAAAGTCAAAACGGAAAATAAATGTTTGAACGAATCAAATAGAAGAACGTTCGCAGTCCTAAAGTAAAGAAAGATAGTAAAATGTTGAACATTGAAAATGATAGCTATTAAAACTTATTCAATTCAAATCAAATGAATGCATGTTTATGTATGTGTATTATACATGAGTGTGTTTAGGTTGTATGTGCGTTACTCTTTCACAAATAAAACTACCGGAAATTCGGAACACACATAGTTTAAAATCGAGATTAACATATCAAAAAGTTCCGTGGTAGAGGTGTCTGAAGCGAATGAAGCAGCGGGAATAAGCTACTATAATACAAAGATGACACCTATAACACCTATAACAAAGATGACACCTTAGAAAAATAATGGAAGAAATTCCATTACCTTAAATGACCAGAATTAACAATGAACAGTTATGTTAAAATTGCAACGGAGCGCGATAGAAATATAAGAAAAAAATGGCAGGTGGTTACATCTATACCTGTATAGAATTTACTTTCCGAAAAATGTTAGACGCGCTCTTTTGACTATAGGTGCAGAATACAAATATAATACGTGACATACGCTGAAGACAGCATTCCGTATTTCGATCGACCTAAATTCTTTGAGCGCTCTAGAGTTCTAGACTAGGTATGTACAGTCCCCCATGTCAAAGGTTACGGAAAATTGCATGAAGATTTAAATTAAAATCCACTCTCTGTGGTTTATAAACTTTGACAGATTACTTTTAAATCTTGTAAGCTTTTGATGTCAGTATGGTCGTATGATATATGTCAAACATTCTACTTTCATAATGGAAATGTCTACTGGATATATTTTGTATAAAAGACAACGCCTTTCTTTTAAATGAGATCTACTGCATTTAAGTTAACAATGATGGTCTAATTTGGTAATTAGACCATCATTGTTATGATTATGTCATCATTGGTTGGTACCAATGATGACATAATCATAATAATTAATCACATAATGTGGCATAAGTAATAGACCATTTTGTTAAGTTTTGACGGATTTCCAATAAAAAAACCTTTTTGACCTTATACCTACGTATAGATGTCTTCAATTTTGAAAAAATGTCTCGCGAACATTTCGGAAAACCGCGTTCTTTATTACGCGGGCCGTATTTCGGTCATATGAAAGCAATGTTTGTGTTATTGTGTTCTGTTTTTATACGTATGTTATAGGAATATTAATCCATTTTTAATCCATTTTTCAATACAGTTTCTAATTTTATCTGGGATCAATCACAAACTTGGGCCAGTTATACCATCACGAAAACAATTATCAGATTGACTGCAATACGTGCTATTTCCATTAACATACCAAAATCGATTCGCGTATCCATTAGTACTCTATTTACGCGAAACCTTTACCAATCGTAGCGTGTTAGCGGAAAACTATTTCAGGAATATTCTAGACACGCGAACGGTGATTCGACAAATAGGTAGCTACCAGCAATTGGTAGCCCACGCGTTTTCAATATCATCTGCGACGTAAATAGTTTTGGTACGATATTTATACCCAAGGTTCCGAGAAACGAAACGGACTATTCGTGCGAGCGAAGCAAAGATACTGATCGTTTGCGATTGTATAAAGTGAAATTAAAGATGTTGAACAAATTAATACGTTTAGAACTCTTTGTAGTTGAATTCCGAAAGCACCACTGCCACGCCTATTTTTGGTTAATAATAACAGTGATGCTGTGTTTCGATTTAAAGGGTGTGGAGAGTTGTACTAATCCAAGGCTTTTCAACTTAGCCCATAAAGTTGCTAACATAACTAACCACAATTGTTGGTTTCAAGTTAGACTGGGTAGACCTTTATAGGGTTGGTTACAGATTAACTAAGGGTACATAGGTGCTATTTGCCACTTACTATTAGGTAGATTGCTTGCTCATTTGCTGCTTCCACATTATTAAAAAGTCTTGAAACACACTCATTAACCCCTTATTCGGACTTTTACTACTGTGTATAATGTCTTTGTTATTAATACTCGCGCATTTATACACTCATTTAGACATATAGCGCGCACATCTCATTTAGACATTTATTTATCAGCGCATTTAGACGCATTTATACTCTCTCAATCCAATGTTAGGACGAAAATCACCATTCAAATTAGGAAGAATTAAAATCGTCATATAGGTGTGTTCAAAATATTTCATTTGAAGGATTTTCAGGATACACAAAAATATTCAAGAAAAGTATTTTTCCATTCATTTTTCATGACAAGCAAACACGGAGAAAAGGAAATTGATAGATTCAGTTCAGTTAAAAGCTTCACAATTCAGTTGCAATTCTTTCAATGAATGGCAACAAAAGCAAAGCCTTTTTAATTACTAACTGGTAGTTACGTTTTGTTTCTAAAAAGAATAAGTACCTAGTTAACATTTATCGATTTTAAAGTGGCACAAAGTTTACCGGGTCAATTACTTATAGATTGTTATGAAGTCCCTGTAAGACTTGTCTTGTCTATGATCTTTTCGCGTGTCGTAACACCTTCCAGGTTGAAGTAAAAGCTAATGACTATTGAGTACGAAGATAACTTCGTTGAATCGAAATCAGCGTATGTCCTCTGAGCGTTCAACTCTCTTTCCGCTGCTACATATAGTAATATAAATTTAGAGTATATTAGTATAAATGTATATATAACATCGAGTCAGGAATGACTTCCAAATCCAACCTTGGAATACGACGCGTATTTCGGACCGAGAACTCCACAATTCCAAATTTACCAACTTTTAAATGAAAATGAAATTATCTCAGATATTTTGCGGCGCACTTTCTGAAAATGGCGCGTTTGTTCATTCGTTTTATGCAATTAAAAGTTAGGCTCTAGCCGCTTTTCAGACCAGTTTAAGCGCATACAGTGCGTAATTTTCACATAGACTTTCTACACTCATACACCGCACTAGAATTTTTCATTTATCGTGAGTGCTATGGACACCCACAAAGATACCACCCACACCACACGGAAACCCAAACCCAAAACAGAAATCTAAATTCCTAATGCATATATCTTTGTTGCCCGCGATCGAACGTGGAACCGACTACGTGTCAGGCTGGTATAGTGATCACTGCGCCATAAGGGTCTACAAAAATAGATACAGCACCCACCACAGGCGTATCCAGGATTTAAATTTGCTTTAAACGACTGAAGTAAGATTTTATCAAAAAATTGTAGCCTTCAGTATGAATATAAAAACAAAAAATACTACGTAAAACGTAATCCCGTAACGTTCTCTTTTTGTGAAGTTTTACCAACCTCCTAAGGTAACAGATTGACTTAAAACAAAATTTTAAATTAGAAGAAAAGGTGACATATTCATGGCTTATTTCTCGATGTGTTCCTGTAATTGCAATTTAAGATATATTTAAAAAAATACATTCCTGAAAGAGATTTCCAAAAAATGTTACCAACAAAATAGAATAAGGCGCCTTACTGGGCTGTATTTCTTACCAAAATAGATTTTTAGAGCGCGAATCAGTTTGTGCGTTTCGTTGGAAAGGTATTCGTATGAGGCGATCATCTTAGTCCTCGGGAGTTTCAATGCATCGGTGATTGACTTCCAATAGAACCCGTGTTTTATATGAAATTGATTACAGATGTCCATGTGTGGTAGTGACCACACTTGATACTTCAGTCTAATAAAAAAAAAGCGAAAACATGTCATAATTTAAAAAAATCGTATTAAAAAAATGGCAGTATTCTGGGATCTCGCGAAATACATTTCGAACATTTGTGTCATTAGCGTAACGAACAAGCCGGGTAAAGCTGAACGTAATCTAAAATTTCCAGCGTATTCGTATGCAATATTCCCAGAATTCGTTCTGTATCGAAATGGGAATGGCGGCAAATTACTTAATCTCTACTATGCTACGGAGATAATACTGTATTATGCTTAAATCAAAAATACCCGTCTATGTCGCTTTAGGTTTTAGATGTGGTTTTGAAAGCCTTTGCTTACTAGTGCGAATAGATTTCGTGGCTTAAACGCATTCCATGTCTTTGTTTAACGATAAAGATGGAGTAAGTGAAAGAAATCGTCACCCTCGCTAATAAACATTTACAACACCAGTCTGCAATGCATCGTCGGCGAATTTCATTCACCTATTTTCTGACTCAAAAAATGAAAAGCTTTAAACCAGAGAGTGCCTATAAACGTAGATATCTGATGATAGATACGTATACAATACGATATTACTTTTCTTTAGCCATCAACCTTTTTGATTTGGCTGGATACACACTCCCCTAGGGAGGTTTTTGCAAGTTGTCATGCGTCTCGCTGACTACAACAGGTTTTCAGGCTACATAGGAAGACGCTCCTAAAATCACCTACGGCATCCAGGGCCGTCTTTGACCTATAAGTGGCCCTGAGCACATAAGGATTAAGAAAGCGATATCGTTTGTTAATTAAGCTTCTATAGTTCGCGAATGAGCTAGTTCGGAAGGAAAAGTTCCGTTTCTTGACTACCTATTTTTTTCGTTTGCATCTGTATACTTCTGTTTTTCTTTGGTCATCACACTGGAATCTGTAATTGAGTAGGAACTAGTGGGCCTCCCTGATCGCGGGGCCCCGGTGCCCAGTAGGAAGACGGGCCTGACGACATTCATAGAGAGAAAGGTAATTTTTTTTTTTTTTTTTTTTTTTTTTTTTTTTTTTTTTTTTTTTTTTTTTTTTATTTGACTGAAGTGGCAAACGAGCATGCAGTCCACCTGATGGTAAGTGGTCACTGCCGCCCATGAACATCTGTAATCAACTTCATACAGAACATGGATTCCATCTGAAGTCAATCACAGATGCGTTGCTACTCCCGAGGACTATGATGGTCGCCTCATGTGAAAGTGTGCCGGCAACCACACCCTTCTATCGAAACGCAAGAAATGCTTCACGCTAGAAATAGGTGTGGCGGTGGTACTTCCCCGGTCGAACTACACTGGTTCTACCACCTTGTACTACACTGGTTCTACCACCTTGTGTAATAATAGTGTAATAATAGTAATATTAGTATTAAAGACCGATTCTACACAGTTTGCCGTTACTAAGGCAAAATAGGTGGAGGCCATTTCATACGAAGGGTTGTTTTACTTGTAGCGGATTTTATCAGGACTATTTATGCTTACTTGTTCAAATATAGCCTTTCCTTCGCACATAATCTATTGTTAGACTATTTCAGTATGCAAAACCTCGTAGGGGATGTGCAGCTTAGTTTAAAATCCAGCAAAGTTATCGCCCTTGTTATTTCTCGTGTAAACTCTGTAAACTAGCGCGAAATGCATTCGTGGAAATTTCGAATGTAAAAGCGTTGTTATCTTTCGTTCGAATTTTATTTCGTCCCGTGATTTATTAAATCTTATTTAGATAAATATTAAGTGGTTTCAAGTTGAAATATATAAACAGTCTGAGGTCTGTCTGTTGTATATTAGGCAAAAGTGATATAAATGTCTTTACAAAGCTCAAAAAATAGTCAAACATCGATAATGCAAGCTGTGATACAGGGTTATTTAAGAACATTTAAAACTAAATTTATGCCGTCAAAGCTTTAGCAACTCCTCTGGTGTTGTAAATGTAGTTACATACAAGGTGAGTGCTCCCCATTAGGCAGCCTGTCCGCCTCTAATATCTAATTAAAAGCAGTGCTAATTACTGTACTACGGAGCTGAAGCTAAATGATTGTTCACGGGATTATATTTGATAACTACAAAAGCAAACAAAATAAATACAATAAATAGACACATATAAAAATTGTATCAATCGATTTTGACGGGTGAAAGAAATAAAACAGTTATCATAATATTTTAATTTGGATAAAATTGTAAAATGCGCAAAATACACAAACGAGCACTGCAATAGTTTATCAAAAAAGCGGTACTAAAGAAATTTAAACTAAATGAAAAATGCCAGGTATGCTTCAATATTTACTAAGCGTTCAATGTTCATTTTAAACGTACAGGTTTCACCAATTGACTGAATAAATGTGCACAAAGGAATCTAGTTCAGCCAATGACAAGAATTTGCGCGCCGAAAATTTATTGAAAAAAAGAATAGTTATACATAACTAATGTTATAGATCCCCGGAAAATGTAGGGAATAGAAATAAACAAAATACGTTAGTAATAATTATAACAACAATAACAAAAGCCCATATTCACCCTTATAAACTAAGAACTTTTTTTAAATAATAATTCAAGTAATTACTAAACTATAATAAATATCTAGAAATCGGTCAGGTTGTCTATCGACTTAGGACTCAAATAAATAAAATACGTCACTAAATAGGGATTCTCTAAATCTCCATTTTCATGAAACGACATTCATCGATCGACCTCCGTGTTATAAGCACCAAATTTATCTGTGATATAAACTGCATAAAACATTACCGCAAAAGTAAATATCCGACTAAGCAGTAATGATGCTGAGAGAAAAATAACTTGTCATTTAAAAGCGGAAGAGCGAAATGAGCGTTCTTAAAATAATTGCTGGCGAAAGGCGACTATAATCGTTGGAAACAACACCTCCGTCGCGGACGTCCATTTTTCTTGCTGTTTCCGGCACCCACCGTTCGTGAAACTGTGATGTTGGAGCAAAAAATCTACAGGTTTTCGTCGTAAATGTAGAAAAATCACGAACTAACATTTTTTACTTCATATTTGCTGCATGAAAAAATATGCGACAAAAAACTACGCAAACACCAAACAATATTTATATAATTTTATATTTATAAACGTTTAAAGCGTTTTGGGATCGTTCAAATATAACGTACTGCAATTTTTGAAGATTTTAGACCATCCCTCCACCCATGTAACGCAAGGTGACGTTCTGCTGCACCCCATTCTCCCCCACTGAACTTTTGCAGGAAGTTGCTGTGACCATTATTTTACTTAAATAAAGTTTTATCCATACTAATATTATAAATGTGAAAGTGTGTTTGTTTGTTCCTCTTTCACGTCGCCACATAGCTATTATATGATATGTTTATATGTTGGGATATCTCCCTCCTAACTATAGGGCGGAGAGTGACGTAGGCTACTTTTTGCCCCGCTCTCTCATTCACATGAGACTATCGATGATAAGTTAGTTGATACATATTTAGTAGTTCCAAGCGTTGTTAATAGATGGCGTTAGTAAAATTTGCAAGTTCTGAATCACGCTATCAAATGCTAATGTTAATTCCCTTTGATCGTGCGGGCGAAGCCGCGGGTAAGAGCTAGTACTTAAATAAAAACAAACACGTTACATAATGCGTTGTCCAAACCCCCCGTTTCCTCTCCTGTAACCGAATTGCATTACGTAATACTTCAACGCTCCCATACCTTTAAAGTTTGTCCTTACTTAAATTAATATTATAAAGTAGAGGTACATCTTAAAGAACGGTCTTACCTCCGCCTCTGTGTATTTAAAGACTATTACGTAGATTTAACAAAGTTTCTCTCATTAAATTGAACGTTGGCGAGGTACGGAGTTTTAATTAAAGCTTGGAAAACGTCGAGAAACTCAATTAAGCTCTGCCTTTACCGTCTTTATAAAAGGTTTTATAGGAAATTAATACAATAAATTCGTGAATGGTTCGTTTCATGCCATTTGTTTAGCATTTGGAATATATAAACAATACATATATCTTATGCATTCAGTAAACTTCGATCAGAAATTACATGTTCTGATGCGCTTACTGAAATTCCCTATTAGGTACTAGATTTTTTAACTGATTGTCAAAACTTATAACATGATGACAGTACAAAAGGATCAAATAATAAATTATTTTATAGAAAACATATGTTGAATGCGTTTTAATAAACAACTTGATTTTAATGTTATATAGACTTAAATATTAATTATATTTTCTATGATATAAACTAATCGACCATTTTAATTTAAAGGCTAATCAGAGTGACGTCGTGCCTTCGCATTAGTGATGTAACGAATGTCATTATTTGAGATTCGCGAATGCGAATGCGAACACGGTTTATTTCAGTTTTTGGTGTAGGGTGCCGGAGGAAATAAATCTTGGCGACCTTTTTTTATCGACAAACTGCAGTTTGTCGATACACACACGGTGTCACACCTATTCCTAGCGTGAAGCATTTCTTGCGTTTCGATAGAAGATTGTGGTTGTCGGCCCACTTTCACTTGAGGCAAACATCATAGTCCTCGGCAGCGGCGGTTCTGTATGAAGTTGATTAAAGATTTCTATGGGCGGCAGTGGCCACTTACCATCAGGTGGACTGCATGTTTGTTTGCTACTTCAGTTAGAACAAAAAAAGTTTAATTACATTTGTATATATACAAATATACGGACATTTTCCTTTCAAAACTGCAATTCAACATTTGCACAATTCTTGCGAATGCGAATATCTAAAAACATATTTCGTTACATCACTACTACGTATCATGATATCGCTTGAACTTTTCTATCAAATATTGAAACGTGACGTCACTAGCGGACGCCATGACAACTGAGCTATGCGCTTAATTCAAAATAGGAAAAATGCTAATATCTGTTCAGCCCATTGTGACCGTTAGTTGAAATCCAAACTAACGGTGAAACAGTCAATTACGAGCTCAATTAGCATAAAGCATGTCCGTTAGCGCGGTAATTCGCAACTAGACCCATTGTATCGGACTGCCATTATACCAAAGCTGTCGTAAAATCAAAACAAAAGATGGCTTGGACTAACATTCAAGGGTCCTTCACGATTCCTTCCAAATCTAAAGAATGAGCCAAATTTAAGGTTAGTTTTTTCCTCTCCCGATCATTGTTACAATATTTTATTGTAAGCTATTCTCGCGGTTCTGCCCGTTTTTGTCACATCTATCGCTGTAATAGATCCTATTCGTCAACCTGGATTATAAACTATCTCTGTGCAAGTTTAAGTGAAATCCGACCGGTATTTTTCCGTCAAAGAGTAACAAACACACATACATGCTCACAAACTCTTATATTTATAATTTTAATACGATTATGGGATATTTTATCATACGTAAATTAGCACCATTCCTCGTTGTATATTTTAGTATTGATATACCTGTAGCTATAGGTTTATCAATTATAAAATATTAAAATTAAAGTCTTAAAATCTTTTCCACAAATATGAAATTAAGTATTCATCCACTAAGCAATATATACTTAATAAATACATTCGGTGTACAAATTAAATTAACTATTACCATTGAGTGTGTTTTTTTGGGATAATTTCATTAGCTATTAATGTTATCGCAAAATAGACATATTTACCTTATACACTGTAGATAACTACAGTAATACCTATGATTATATCGAACCTTTATTCTTGAAAAGAAATAACTCAGCATTTATGTTTTTTTCGAGGTTCTAGCTAGTTAGTTCGCTTTATGGTATAAACTCGCAAATAATAAATAACATAAATTTTGAGTTGTTTCTTTTTATGAATAAAATAACGAATGTACTACAATGACCTATTACATTTCATTATATAACGGTTTTGATTTCTTACCTATTGGTAAGTAATAACTCAAAACGGGTCTCCTATTAAAGTGAGAAGAGTTTAGGCCATAACCCTTCACTCTGGCTAACAACAGACTGGCAGACTTCAAATACCGTTGAAATATTTTTAAAGATCAAATCTGGTTTTCTTTTTGTCAATTTACAAGTTTTCCTTCAGCGCTAAACTATATGATATTTCATTTAAAATACATTTAAAATGCAACTGAGCGACTTTACGGTTAATAGGATACTAAGCTCGCCTTAACTTATAAGTCTTGAATATGCATACTTTCACAGCATTCTAACTTTGTTCAACTCGAATTATGCGAGGCCATGTTACTCAACTGCAGTTATTACAAAATTAAGTTTATGTCTAACCCGACTGCACTAGATGAAGGTGGTAGAACCAGTGTAGTTCGACCGGGGAAGTACCACCGCCACACCTATTTCTAGCGTGAAGCATTCATTGCGTTTCGATAGAAGGGTGTCGTTGCCGGCACACTTTTACATGAGGCGACCATCATAGTCCTCGGGAGTAGCAACGCATCTGTGTTTGACTTCAGATAGAACCCATGTTCTGTATGAAGTTGATTACAGATGTCCATGGGCGGCAGTGACCACTTACCATCAGGTGGACTGCATGCTCGTTTGCTACTTCAGTCAAATAAAAAAAAAGAAGGATAATATTTATGTAATATTTATGTATGTTTCTATGTATGTCCATTTCTTTGGCGGGTGCTACAGCTTTAACGGATTAACGAAGTGTGCTATCATATCCAATGCCGTCTTTACCATAAGGGCACTCGGGACTAGTCCCAGGGCCCCCATCCTTAGAGGGCCCCGAAGGTCCTACAATTTTTCTCACATTTAATATTAAAATATTATCTTCGACGCATTACACTTTTCTCGTTGCGCGAAAGTCGTCGGGGCCCTTTTGGAATGTAAAGAAAGAACATCATATTTTCTTTACAGTCTAAAAGGGCCCCAGCATTGTCTAAGACGGCCCTGATCATATCCTATTAATGCTATTATTATTATTAATGCAACAGTTTTTGAGGAATCATATGTGGTTGTTATTCTTTCAAAAATTGGTCGAATCGCTGAAACTTGGGACGAACATATGTAGTTTATGACATAAATCAACACATAGGATACTCGTTACTGGGATAAATTTTACAAAAGCGGGCAATCCTGTGGAAATAAGCTAGTATATCCATATTTACTAACTACAGTCATAACTTGCAATGTTTTGGTTTTGTGATACCGAATTTGCAGTTACTGTGTAATTAAATTCACATATTTCGCACGAGATAAGTGGTTAGGTAGGTAACTATAAATAGATATTTGTCGTGTTAAGGAAGGAGTACACTTCCTTATCGTTTTATGCTTTTAACGGCCACCATTTCTATCAGAGACATTTGTTGCAGGAGCATTTACTATCAGAGGGGTCTGTAAAAAATTAACATTGTACTTCATTCATTTTAATAACAGGCTTCTCAGTTCTGGAACGTTGAGACGATACTGTTATCGTTTTCAAGGAAAAGCTTTTACATACTTTAAGTTAAAAGTTCATTGAAATATAAACAAGCTTACAGCGAGCGAGAATTGAGTTGCCGCAAATCGATACGTTTAATAAATAAACAGGCAACTTATGGTATATTTATTTCCTGTCGTATAATGTCATTTTATGCACATTAAAATAAGTTTTGTAAACGCTTTAATTAAGTAATTTTAATAACAAGCCCCTTATCACTTCTGGAACGTTGAGAAGATATGTACTATTAAATCATCATGTTCAAGGAAAAGTTTTTAAGTTTTAACTACCTACTATAAGTTAAAAGTTCAGTGAAAAATAAACAAGCTTACAGCGTGTTTAACGTGAGAGCGGTTCAAGGAAAATCGGTAATATTACTTACATATACGCAGTTAATCTCAGCGTTTTCCAAGTGGACGATAGAACGTTTCCCAAAGTGTTATCCAAAGGACGATTCGTCCATAACGCTGAAGGCCTACACGACAAAGAACCAAGAGGAATTAGAGGTATTGTAGCGTTGAAAGGAACGGCTGTTTATTCACTTTCGTCTAATAATATCATTTAATATAATAAGAAAACCTTTTGGACTATTTCCATCCTATCCTTGCTCTCATTTATTGTTTTTTTATATATAAGATTGAAGTAGAAAACGAGCTTGCAATCCACCTAATGTTAAGTGGTCATTATCTCCCATGGACATTTGTAAGGAACTTCACATAGAACATCTATCTGAAAGCAATTGCAAACGTTGCTACTCCCGATAATGGTCGCCTCATATGAAACAGTGCCGGATTGAATCGATTTGCTGTTTGCAATTATTTGTTTGCGCTAGAAGTTTAATCTTAAGATGGACAGGTGAAGGTTTGAGAGCCTCTGCTTTATCTCGATTCTGCAAACTAATTACGAATTTATCGGGAGTCTAACAAATGTTTTATGGGCGTCCTTCCCGGAACGCCGTTTACAGACCAATAAACCGTCGGTAGTAATTTTTTGCATGCTGCTTAAATTCGATTCGTTTTTAATTCGACATGATGTGATTATTCACGGAACATCTGAATTTATTATGGAGTACTCGGAACTGAGTATGTTTAATGACTAGATCATGCATTTATCTCGATTAATAAGGCAATGGTATTGGTAAAAAATGATTAAGCTTTTTATTCGTATCGCATTAAATTCATTCTGAACGTCAATTCTTTTTGACAGGTCACTTTTATGGCGGGAAATTTATAGACAACATTTTGATCATTGTTTAAAATGTGTCGTAAGTAAAGTCAAAAAAGTTCTTCGGAAACCAATTATTAACGTAAAATATCACCTAGGCATGTCTCTCTTAGCCAACATTTATGCCGAAAACTCTAGTCTGTATAAAAACTTACTTCCTCCATGAGTCCACTGCAGAAAATAGGCAGACCCTTATGATTTTGCCAACATTCACTACGCCCGGCATGCTAGTTTGTGCAATTCATCCTTCAGTTATCTCCACGACACTATGAAATCCATGGAAAGAGACGTGTAGCACTATTTACCACACACCTTAATTGCTCCAAAATTCCTCTTACGTAAGTCAGTATACGCATTCACTTTAGTGGCATAGCGTGGATTTATTCTGCCTGAGGCCGACGTTGGTTCCACCGCCCAATAGATCAGAAATTTTAGTTGCTAAAAAAATTTACGACCAAAAAACGTCGCCAAATATTCTGCTGCCGCTTAAATGTGGCCCCCAGGGTCACAAGTTGAATTTCGAAGCCTTTCCTCCACATTATAAAAAAAATGAAATTTTGCCGCCCCTAAAACGTGCCGCCCGGGGCCTTGACTCCCTGTCCCCACGCTACACTGGTTTACCTTAATCCTTCGGTAGTAACGCATCTGGGGACCTTAGGTAGGACTCTATTCTATCAGGGGTAGATTACAGAGATTATAGATAACCCGTGCGTGGCACTTATAATCATATCTACACTGTCTACGAAAAATTGCTTTATCACTTTTTGCGGAAATGCCGTTAGCATGATAATTCAGTGAATCCGAGAACTGTGTTATTTCATTAGAATTTTTACGCTTTGGGTTTAAGCAATTATTTTTAATGGTTCTAGTAAAATGCTAGAGCTATAAATGTAGAATCAAAAGTGCCTACTTAAATGATTTTATTGTAGTAGTTAGGCACTCAACGCTAACCTAAATAACGGTGCCTACTCTCATATTTTAGTACTTAAATTGTCTATGTCGAGTTATCATAGACATACATAGACAAGAAGAACATAGAAACACTTATAGACCCAAAAAATAAATTACATTTTTGACAAGTTCACCTACAAGGGACCGAACACGGAACGCTCATTGTGTCAAATTGGACCACGGTATCACGAGAGCCATCAATTAAAATTAATTAGTTTATTTATCTGTTATTCGAAATTTAAAAATTCAAAGATACTAAATTTGTATACCTACTGGTTTTCACAAAGTTCTATAGTCGTCTTTCAGCCAAAAAATATTCTTCACCACAAGTTTATATAATAATTCAATAGTCGAATTTATTTATTTATTTAGATATATTTATTAACAGCAATTAAATTAATATTTAACAGCAATTAAAGCAGAAACAAAAGACGCCATTTTATAACATTATTTATTTGAACAAGTGATACGCGTCACTGACCATAATAAACGTAAATATAGCATTAAAAACAAAGTTATTTTCGTCCAATGTCAGGAATAAAATATGAAAGTATTTCGTCGTATTTTGCAACGCAAGGCCATTTCACTATAAATAAAACAAAGAGCGCCGCCAACCTTAGCCCTGTATGAGTCAGATTTAAGTATAAACCGAGAACTAGTTATTCTACGGAACCCACGATATAATTTTACACGGTGACTCGTCGTTCCTCGTACCGCAAGATTAAAACAAAAGGGTTTATTTTTAAATTTACAATACGTTTTTAATCTGTGCTAGTTTAATGTATGATTTTTATGTTGTTTTTATTTAATTGAATTAACTGATTGAATCTATTATCTGATTGAAGTAGCAAACGAGCATGCATGCGTCCACCCGAGGGTAAGTGGTTTCTGCCGCCCATGGACACCTGTAAGCAACTTCAAGTAGAACATGGGTTCTAACTGAAGTTACCACACCCTAACATCGAAACCCAAAAAACTAATTCTGTGTTAATGTGAATACTGTAGATAAAAGAAAAACATTTAGGCTCAGTCAGTTCTGTTCTTATTTTTTTAAATAATTTATCTTTAAATCGGCACGATGATAAAATGTGTTGACTGTCATTAAGTCATACACGCACTATTCAAAGTAGCCACATACATATTTATTTAGTAGATTCATTTGAAGCCCATTCTTTCAGCGAGTTTAAATGTTGTTTATAGCATGACTGTTAAGTTTAACAATAATCGTACTTGAAATATGTAAAAAAGACCAGTCTATGATTACTAAATCCGCAATCCCTGGATTTGCTTGTAAAAGATTTTATAGACCTATAAACCCTTCGAAGCGACTGAATTAATAAGAAATAAAGTTCCAACAAAACTGGAGTTTCTCCTTCGTTTCTTTGTAGAGAAAAGTATAGTTCAACGGGTCCCGTAGAGTTAATGGCAGTAACGTTTAGAGAGAGTCACTTTCTCTACATGGCTCGACGCATTAAACCACGTAAGTTACAATGTTGCAACACTATATTTATAATCTGTAGAGAAAGCAACTTTGTAATGCTCACATTTATCTTCTAAACGACCTCGTTAATATTAAACTAACGTGCGATAAATTAACTTAATGAATATTTTGTCAACAAAATTAATATTAGGTTGACACCGTGACGTCAAAATGGTATGAAAACGACATTAAAAGTAATAAAACCGAGATATATTAAAGCGAAAGTGAATATTTTTGATCCACACTATATAAACAAAACGTCATTTATGTTTATAGTAGTAGGTATCATACAATAGATTTAAATGTTTGTGCTTGATTAATCGTTTAATTTTCTTATTTTTACTTTATTTATTTCTCATTTTATATAGTTTGCATAAGTACTCTCACTTGCTCCCAGTTATAATACTCTGTAGCGATTAACAATATATTTAATCTGTAACCGCGCCAAAACGTCTGCTAACGTCACATCCCACCGCTTCAATCGCAAACAAGCGTAAAAGGATGAATGATTAATTGAATTGAATCACACGGTCGCTTTTCGTTACGTTTCCGTGCGTGATTCTAGTCTAGTCGTTGTCATGAGAACTACGTAATGAGTTCGCTGACATTACGCAATGGCTATTCGTCATTCGTTTGTCGAACGAAAGTACCGAATGGCGATATGATTTAGAATTGTTATTTGTCGTTAAGAAGGTATCGAAAGTTGCCAAATACATAATTACAAGCATCATCTTAATGTTGATTGTCTCAATGCATAATGACTTAATTCTTATAGCACATAACTTTGAAAAACCAGTAATTGGGAATTAATTCAATAGGATATTGTTTTTTATATTGCGGCCTTGGCTTCTTGCCTTTTAGCCCAATGAATTGTATTGCTGTACCAGTCCATTATGTCGTAAATCGTGTAAATCTTAAGAATGATTGTGATAAACGAATGGGCAGTAAGTTTAAACTTTGAATTACATTTGCGCGGGTTCAACTAAGTATACAAGCGTCGTAAATTCACAAAGGCATTCTTTCAATCTCATAAACAAATATTTAAAACAAAGCAACACCAGTGTATTTTTATAATAAAGTGAAATGTGCCGGCTTTTCTTTATTCGTATTTATTTTGTTACAACACGTTCATAGGAATAATGTATTTTGGTTTTAAATTTGAAATTCGAAGTACTCGTATGATTTTATATTTTTCGATGACAATAATATTATTTGGAAAATCTCAATCCTCATATCGTATATTTGTATTCCAGATAATATTTCAATTCTATTAGTCTACAACTGAATTCTACTTGTATCTGATGAATGATAAAAACCGGCCAAGTGCGATTTGGATTCGCGCACTAATGGTTCAGTACAAAAGACAGCAAACAAATCACGTTTGTTGTATAAGAGCTCTTATTTTTTTTTAATCAGTTTTTAGTAGGTATTTGTTGTTCTAGCAGCAACAAAAATACTGTTAAAATCTGTGAAAATTTCATCTATCTACTCGTAGCTATTACGGTAGATGAGAAAGAGCCTGTCGACAGACAGACGAATGGCAGAATACCCTATTACTGATAGGGTCCCGATTTAACTCTTTGGGTATAGAATCCAAAAAGTAGTCAATGTTTCTCTGATATCAGAACCCTATCGGTGGTGGGGTGGCCACACGTTTACGTCCCAGAGGAATAAATTAGACCGCCTCAAATGCGATGCAAATACGCTGCGAATACACTTTACCTATCAAACCAGCACATTAGCGTTGATTTAGCCGCATAGCTACACTGCGGTCTACAGGGGTCTGTGGTTTGCAGAATATATTCTGTTCAGCTTCATACTAGATTGTTCTGGCTTTTATCACGTTCACCATGATAGTGAGTATCCTATATGTTAATCTAGGTCATAATCTATCTGTGTGCCAAATTTCAGCGAAATCCTATATGAGAATTTTGCGTGAAAGAGTAATAAACACACATACATCCTCAGATACTTTGGCATTTAATATTTGCTAGTTCCCTAGACCCGGCGAACTTCGCTCCGCCTAAAAGGCAAAAATCTAAAATTATCAGTGTTTCTCTATTATTACATATGTATTATACATAAAAAATCTCTTGAATCACTCTATTTACTAAAAAAACTGCATTCAAATCCGTAGCGTAGTTTTAAAGATCTAAGCATACTTAGGGACAGACAGCGAGAAGCGACTTTGTTTTATAGGTACTATGCAGTGATAAGATTGTTGAGCAAATCCTTATTAAAAAAATTAAAAATGTGTGCATGTACTAGCGTACACTCGTAAGAAGTGAAACTTCTTTATGACGTTATTTTTCAAAAAATAATTTACTATATGCAACTTTACAGAAATTGGTTAAATAAAGTTAAATTAGATAAAGTTTAATAAAAGGCTTTTATTAAACTTTATCTAATAATCTAATCTATAATAATCTATCTAATATCACGCGTGGTAGGGATAAGAAAAAGATGGCGCGTAACAGAAAAAGATGGCGCGTAACAGAAAAAGATGGCGCGTAACGAAAAAATGTTACACTAAATTTTTTTCCAACCCCGATAAAGAAGTTTCACTTCAACAACCCCGATAAAGAAGTTTCACTTCAATAATATTATTGCACATTAAACAACATTCAAATTATATTCAGAATTGGTAACAGGTCGCGCTTGGCTATTATGCCTTTGACTTGTAACGATTACATAGAGGTCATTCCCGTCTGTTACTTCCATTACACAAAAATAACATCGCATGTCGCGAAACTATAGTTTCAACAAGTTTAGAAAATTATGTTGATTAAAGTAGCCAAGCTTATAAGCAGTTCAGTGAATAACCATTGTATTGTTGTAAATTGGATGTTAATGGATTCAAGGGGCCAACGATCATGTCATTAGCATCGGTAAAATTATTCATCATTTTCCGTGTAAAGGAGTCAGAGGTGCAACATGGCCACCTCGCTACGCTCTCGGCTAGCGACATTGCTATTCTTGGAAAGATATCGTCACTCAACAGAGAATTTCAAGAAAATGTCTTAGTAACAATACAAAGTAGGACTGGGCCGAGCTCGAAACAATGTGGGCGTAGTTCCTTTTATGTATAAGATAAAGTGCCGTGTTACGCCATATTGTAATGCCCGGGCCACGCAGTCGTAATATTTTAAGCGTGTGGTATTATTTGAAACCACGCAGTAAATTTTGATGTGACAGAAATAAAGCTACTACTACATTTTAATATACTATACAAAAGCTACATCTGCTAAAAAAATAAAGTAACAAATATTACAATTTATCTTTCGATATAAGAAAATAAGCTAGCAGTCGTTACGGTTGTTTAGTGGAATGCCGCCTATAATTGCATTGGATTGGACAGATAATAAATAATATTATAGTTAGTAACTTGAAGTGCACACATACGCATAAGATATGATATTATAGCCTTATTATTAATAATTTTCCTAATAACCCCTTATTCCCTTATGACATATTTTAAAGACAGGAGAATATCCAAGAGCATAAAACAATGCAAGTATATTAAACTAGGAAGTATGAGACTGAATGCATTATTTTTTTTATTTCCAACGTGCCAATTACATTTACAATGGCTGCACCGAGTGATGTAATCCATGCAATCTCGGCAATCGAGACAGGAGATTAGTTTGAAGAAAAGATTCCGATATTAATTCGATTCGAATCGGTTTGCCAATAAGCGCGGAATTCTTGCAGGGTTGCCAAGTTAGGGGTGTTCCCGTAAATGTAGGGGATAAAAAGTGGGATGGGGTGTTTTTAGAGGTGTTATATTTTTAGGGGTTTTTAAAACTTCAACATATAGGTGTTTTAAAAGAAAATCTCCCGCCAGGCTACATGATATTGCCTCACGACTTTTTTTTCGTCGTCAGGGAAAATCTAACAGGGACCTGGTTCAGAAATACGGGAGGTTGCCAGGAAGAATTCCAATTCATATTTCATGTGGGGATTTTCGAGGTTGTTCTTGGAGGATTTAGGGAGATTTTTAAGAGTTGGTAGATCTGAATTCTTGCGCAAAAGTAATAATATCAGTTCTTGCATAAAATGGAACGTTGTTTAAATAAAGTTTCTATGTATGTTTTGGCTGATTTTTAACCGATGTCAGAAGGAGAGTAATGATTTTCGTATTTATGTTCATATTTTTTGCACGAGTTATAGTCTATATAGCTTGTTGTTTTTAAAGATAAGAAGCAAGATATTAAATAATGTAAATAAATGATAGTCTTAAACAGAAATTACGTAACGTTGAAATTTAATCAAATAAGTAAGCTAATTGGTTTATTTCCACGAAGTAAACATCTGGTTGTTTTTTTTATATCGTTAACCGACTTCCACAAAACAGCAGGTTATCAATTCAATTCTAATAAGTAGGTAGCTATATAAAATAATTCTATGAACAGTGAAGTGTAATATTTCAAGTTTGAATATCAAGTGGCTTTGAATTGAATTAATTAACCTAATGTTTAGTTTAAAGCTAAATATATGTCATCAAAGCAACGATGTGTATTATAATATCTTATCATACAAAACATATAAAGACAAAAGTTTGTTAAGAGTTTTTATTTTTATGTAATTTATACCTATGTCTTATGTTCATGCTGTCGTTGCCTATAATTCTAGCACTTACCTTGTACTTTTTATTATGTTTTCTTTATAATGTAATGGTGTATAGAATGTTGGCGACCTTTTAATAAATAAATAAATAAGATGGAGGTATATTTCTCTTTTACGCTACTGGTCGGATTGGTCTGAAATTGGGCATGCAGACAGTTTATGACCATGGTTAAAACATGGAATACCTACCCTTTACCATGATAACCATGAAATTAGCAAGAATGAATTATTAAATTAATTGTATCTGAAATCACCTTCCGCGTATGTTTGTACAAAGCTCAATGTAGACGGATTTATTTTTAATTAGAAAACTTTACGCAACGTTATATTTACAGACAATACCTAATTTCTATATAAAATTCATTTATCCTGAAGTTCCAAAGCCAGAAGTTGCACCATACTCCTACTTAATTGGAAATCACTACATAGTGAAAACAGCGTTACTCAACCTTTTTATTATAGGAACCACTAACATGTTTCAGTGGAGTATTCCCGGAGATCCGGGCCACAAGCAATGGCGTGGGGATTTATGTCGCCCGGGCCGTAAAAACAACAAGAAAAATGGTCGCGAACCCTACTTACTTTAAATTGTCGACCAAATAAAAGGTCGCCAAATGTAATATTAAATTCAGTTGGACCATTCAAAAGGCCCGGCGGGCCACATGCGGCCCGCGGGGGACTCCGCGATCTCCAACGGAACACAATCGGAGTCCTCCGAGCGCAATGCCTATTTCAGGCTCTTCCCTGAGCGATTACGCTCACACATATGCCACCGTCCTTCTGGGGTCGCTTAGCTGGACGGTTTGGGCTCCCACTCTAGTCGCCCCCAACCCTGAAAGCCCCTTTCATTTGCCTCATAAGATAGACAGGGGATACCGTAGACCTAATCTGGTCCCAGGGACATCCAGATAGAACCGACGTTCTATATGAAGTTGCTTACAGATGTCCATGGACGGCAATCGCTTACGATCAGATAGACTGCATGCTCGTTTGCTACTTCATTAGGATACAAGCAAATGCTAGTTTTAATACAATGTTACTACGTGCTACAGACTTGTATCTATCTTTAGAATAATTACCTTCTCTTGGATGAACTACGACCTTTCGCCGCTATAAAATATTCTCGGAATTATCGCATTCGGTCATCACGCTTAAACGCTTATGTTGATAATAATCAGAATACATGAATCAACTTACTGATAATTTTATATAGGTAACTAGAATTTATAAATGACAGATGTAATTCAATATAATGTAATTCAATAATAGAATCTTGTAATTATGTCAAATTTTAATCATAATCCATTTTAAATTTCATTATTGTTTACATAAATTTATTTAACTTTGACATGTCAATGAAATATCTTAATCAATGTTACATAGTTTGCGCTTAAAATGATTGTTATTAGAAATGTTTGCATGCCTGGACAGGCGGAACTTGGAGAAACTACCTTTATAGAATATATAGCAACATCATTTCATGTACCCATGTTCTTGCAAAATAAAATATTTGGATTTATATAGGTAACTAATGTTAGGTATCTCGTATGTTATAAGAAATACTATCATTTGAAATAATCCCTACTAATATTATAAATGTCAATGTACGCTTTCTCCGCAAAAGTACTAAATCGATAATAATGAAACTTTGTGCACGTATAGGTACTTGGAGATATTAGAAAAAACAAAGGATACTTGACGACCCGCGTGGCGGAGCGGTTGCCATACCGGTCTGACGCGCAATGGGTCCCGGTTTCGACTCCCGGCCAGACAGGTATCGGAATGATGAGTTTAGATTCCTGTTCTGGGTCTGGGTGTTTATGTTTTCGTCTTGTGTGTGTCCATGGTACGCACGACACAGGAAATATTCCTACTGTGGGGCTATGAGTGTAGAAAGCGTGTATTTTTATTTAAAAAAAATAAAAAAATATTTTGTATGTAAATTGTATCTTCTAAATTGTATCTTGTACTTGAACTCTGTTGAAATGTAATCTTTGAAATTTATTTAAGGACTTCAACGCGTGCGAAGCTGCAGATAATAATCTAACTTCAAATAATATTCTATGAACCCATCCAAAATGACTCGCCATTTTGACTGGTTCAAAGAACTTTAGTTTCTTATTATTCGCACCGTAATGTGATTTATTGAAACTCACAGAATATTTTATTCGATGATAATAAATAATGTTGTGATGATCCAATGTTTTTAAAATCAGCCTGTAATGTTTTTTTTTTATTTTTTATCTGACTGAAGTAGCAAACGAGCATGCAGTCCCCCTTATTGTAAGTGGTCACTGTCGCCCATGGACTGTAAGCAACTTAATATAGAATACGAGCAACGAAATGGGAGCCGATAATGACACCCTTCCACCGAAACGCAAAAATACTTCGCGCTAGAAATAGGTGTGACAGTGGTACCTGGAAAGTGCATGGGACTGAGGTTCAAACCCTAGACAACTGATTTTTAGTTGTGTGAGTATTCCAAATATATTACTTTGGACTTTGTTCTTATTGATTGTTAGAATCGCTAAACGTGACTTTTACAATTTATATTATAAAATACGCGCAATTATTTAATCATTACACACAATAACATTACTCATAAGGCAAAGATATCACAGTTAAGCAATATTGGACGTGGACGGAAGTTGTATGATGAGTCTAGCGGTATTTATTTGCAAGGTGGTTTGGCAAAGGGAGATCTCCAGGCCAGGCTAGATGATCATGCCTGGGAAGCGGCCGTGCTTCAACGGTCGTGGTTCGGAACTTGTATATATGCGGGGTATTGAAAATGCTTCGATAGCGTGTTTCAGAATACTAGTAACGCCATCTCTTGATGAGTAGCGTGAAGTCGCCACATTATTATTTACTATATGCACTATAATAGGATTTCGATCACCAGGAGAAGCTGTTGGAAAAGTTGTTATATTTTTAAAAATCTTTTTTTTTGTTGGCACGTTGTTAACATCGTTTTATTTTTAACCAGATATCTGTAGAAATGAGTCCTTTGTTTCTGTTACATACATCACAAATAAAACATAATATACGAATTCATTGCCTGTTTATTTGTTTGTGGCCGGTTCGTTGTTTACCACAATATTCCCAGAAGCACTCGTTATGGCGCGAAACCCATATAACAAGCACGCTTTTGAATACCTAACCATTGTGTATCGATTTCTTGGGTAATGTAATGTATATTGTTTTATTAGAAATCTTGATATTCGTATTATTAATCCGATCTACGGTATGATAATTAACTTCCTTATTTCGTTATTAATAAGCATATCTAAATAGAAAGGTTATGCCATCAAAACTATTATGGTAAAAAGTTACACAAAATATAGGTGTCTGCAACGCTCCAGCTATATATTTTGATGGTACATTATTCTAAGATGGTTCGTTCAATTATAAATATATAATTTAAACAGACAAAAATCAGTATCAATACAACTACATATTTTATTTTTATTTATTTCCGACACTGCAATTAATACGATAGAAATAAGAGTACAGATTATTAATTGCAAAAATACTTAAATACCTCGTTAAAATATATGCTAACTACGAGATAGTTAATAATAGGACAAGAAAATGAATTGCAAATACACATTTATACATTTCTTACTCCATAAACAATTATACTATATTACATTATTATGATGACATCGGTTCCATTTACTAGTACTTCCTTTTCCGTATTGTTACTACGATATCTTTGTGCCTTTTTTCGTGACTGCAAAGAATGATCTGTGACAAATTCTAATGATTGTCACGAACAGAAAACGACCGTCGTGTAGACCATTGTGTATTATTTAGGACACTTTCCAGTTCCGAGTCGGCATTAGAAAACATTATCGGACCGAATTCCGCGAATGTGTTTGTTCTGAGACACCCTCCGTTAAATAAAGAAGTACCGAGAACAACGGTATTCGCTGTGAAAATGAAATTGAAGTGTGTCGAGTTCCGCGAAACAGTGTCGACCTCCTAAATTTGCGTTCCCTATGTGCTCTACTGTGTATTCGAAGACGATTTTATTGACAAAACGTGAAAGCGCGCCATACGGATGGCGGAATTCCTCTCGGCCTTGAGATCGCGATGGATCAGACGTAACGCAATAAATGAGTCAGGCATTAATCTTGTACGCGTAGGCCTGTCGCTTAAAATTATACCTACAACTTAAAATCGAATGTCGAAATGCAGCAGATGGCAATACGTAATGCCACGAATAAAGGCAATAAAGTGTGGATCGAGGGTTTATTTATAGTAATAATGGGAATGAATCCCATGAACGGAGAGCAGCTGCGTATCAAGTGTGTTGACGGTTGACGCGAGCGGCAGATGGCTGTGATGTGAAAGCTTCGCAGGTAGGGATTTCCGAGAACGCCAAATATAATCGCACTACGGGGAACTCGCTCTATAGTTACGTTACCAACGCGATACGACGAATGAGAAATGAGCACCTGCGTAACTCCATAGTGTATTATAAGCCTATCGAATACACAAAACATAATTACCTACTTATATAGAATTACTTGATTCGATATCACAAACTAATCATTTCCCTGAAGATAATAAGCCATTTTTGCATTGTAATCGCTAATCTTAACAATTCCCAAAACACAATCATGTTATTTTTACATCGTTTGCGTCGCACGTTAAATAAATTAAAAAAATCTTATGAAATATCATATTGTGGTTCTCTATATTAATCGATTTCATTAACGATTTAATGAATATTCTTAAACATTTGCTCGTAAAAATAAAATCTTATAATCAACTTTCTACATATATGTTAGGAATGTCGTAATTCTATGTCCATTTTATTCAACATTACATTCTAATGCCACTTTCATTCTGAGAACCACTCGCGGAATTCTGTTCCATTACATAATACATCAGTTTTCTAATAAACTCTAGCGTGATGTGCAAATATGCCTCGCGATTACAAATTAATAATAGACATAAACGCTATTTATCATCGCCAATAGCCACATAGCTTTGTAGACATGTAATTTCAATACCTACCTAATGCCTTCAAATTATTTTAATACAAGATAATAAAGTATAAAATTAGCCCAAAACACCGTTGCCTATCAAGAACAAAAAAAGTTCAACGAAATAGCGTACGTGAGCGTGACTACAGCTGCACGCACAGTGTTATTAGTGTAGACTACTCGCTTCAGTAACCGGGTCACGCACTGTGAAGGTAACTCTTTTAGAGCTCTTTTTCTAATCTATCCTTGGAAACCACTCGATTAACATAATGGCTATTCTTACCGCATAGCATACACATTTACTGTAAATATATTTTTTTACATATACACACAGTACAAATTATGTTACAAAAACTTTAAAACGTTTAAAGACTAACATTAACTGATGGAATATTTAAAAAGTAAAAATAAAACAATTCTTATGTATTTTTTTTTATAGGTTTTTGTACACAGATACATAATAAATACATTCATAATTCATATTAATGCCACCACTATCTTTTTTTACAAGATAATGATAAGAAAAAGTTCAAAATCACCATTCAATGTATTCATGGTATTCTTCATAGCAAATTTACTATTGAAGAGGGACGGGAGTTACGCAGAATCGCATCAATCGCATGTCTCAACAATCCAATACAATGAAGATAGCAAATGGCTAGATAACTCAAGATAATTACTGTTGGTAGTGAATGAATTCTCGGAAGTTGTGAACGTTCCGAGTTTCGTATCACTTCACTCGTATTGAACGAGGCCTGCTTGCCTCCCGCGCAGATCCCCTCTTAAATTCAGTCGGTATTGTGCGCAAGCCGCGTAGTGTTGCTTCGAGTGTTGAGTTAATAAGTAGCACGCGCAACATTGAAGCGGACGGTTGTATTCGGAGTTCGGTTGTGATTCAGTGAATACATCACTACGCAAACCTTCAAAGTTATAGATCATTCATATCTGTCATAGTGTCTACCTGAATTTATCTGTGGGCGGAGTTAGTAAAGTTACAACACTAGTTTTGAAAGCGGCTTTAGTTATAGCATCTGATTTTGACATTTTGTTTTTGGTTTCAAACTTTACGTCGCATTTTATAATTTCATTTAATTTGCAAGAACAATCTGTGTTGATTTCGACAAACTCAAGTGATTTTAGTGGAATATTATAGACAAAACAGTTATTCCGTAATCGATGGTGCAGTGTTTTGCAATGTGGATTATTTAAGTTTTTCGGTGTACGTTTTGTTTTATAAACGTGGCCTCTACTGACGAGCCAGGTGGATCACTCGGCAGTCCACCGAACAAACAAATGTGCTTGATCGAAAGGCGAGAGGGAACTATTTGTCCTTTAAACATGACTTTGGCTGCGAGGTTATCCCCTCAAAGTGAGTTTTAGTATAACTTATATTACTTTAAAACTAGTCTAAAAACTATAGAAGTAAGAGTTTTAATAACCTCTATCAATAATATTTTATTTATTCGGTACAGATAAAACATAGAATAGGTTACTTCATCTGAGACTTTACCATTAAAATTATCATGATAAATATCATAAACAGTTTGTATTTAGAAAGAATAGTATTTATAATTTTGAATAAAGAATAAATCAACTATATTTCATTCAATTTACAAAAAAAAAACGCAATGGTAAAACAGGTTAAAAAACAAATTTTCATGCAAATATTCTATTTAATCTGGTATAATCTCCATCAATTTTTTTTAATGTACCTAATTTGCAAGTCAAATTATTTTTTTATTCAAAACAACCATCATCAGTATCAATAGGTTATTTGCAAGTCTCCACAGATTTTGTGTCTGCAATAGTGAAAGGAAACCAGTAGTGTTACACTGTGTGGGATTTATTTCGTTATGTATGAATATCAACATTTTATAATTAAAATCTCATATAGAAATTATGTAGTTTTGCCCACTACTTTAATTTTCTTTGTAAATATTGCAATTGAAAATCTTTAAACATAAATTGAATTCACATCATTTGTGATATTGAGGTTATTTCCAGGAATATGATATTTTTATGATGATTGAACTCTGGTATACAATAATGTTAATTTTTTTTTATCTGTGCAATTTGCCAGGATGTCTTTACTAAAAGAAATTTTGTAGAAACAAATACATACTAAAAGATTAATGCTATTAGGCTAGGATATGAGTTATTCTTATATTTTAAATAGTGAAACCTTTATAAATTGTTATTATGTTCTTTTATTGATAGGTAGATATAAAGTTACAATATAATACAGTGCAGCAATCAACAATTCAAGTTTTATAGCATATAATAACCTCATAGAGTCATCATCATCCCATTATTGTCCCACTGCTGGGCACGGGTCTTCTCTCGGAATGAGAAAGTTATAGGCCATAGTACACCAAGCTGGCCAAGTGCGAATTGGTGGACATCTTAGTGTAAAACACATAATTTCATAAAATTAACTTGAATAATATGAAAATGTATTTGATACATATCTAAATGTCTAAGTTAAAGTTTTATTATAACAGCAAATTGATTTAAATTTTTTACTTTAACATTCGGATACATATTTGAAAATTTGCATTTGAAGATATTACATTACTCCTTCGGCTTATCACAATTCTAAATATAGTATGATAAGCAATGTTTGACATGGTGATAACAGACTTAATAATAAGAGGCTGTTTAAGAGTATTTTCCATTAAAAACACTTATGTAATACATTTTAAACTTCATTTTCTTATCTTATCTTTTGGGTTGACGATATATATATATATATATATATATATATATATCGTCAACCCATTATTGTCCCACTGCTGGGCATGGGTCTTCTCTTAGAATGAGAGTTTTAGGCGATTGTCCACCGTACTGACCAAGTGCGAATTTGTGGACTACTTATCACAAGTGTATAATAATAATTGAATAATATATAATATTCAATTATTATTATACACTTGTGAGTGTGTATCTTTGATATTTTTATATAATTCTTGGTAAATATCTATCTATCTATCATATTCAAGGTTTATTAAGATTTGACAAGTACTTCCTGAGATTAATGTGTTTAAACAAACTATCTCTTTTGCTTTATTATATTAGATCTCAATATATAAAATGTAATAAAAATATGCACTGACTTGTATTGACTTTATTCATTGCCCTTTGTGCCCCAATCTCCTATACTAGGATGGAAAGTAAGAAATGGTTGGAACTTGATCTCAAAATCTGGTGTTTGAGGTTAAATATCCAGGCAATATTTCTGGTTATTTAAAGTTTAGCTTATTATCAAAAATTAATTATCACTTAACAGGAAGGAAAACATGACAACATATATGTGCCTGAGGGTTTCAAAGTAAGCTTACAAAGGTGTATCTATTGATTTGCACTTCACTGGTAGAATGAGCTATGGCCAAAACCCCTTCTTGCTCGAAGAGGAGAGTCAGACAGTAATAACTTCACAACACAGGAATAAACTGTTAAATTTATATTGGACTGTGATTTAAAATGTGGAAACTTGCAACAATTTTTATTAATATATCCATTTCTTTGTCTACAGACGCATGCGTGGAAGTGGGGGTGCCGCTCAGCTGGTCCACGGGGGTGGCATGCTGTCCCAACTGCAGGCACGAGCTGCGCGTGTCCCTCGCATGCGCGAAGCACGCGCAGACCCCGGTGACTCCGGTCACGCCTCCGTTCATGCCCACCTACTTACCCCACTCGCCTCTTTACGCGGCCCCGTCGTCGCCACTGGCTTCGCCGTTTAATGACGAGCTACGGCGGCTAGCGGACACCCTAAGGGCGTTGAGGCTTTCCGGATGGTACTATGGCAACTTGGATTGGCAGGTGTGTTATAGTTTATATAGGTTTTTAAATGCTATAAGTAGTAAACAAGCACGACATAGTCCCCTTGGTGGTAAGTGGATTGGATACTACCGCCAATAGACGACTGTAATTCAGCCTAGATAACATTGAAGTATTATCAGTGTTGGCCGTAGTGTGTTACTACCCTAAGGACATTGGAATGTGCCAATAAGGTTTATCTCTTTTACCACACTTACTCGGAAAGACATAACACTGCTGATGTTAGGCAAAAATAAGTGTGGCGGTAGTGTCTTTAGATGCGAGTTACAAAGTTCTACAGCCCTTACATGCTACTGGTTTTTTTCCAACAATAACAAAGCACCAATGCATCACTGGCTTTGTATGCGAGCTCATATTGCATCAACCCTCATATTAGTAGCGAGATAACTGGTAAAATTTACGAGATCGGATCATTAATGTTGTACTACAAATATTTTATCGTGTTTTTTACGGTATTACATCATGTATAGTGTATTATGTTTCTCATACATTGCAAACGGGAGATAAAAAGTTATAGGTCAATGTTATTATTGGAAAATTTTACTTATTCATATATTTCTCGCTATCTTATATGGCCTTTTAACTAGCTCATTTATGTGGCCTTAAAGTGCTCTTTAAAAATATGATTTGTTACATTATATTATCGGGTTTAACATCAGAATGAAGTAATGAGTTATTTGAAATCATATTTCCTATATAATTCATTTGTTGCTTTTTAAATAAGCACATGTTTTGATGTTAGGAGATAAATTCTTCCCTCAGAGAGAAACGAGTTAAAGATAAATATTTGGTCTCTAAAGCATTTGATAATTTTTAGTCTAAATTAATAACCAAATTTTATTTTTTTGTGTTTATTTGACTCGTCTTTATTGAATTATTTGATCTTTATAATTCACAAAAATATTAATGATGTATCTTTGTGCCATTGAAATAATAACCAAAATATATAGCCAATATTATTCTTAAACAATCTCTACATACTATGTGTTAGTATATATTATTTTTATACCTACAGTACTTTTAAACCTTATTTATGTTAATATTCCTCTGTTACAGGGTGCTCGAAGTCTCCTGAAAGACGCATGTGTAGGTGCCTATGTAATAAGGGACTCTGGTGACAGGAACTTCATATTCTCACTGTCTGTTCAGACGGAAAGAGGGCCTACCTCAGTGAGATTACACTACGAACAGGGATTCTTTAGGTAAGTTTCAAAAATAATTATATCATTTTATATTTATAATATAGATAGTAGGTTTCTCTTTTGATTTGGTATGGAATTATGAACGTACAGAGGTATATATGTCCGTACATATACCTTTGGTCCAAATACCATACTCCTCTAGTACACTCTACACAAACTTTACTTGACGGATTTTAGTGACTGACAAAGTAAAGGAAGGATATATTTTTTAACCATAATCAATTTAGGTATGAAATGAAAGCTAGTAGGTAGACCTTTACAAAAACATCAAACACATTTAAATACTATCTGAATAGGAACTTTCAAAGAGTATTTAATAAAACATATCCTTATAAAAACAAAAATGTGACTTATTAAAAATAATTACATGAAAAGAAAAAAAAAACATGTACTACTTACATGATATAAATAAGGATAAAAAAATAAGAAAACTAAATTAGGCCTAATATTTATACAAAATTATCTTATCATTACAGTTATCAATATCAGATATTGTCTAATCTTAGCGCCTTTTCCGTAATTCGCTACCGTAACACGTATCAATTTTTCATAAATATATAGTAATATCATAGTAGTGACGTCGTTGAAATTAGATGCCGCAAAAATTGATTGTATTCTCCTTAATCAAGGTGATAATAATAAACAAAACAACTGGAATAATTTGGCTTCAATTGATGTATTCTTTTTTTCAAAATACATTTAAATTTTGGGGCCCCATATCTTTTAATGAAGTTTGGGGGCCTCGAGAACATTTCAGTATATAGTATTTGAATAATCCAATCCGAAATGAAAAAAAATGGCATAACTAAAGGAATTTGTCCGATTGTGCAAATTCTTCCTTGTTCTAGTTTCCTTGTTGTACTCTGAAACCCCATTTCCAATGAATATTAATAACACAATATTACGCAGTTGATACGTATGAATGAAAGACGTCATTTTTCTTATGAAAGATCATGTTGTAATATGTAGTAGAATATTAATGGTTACGAAGAGATTGTCATACAAGTGATAAAATAATGATATTGATTAATGTACCTATGTATTGTTTATTTTAGATTTAAGTTTAAACGCTACTAAATCCTTTCCTTCGGTATATCAGAATAGTTTTGGAATTTGTAAGGTGAGAAGAAACGCATCTGTGATTGTTTAAAGAAAAAACACTTGTATCTACGAGTGGCGGTGATCATTCATCATCGGATGGTCTACATGCTTGTATGCTACTGCAATTTTATATAAAAAAAAATCAAGTTGAATATTCGACATCACTTCTTTATTCATATGTTACGTTTAAAAATATGAGTAGTAACATAATTCATAATTGCCATATATAAAGCGAATGAATTCAGGTCAATTTCGACTGAAATCACGGGTTTATCCGTTCTACTAACAATATTTTGAAATACTAAATGACTGGAATACTTCCAGCCTTTGCGTAAGAGTAGTTTGAATCAGCATTTCAGTGGTAATGAAACAATTTCCATTCAATATATAATACCTGTTTACAACTGTTACATGACGCTGACGCATTCATATGTTACTTGCAACTGATTTGTGACTCTGTAGGGATGTGAATTTTTCGAAACCATATTATCTAAGATAATCTCTGTCACTAGACTTTATAAATACTTCATAATACTCAAAAAATACTATAAAATATCATCACAAAACATATATTTTTTGGTAAAAATATTTATTTTCTCTAAGTGCATATATGTGCTAGTCAAAGCTAAGGGATTGAAACTATGAAGTTGGTGAATTTATTAAGAACCAAATATTAGCTTATCATAACGTAGTGTCTCACATTCTCACCTAGTAATTACTAGTCATAATTTAATATCAGTATGGATTTTCTACTGTAGATCTTGATAACACAGTCGAGAACCCTAGAAATGCGTCACACTTCTCGTTACAACAAATTATCTTACTTTATTCGGTATAGCGTTACTGATAAATATTTTCTAATGAAACATGATAAATGTACTGTAGGTATATTGTGGTAATGTACGTGTATTTCCAAGTAATAGCATGCGACGATGACTGTGTCATGTGTATACTGAACTGTTTCGAAGTACTCGAGTCGTATAAATTTTTGTCCATTAGGTACAAGTACGTGTCTTCCTAATCTTCTAAGCTACAGCTTACACAATTTTAGGGGCCCTTACACAAATAAAGTTTATATAGCGTCTGTGCTTTTTAAATCTTTCAATTATCTCAAGAATAATAAAAAGCACTATTTCTTCGTAACTTATTTCTTTTATTAATTTTCACGCCATCTTCAACAAGTGTGACACTATGCGATCCAAACAATACGTTTGGCTGAATGCCAAAACTTTAGCGTCACTATTGACAAGTGACGTCAATATTGAAGTTTAGAGGTGTTACAAATACCTTTATGACTTATACGTTCGCATAACATCCCTTTAGTCTGTATTGCTATTTGTGAATCATAGATTACGTTGGAAACGGAAATTTAGGAGACTTTAAAATAACTATGTTTACTCAGAAAACTCAAGATAAGTGCCCTCGTAAAAATTGAAAGTGTTTACTACGCATGTTATAAAGTGGCGCGTGGGGATGATAAAGAGATGCTTGTTCTAGAATTAATTCCTGATAACTGATAACAGCTTTATAGCTAATAGCAACTAACGAAACATGCCGCTAACTTCAACAGACAAAATTATACTGTATTATTAGAACGCTGACACAAATGTAGAGCAAATTACCGATTAATTACGAATGTAGGATAAAACGGGCCTACATGCCGGTCTAAAGGCATGTGACGTAAAGTCTGGTCCGCAATAACTAAGAATAATGTTCCAATTAAACGTTTACATTCGGCATATTTGTTTGCATTGAAACAAGTGTGCGTACTTGTAAGTTTATCTTGTTTTTAAATTAACACCTTCAGCCTTCAGCCACTGCACATATTCAATGTATAAAGTAATTAAATGAAGCGCGCAATAATGATCATATATCAATTTATTGAATATTATTATTTTTTTAAATCTAAACCATTTCGTTTAATCTGGACTGTCACAAACTCATGCTTCTCAACTACATTTTCTTTATAAAAGGTCACCTTAATCAGTTGAGATCAATCAGTACATAGTGATCCTAATAATAAATGATATAAATAGAAATTATATCGTAAAAACTTTATAATGACACGTACACAAGGACATGTATTTAAACATTACTCGTTTTGTTCAATGCAAAAATATTGATAAATTATGTTTCTTATTAAAGACTCATATCTTTAGCACATTAACTTATCATTTTTTTCTTTCTTTACAGGTTAGACTGTGACAGACCATTGGCAAGGTTTATGCCAAGATTCAGATGCGTCGTGGAATTGGTTCAGCACTACACAAGAATAGGGGAACGAGGAGCCGCTGGCACCGTGTGGGTGGACCGCGAGGGCTGCCCTCACTCGCCCGTGCTTCTCAAAACACCCCTCAGGAAATCCCCACCATCCCTACTACATTCTGCCAGGCTCGCAGTTCACAAAGCCTTGGATTCCAATCCACTCACCCCGAAACTCTGGTGTGCCCCCAAGCACAGGCTCCTGCCTCTTCCATCAACCCTCATAGACTACCTCGGCGAATACCCTTATTCAATCTAACCTATGAATCTGTACTGTATATTTATTTAGTCCAATCGCGTCTAAAGGATGCCTAGTGAAGATATTAGTACGATAAGTAATAATTGCAACAGCCTTCAAATAATGGATCTATTTATCAAGTTTTCTACTTATAAAACCTACAGGGAGTTCGAAAACTAAAATGCTGGATATACTAAGTAGCTCCATAATAACAGAGCATACTAATTCAGTCCTCCGAAGTATAACTATACTTGGGAAACCTGGTTACAATAGGAAGAATTTTTATGAAAAAAAAATTGACTGAAGCTTCTAAAATTTATAGGCAGCTTCAGGGGCCCCACACAAACTATGAGGCCCCACTGCTTGTAAGCTAATGTAGCATCAAACAGACTGCTAAAAATAATACGAGGAATATTATAGAACATAATATATGTCCTATTTATCACAAGGATTGTCTTGCTTGTACAAATGTTCAATATGTTCGCGGCTAGTACCGGATGTTAGTAAAAGGGCCGGCTCCTTTAAACGTGTACTAACTTAACGTTATTTTTTATTATAGTTAAATTATAACATGTGTATTATTATAAGTATTTGAATATGGGACTCAACTATGGTATTTAGTGAAATATTCACGCAGATGTTAATTTAAGTAAATTCTGTGTCTGTATATAAAGATACTTTGAAAATAACGCAAGACTGAATCCTCAAGCATCTATATGTGTTTAACAATGCGTGTGACTACATGTTTTTTCACAACTTAGAAAAATAAAAGTGGATCTCGACCAAAGCCAAGACTTTCTAGAATATTATTAACTTATTAGGTGACATTTGTTCTTTACGTGTGCTGAAAATAGAACAGAATATATGTAGTAACAGTAAGAAAATAACAAAACATTGTTATTATATTTTATAATTACAATTATTGTTGTGTTATTAATCTCTTAATATATTTTTGGTATTTTATAGGTCACAAATTATTGAGGAAATTAACTTTTTTTGTACCAAAATAATTAGTTCTTTGGTCGAGATCAGCTGTTAAGTCTAATGAATAAAAACTTGGCCTCTCGTTATTAACATTATTTTTAGCAATTGTTCACTAATGCCTAATCTTGTCCATTATGTTAAGAATCATCACAATATTTTGTAGATGTATGATTATTTATTTATTTTTCAACTAATAAATAGGATTATGATCAATGCTTGAAATATTGCAGTAATTTTTATTTTTTGTTCCTATATATAATATAATACCCTTTAGGTTAAAAGTAAATAATTCCCGAGTCGTTTACAATATGCAGGCACGATAATATAGTTACAATTTGGTTAATGTAACTTTAATTTTAACTTTGTGTGTCACAGTCTTTTCAAACTAAGAGTTGGCTAAAGTCATTGTTAATTATCAAACTTAGTATTCTATTTTACATAATTATCATTGAAGAAATAAACTTTAGAATAATATCATACAAAATTTCTATTTCTTATAAAAAGTAAGTTGAGGCCAGTCTTCTGTATAATGTTAATTAGCCGTTATAAAATTTTGCAATGACTTCAAATTAGACAAAACAGTAATGTGCCATTAATACTAAATATCGTATGTAAATCTGCAAGTGTATTCTAAAATTGTAGTATTTTGAGGCTGAGTATGTAAATAATTCTTGTTTTTGTTTTCCTATTTATTTCTTAATTATAAATTAGCGTAATGTTTGATTGGTTTTGAGTGACAAATATGCCATGTAATGGCTATTTGGGTTTAGGTAAGGTTTTGGCTAGTGACATTCACTAATATAGAGTAAACATGTATCTACCTTGAATAATCTCAATTAGGATAATTGTAGGCTTCATAGATTATTTTTATTAGGAAAAAAATTATAACATTATTCAAAATCATAGAATAAATTGTAGAGTGTGCTCGTTGTATGTGCATTTTGTGGCATAGTTGTTATGTGGTTTACTTAACAATAATTTCTTTATCAACAAAATTATTTTTATACCATTGTGTAAGGGTAAAGCACCAATTAAATAAGTTTGACATAATAGAAAAATCTTGTAGACTAATGTATGAAAAAACTACAAATAATTTATATACAAAACAAAATATACATTCTGCCTATACTTGTCTGGTTTTATTTCATTGCCTGAAATTATCAAGAATAATATAGAGACAAAATTTCTAGAGAGCATGTATGTCCAACTTTTATGGAGAAGTGAATAATACTTAAAACGAGTTATAAAGCTAATTCTATAACTAAAACTGCACAATTAGATTTCAAGCAAATTATTTCATTTGTACCGGATCTGATCAGTGTCGTTTAGAATAAAATTAAAGCAAAAGGTCAATTGCCAGGTGATAATATTCTTAACCGTAGTGGACCGCGTAAAAGCAATTGCAATAGGATTTTTAAGCGATAAAATGAACAGGTAAGAATAAAGCAAAGCTTATGCGATTTATGCATTGTTATAAAATTACAAAATTAAGGTAGCATTAGTGGGATATTTGTTATCTGGCATACGAATATTGAAAGGACATAACATTCATGTTTGGCCTTTCCTAGCATGAAATCATTGCTTTTTATCTAATTTAAAACCTGGGCGTTAGAATTTAAAGGAACATATGCTTGGGGTAGCACCTTTTAAAATTACGATCGACAGTCAACAATATCCCCATTTGGTATCTCGTTACAAAACCTATAAAGATTCGATGTCTACAGTTGTAGGTACCTTTTTATTGTTCTCGAGAGGGAAACCTTCATATACCCTTCGCCGTGAACGCGACGCAGGGTTAAGTGGGATTTTTACCGCACTACACAGACAGACAGGGGATACCGTAGCCCTATTCTGGTCCCGTCACTACAGGGACAACAGTTGTCTAAACTTACCTAAATTAGGTAGGTACTTATCTTCATCAGTAAGTACTACATAATTTACTGCTAGTGAATATTTTCCATTTACTCCAGTAGTTAAAAGGTACTTTTTCAACCCTTTGCTTACGGCCACTTATTTGTCACGCAGTCGCATACCATAATGATATATTTTAAGTACCTGGTAAATACGTAAATGAAAAAAAATCTGGCTTATCAAAAAACCGACACTCGATCGGATCGGCTCCAAACGTTTGCAAACATAAACAAAGCCAAACACTCAATCCGCATGATTGAATTTTAGATGGCTTGTTTAGGTTTGGCAAGCGTGCGGACTCGACATTAGATATGCGCAAGAATTGTGCGAATTTTGAATTGCAGTGCTTTGCAAAACAAAGTTGGCCAAATTTATATCCACCGGCACCAAGAACTGAAAAAATAAACATTCGCATTCGCGAATGTCAGTAAGGAATATTCGTATTTACGAATGTCAGCATGAAAATTGTTAGAAAATATTATTGTTACTGTATTGCGTAATTTAATGCTATCTTTAATAAAGTTGTTATTGAATTGCGCTGCAAAGTAAATTGTACACAATACAGACTGAATAAGATTATAGAGGTACAAATAGAGTTATCTTTGTACTCATATCTATCTTGAATAAATAATATGAGTGACATTGACAGCGACAGTTCAAGTTCCGAATGACGTTTTTGCTATTGATTTTAAAAATAGTAATTTTATTCAACCTCTATTCTATTTCTATTATTTTGTTTCCAATAAGTAGCCCAGCATTATAGTAGCGATGTAAATTAATTACACTGTTGTAGAGTGCGCCATGTCAGCAAATGGGAACGGCGGTAACTACGCGCCGCTGAAACAAATGCTGTCCGATTCGGAATCCGATGATGACCGCCAAGTACGAGATGCACTTCGTAACAATTTTCCGCCGAACTGCAATAACTTGGATTACAACAGCGGCCTGCAATCAACGAAGAACTACAGCACAAGCGATATGGACGATTTGAACACAAATTTAAATACAATGGAAAGTACAACCGACAATGTTAGTTTTTTACAATCAGACATGTCTACTAAGATGTCATTTCAACGCCGCTGCGCATTTATTACGTCTATCGTAGTGTGCATACTCACTGTGTTGATATTTCTCTGGGGTATACCGTGTTCGGAGGTTGGCAGCTGCGCCAATGACTGGCAAGACAAAACGACGAGCTGGGAGCTGCCTTACGATGAAATTGAGTTATCTGGCGCGGTCCAAGTTGTTGAAGGCGCTATCCCCAACACCAAGAACCTTATATTCATCTACCGTGGAAACCACATGAAGGAAGTTGATGAGAAAAGCCATGATGACGTCAATGGTGTGCTACTCATTGTTGGTAACTCTGGCAAAGTTGGTTGGTATACGAGAGAGAGCAGAATACCCACAGAAATCAACTGCCACCTAATTGACGTTAACCGGGACAAACAAAAAGACTGCATAGTTTCTGGTTCAGAGGGCCTATTAGCAGCTTTAAATCCTTTATCAGGAACATATTATTGGTATATTCATAAGCAAGGGAATGTGTTCAGTAATATCGCTGCAATTGACTTCCCAATTGTTATGAAGGACATGGACAAAGATAAAGTGAATGATTTGCTCACAGTAGCTACTGTGTATCCAAATATTAATCATAACTCATTGCTGATCATATCAGGTGCCACTGGGAACATAATCGGTGATCCAATGACTGTAGACGAGTGCTCCACCGTCAAGCTTCTCCCTGAACCAGATGGCATTACATATATTTGTAAAAATGATACTTCTGAAGCAATACGTCAAATCACATACCCCGTTCTGTACAGGAAGCTATTAAAACTGGATCCATCCAGTCATATGGCGTCTTCTTCGCCAGTCAAGAAGAAAATAAACTTGAGCCTGAAAAAGAAGAATGGTAACACAAGGGAAATATTTACGAATGGGCCCGGAAAGCTTATTGTAGAAAATACAGGAGAATGTCCCAACTCATGCCAAGTTAACTTGAAGTTACTGTTAGAAAGAAACGGCACAACAAATGTTAGTTGGGAATATCCAGCCAACCACGTTTATGCCATGAAGCCCAGCTCGTTTGCATTCACAAACTCAATCCGAGGGTTTGTGCTAAAATTATGACAGTGGAACAGTGCACACCTGGCAAAGGGTGCACTTAAAGTCGACGAAGTCAGATATAACATACAAAATCAGAGTCCGAAGACTGCTGATGTATTTTATTATCGCCCTACTATTAATGTTGCATCTATTTCATCATTTATTAAGTACTCTAACTTCACAGCTCATGATATATCTGAAAGGATTGTTTTAGTGTCGTTTGATAAGCTTCAAACTCATATTGTTAATGTAAGCCAGACAGATATAGTACAGATTTGTGTAAGAGACTCCATTGATATGCTAGCACCTCTACCACTATGTCAGCCTGATTTGGAGTATCAAGAAAAATCCTTGATGATTGCAGACTTAGATGGTGATAACTCACATGAATTGATTTCATATTACAGCACGTTTGTGGCTCCCGAAACCTATACACCAAAGAACACAAATCCATACAATAATTGGCGCTTAACTTCAGTTGTCAGAGTTATCCGATTAGAGACAGAATTGCCAAAATTATTTGTTGCAGATGTTTAAATGTTTAATCAATTATCTGTGTATTGTGTATTCCAATGCTTGTTTATAAATTGTACTCTTATAACCAATCAATTTATATTTAGAATTTGCCAAATCTTGCTAAGCTTGCTGTATGTAGCTTGGGATAGCTCGTGATGAAAATTTTCTAGTCATTTAAACTTCACAACATATTTCTCTGGTATTCATATTAATATTTAATATAAGAGAAACACAAGCGAAAAGCACAATAAAGTGTGTCAGTTTGGATAATGTTATTTTATGGGTTTATCTTATTAGTCAAATTTCAGGTTTACATAATTATAAACTGCAATTTGAATCTCTTGAGTCTGAATTTATTGTAGGAAATCTTGAAATATATTTAATTATAGTTTTCACTAATAGTTATATAATTGTAATCAAGTTTATGATCAATTACAAAGTATATTTACCATGTTTTCTGTAATTGTTAGAATACACTTATCATATCATAATATTTAATAAAGCAAGATGTGGTATTGGAATAGTTTTTTCTTTAAATATTCAAAACTTAAAAAAAAAATGCTTATAATTATTTTTCAATCATTATTATTCAATCTAGGAACAAAACATTTTAATTTTATTCATAACAAGCTCTTACCCGCACATTCTCCAGCACGGTCAAAGTGAAATAACATTAGCATTTGATAGTGTGATTCAGAACTTGCAAATTAATTTTACTAACGCCATCTATTAACAACGTCTGGAACTACTAAATATGTGTCGACTAACAAAATATCGACCATATCATATAATAGCCATGTGGCGACGTGAAAGAGGGACAAACAAACACACTTTCACATTTATAATATTAGTATGAATGATGGCATAAGTCTTGGAGGAAAAAACATAGTCAATTTAAAAGTATGTAAAGAATAAAAAAAACATATAATTGGAATCACTTTATTAACTTAAATATAATTGGAACTAAAATAAAACCTTGGTTTTTAAAACACTTAAAACTACTTGCAAGTTGCACTAGTCTCACATACTAGCGTCTTGTTCTAGAGGGCTACCAATATAATATAATCATATTAATCTCAAATTAAATCGGAAGACAAGGCCTCTTAGTCAAAGTTAGCTACTTTGAAATCCGAAAATTTCGTGAATTTGTAAGTTTATTTAATATGAAATTACATTCGTATTCATAATATTATTTTACATAATGTATAGTAATGTAAAGATACATCTAGTTACATTGTACTAGATGAAATCTGCATCGCTCGCATTATTTGTGCGTGATTCGTATATCTATGCAAGTCAGCAAAATGTTCAAAATTCAATATTTGAGTCGTATAAAATCAAATAAGGCTATATTTTAAAGTTTGTATCAAATACGGTTACCACAAAACAAAAAATGCGAATACCCAGTCAAACATGAATCTTGTCACATTCTCTCGGTGTTAACTTAATAGAGAAATACCGGTAGATTATAAAAAAATCTACATATCAGATATTTTTTAATAACGTAAAAGAGAATCATTTTTTTTACTTTACCAAAAATAGGTCCAAATGTAGATAGCCACCTTTGATTTTATACGACTCATTTTTTCTTCTTGATCTAATCTTTACCTTAACTTATAATATCTTTTTGAACAGGTCCCAATTGATAGTTACACCCTACCAAAAACCATTGAAACTCCCAATCCAAACTTCTGAGGGTAGCATATAGTTTAAATATCTATCTAACACAAAAATATCACGGCAAGCTCGATCACATCAGTTACTATTAACACTAAAAGTATTTATATTAAGTAGCCAGAGCTGGGCACTAATTTATACTTGAAAATTAAATAAACAACACAATATTTAAAATACAACTATAAATATTATATTGTAATTGCTTATGAAAGGTACTATTTTTTACAAAAATATACGGAGTTCTCACAAATAAAAATGCAAAGTATTTTTTAAAATAAAATAATTTGGTTCAGTACCTTTATAGTTCCGTACGAGGCACTGATACCCTTTTTAAAATGTTTGTGTTCTTGAAAAGAGGTACATCCAGTGCCGGATTAGCCACATAGCAAGAGTAACAAATGCTACAAGCCCCGCGACTAACGGCGCCCGCGGCCCAACACCTACCTGCTATTTATATTTTACTATCTTTGCTATCCTAAAAAAATAAACTGCAAGATATAGAAAGTGTAATCTCTAAATTTTCCCAGATTCAATCAGAAAAATCCAGTAAAGTTTACTAGTAACAGTTTTGTTTTATTTAATACTTAAGGCAAACTATGGGCCTCCTGTCAGAATTTGCTACAGGCCCCGCGCTAGCTTAATCCGGCCTTGGGTTCATCTTATACTTAAATACTGTATTTTATATTCGGAACATATGCTATTAAAATATTTTGTATTTCTATCAAAGCAGCATGTATTATGCCCAGCTCTGTATATAGTTATGTTTTATATTTTTGATATATGATTTATATTACAGTTATTAATATTTGAACGGCTATTATATTACTTATCCATACACATACTTAATTTGCACACCAATGTGCGCGTTATCCAAGCAACGATACATACATTTATGTACATAGTTTTTCTCACATTAATTTATTTCTGATTATATTTCCTACAAACAATCTTGACAACTTCGATTACTTGAATCGAAGTTATCAATTGCCTGTAACTGTGTTCCAACTATTGATCTTATAAACTTAAATATATTGTCCCTTAATTTTAATAAAATTAAACTGTAAACTGTCTTCTTGAATCACTTCTATACAAAATGTCAGTGTTAAAGAAAGACTAATCAGCATTTTAATTTTTGTAGTAGTTACTGAATTTTCAAATTTATTACGGATTGTATTATATCATCAGTCCCATACTTTTATTAATAAGTATCATGTAAATCAGTTTATACACATTTTACTCGTAAATATGGCAATAAAACTATATTAGCCGAGAACGTAAAAAAATATTATGTAATATTTTTATTATTACTACTAGACATTTATGTCCTTAGGACATTTCAAACAATTCACATAGCCTTTAAGAATGCCCAATAACTATTATGCGTAATTACACAAAACGGTTATATTTAAACTAACCATATCTTTCCTCTTAACAGTGTTATGTCACCCATTTTTAACCTTGCAAAACAATTTGATTAACAGCTTTATATAGCAATATATGTAGTCAATTCTGCATGTGTATATATTTAATATTTATCATGTATTTGTCTTTACATACATTGGAAACAATGCGAATCATTTTAATTATTATACAAATGTGAAATATAAATAAATATGCACCAGAAAGTGTGTTCATGGTATGTTCATCAATCACAGTGGATCATTAAAGTAAAAACAAGTACGTAGTTAGGCTCATTTTCTTTAAAAAAAAAACTTTACATATTAGTAGAAGATTTTTAATATAAATTCTGTTTCTTAGCCTACGGGTTTCTAAACACTATTTTAGAAATAAAACGGTTAATACACTGCTCTATATAGCACAACGCTTAGCTGCAAAAGTTGTTTTAAATTAGTACATAGATTTATATACTTAACATGTTTTTATCAGACAACAGTTATATCGTCAGTGCGCTTTATTTTGTGCGCTTTAGCATTATTTCCTTTCCACTGACGATATTATATTATCCATCAGCCTTTAGATGTTCACTGCCTTTAGAGGCCTTGAGAGGCCTTTAGAGGTCGAAGGACCGATAACCGACGGGAATGTAAGGTCCTCGAGTGGCGACCACGTGTAGGCAGGAGCCCAGATCGTCCCTTGTCCAGATGGACGGATGAAGAAGACAGCGGGAAACCGTTGGATTCAGAGGGCACAGGACCGGTTGAAGTAGCGCCGTTTACTAGAGACAAATCGCTACTTCAAAACAACAGGGCCACAACTCGAATAGGCCTAATTTTACAGGAGAGCCTTTAAAAGTTTTGAAAATCAGTTCTTGTGTAATTGCTCTGTAATTTTTAATCAGATAAATATGTGTTATACACTGTTAGAAAGGTATTTTTATTCTTCTTTTAATGGTTAATTCGGATACGGTAATTTTTTTTTTAAAAAAAGTTCTAAAAAATAAGTTGAATATTTTTGATTTGTGGCCCTTTTATTTTAAAGTAGCGATATGTCTCTTTTAAACGGCGCTACTTCAACCGGTCCTGTGCTCGCTGAATCCAACGGTTTCCCGCTGCCTTCTTCAAGTCATCCGTCCACCTGGACAAGGGACGATCTGGGCTCCTGCCTAAACGAGATCGCCACTCGAGGACCTTTCATTCCCGTCGGTTATCGGTCCTTCGAGCTCATATACGTATTAGATTATATACAATTAATAAATCAAAATCACAATTATTTTTATGAATTAACTTAAAAAGTAACCGATACACGCAAATTAATGTTTGTATTGGATTAAATCAACGAGATAAATACAGTTATATATTATGTACCAGATACGAATTAAACTTAAACTTTCGTAATATGGCAAAGGAAAGTCAAATAATGTACAAGACAAAAATGCACCACAGCCACATCTATTTCTGTGCAGCAGTCTGTCAAACGGTGGTGTGTTATGCTATGATTAACCACACATACTTTAGGTCATTATATCGATATGTATTGTAAGGGATCTCGAACAAAAATAAGTATGACAGTAATGCTTCCGAAGTCGAGACACTTTTATACGAGGCGAACATCTCCTCGGGAGTGGGAACGCATCTGTGATTGACTTCTGATAGAATACATGTTCTATTTGGAGTTGCTTACAGATGTCCATGGGCGGCAGTGACCACTTACCATAAGGTGGACTGTAAGCTCGTTTGCTACTGCAATCAGATAAAAAAAAAAGTAGAACAGTTCAGAATTCTCTCAGCAACGTCGCTAGGGTCCGCCCTTGACAACATTTGAAATTCCACCATAATGTGATTGTCCTGGCAATCAATATTGATTTTTTTACGCGTACGTATTGTAATATGTGTATTATAATGGGTAACGCGTAAAAAAACGTAAACGTACAGGATATTATTATTATCTAGGTCAGCATTATGACCAAAACCAATATCGTCAAGGCCCTCAAAGCCAGCTCTGACACTGTTTACCACCGTCAAAATAGTATCTCACTTAATGTTATGGCTTCCAATGCTCGACATATACTGTCGGTAAATTCTAAAGCCACACCCTATACGTATATTACATATCTACAAAATCTCATCTAAGGTACAACAAGTTTGGTGGTGACGGCCGTGTCGTCGATCACAGCGTACTCGGTGAGCTCGAGCGAGTCGCACAGCATCACTAGCTTTTCGACGATGTTCTCCCCGTCCTCGTCGAAGACCTCCACTGTTATCTCGTCGTAGTCCCGCGCTCTGAGGGATTGAATGAATAGTGTTAGTCACAAGATGCTTTGTTGTACAAACATCGTGATCATATCGTTCGTCGTAAATAGGTTTTCATAATATTTATGCAAATCAAACGAGCAAGCAGTCCACCTGATGATAAGTGGATACTGCCACTTATTTGACTTTTTAACAAACAACAAACAATTTTAACGCCCCGAGTCAAAACTGCAATTCGCTGCAGATGAAGGGTTTTTATAACATCTAAGTTACTAGAGTATTCATCATCGCTAACAAACATTAGTGGTAGCGTACATAACGCACACGCGGACCCGCGTGGTGGAGCGGTTACCATACCGGTCTGACGCGCAATGGGTTCTGAGTTCCGATTCCCGGCCTGAGATGATGAGATCTATGATGAGTTAAGATTCCTGTTCTGGGTCTAGGTGTTTCTGTATTTGTGTTGCGTGTGCACGTTACGCATACTGACAATTTTCTATGACCGAGGAATCCCTATTTCAGAGGCACATCTATTTTATAAGACTTGATCTCATTGTTTTCGCTCGCTATAGGTAGTTGTCGCACCGGGTGATTTCAAAGAGCGTGGCGAGCGAGGTGAATCTTGGTTTCAAAATCAAGATTTTAAAAATTGAGATGAATCTGTTTTTAAAAGCCTGTTGTTTCAACGTAGTACAAGAGATCACGGTCCGCTCCTCTATCAGCGCGGCGCGCGCGGCGGCCCAGCGGTATTATAACGAATGACAGCGGTACTCACATGACGTGCACGTATACCAAGAGTTCTCATCATGCGCGAGAGGAATGTCTACTTTATAGTTGAGTATTTTTTATGAAATCTTGTCTCCTACAGGTAATACACATGAAGCGTCACGTCACGTTTTTTGAGTCGATTTATTTAATATACTTTGGTTTTGTTTCATCGCCAGTACAAGCGTGGTAGAACCAGTGTAGTTCGACCGGGGAAGTAACACCGCCACACCTATTTCTAGCGTGAAGCATTTCTTGCGTTTCGATAGAAGGGTATGGTTGCCGGCACACTTTTACATGAGGCGACCATCATAGTCCTCGATAGTAGCAACGCATCTGTGTTTGATTTCAGATAGAACCCATGTTCTCTATGAAGTTGATTACAGATGTCCACGAGCGGCAGTGACCACTTACCATCAGGTGGACTGCATGCTCGTTTGCTACTTCAGACAAATAAAAAAAAGCGGTACCCACATAACCCGCACGCGCACGGTCCGCTCCTCTATCAACGCGGCGAGCGCGGCGCGCGCGGCGGCCCAGCGGCGCGAGCAGGCGGTGCGCGCGCGCACGCCGCCCAGCGCGCAGCGCGCCGCCTGCGCGGGCAGGCTCGCGTGCCGCGCGCACAGCGCACGCACCTCGTCCTCCTTCACCCAGATGCTGTTGCCGTAGTCTATGTACTGCACCTGTGGGGATGTAATGAAATGTCTTTATTTTGTATAAGCCTGCGGGGGCACTTACAAGTTCTCAGTTACATTTTTTTTCTTACACTACCACCGGATCGGAATACGACCTCAACTGAGAAGATCCGGCAAGAAACTCAGCGGGTTTGTCTTTTTTTCTTATTTATATTCATTTTTTTAATATATGTGTAATGGTTAAGGGTGCGTTCAGGCTAAGGACTCACGGAGCGTTTTTGTCCCGTGCCCGCCGCGGTGGTGGAACTGCGGTTTTATTTATACACTCTCGAGACCGGTTATTTGCGCGGTTACGCTGCCGTTGCGTCCTGACCACTGCACTCGCCCGCCAACTGATCATAGAACGCACGGGCGCAAACCGCCGCGGCTGCGGGTTACCGCGGCCCGCGCGATTCTACTAGGTGCCCGCCGAAGCAGCGGGAGCCACAAACAACCGCGCACATCGCGGGCGTAAAACACGTCGTGAGATTTGCTTTAATTTTTTACATTTATATCTGCATCCTACAGAAATCAAAATTCAAATCAAAGACGGGATATTTTAGATAACGCCATAATATTGGACAAGTTTGAATACGTCCACCTTAGCCGCTACCGCTAATCGCTACAGAGGGTACGTGGCGTGCACAACGCTTTCCAAGCCCGCTGCCGCTGCCGCGCGCCGCTAAGACCGAGGTTGTGAATAGGCCGTAAGTCATTGCCACAACTATTTGTCTTGCAAATCAATGAATCCAAAGAATTCCAATTAATTCTCAAGAGCTCCAACACATCTATAGCTAACTACAGGCAAGGTAACAGCGGATACTCGCCATCAAAGGTATACGGTATGTATACAAAGGTAACTTTATAGAGTGACATAATTATTAAATGGAAAACTTTTCTGTGAAAACTATGAGCAGCACTAATCCTGTTCCTAACAAACTTTCAAAAATAAAAATACCTCGACATTTTGATCAGCGGGCGTCATGGATATCACTCGTGCTCTGTACCACTGGCCGTCGAGCGGATACAACGCCGCCACTAGCTCGCCTGGGGCTGGAATCATCTGGAATCGATACATTACATTATTTATTTTATGTTCACGACCCCCGTGACAGAGCGGTCACCGTACCGGTCTGACATGCAATGGGTTCTGGGTTCGATTCTCGGCCTCGGATTTGAATGATGAATTTAGATTTCTTTTCTAGGTTTCGGTGTTTGTGTATTCGTCTTTGTATATGCACGACACCCACAAAACAGGAGAAAATTTTATTGTGCGGCTGTGAGTATAGAAACAAAAGGGCAAACCTAATGGTTGTTCTAGCCAATTAACCCAGAGTGAAATTTTGCGGCAAGTATTAATATAAAAAATACATATATAAATACGTTCTAACTTGCAATATATAACTTTACCTTCAATGGTTTATATGACAATCGCGTGGCGGGGCTGTTCATGTCGCGGACGAGCGCTTCAAGGGTGGTCGGTGGCAGCACAACGCCGAAACTCGGGGCAGGTTCTGAAAATTAACGTAATTTTTTAGAATCTACCATTTAAACCGCTAAAATGAACGAGAAAATTGCGACAATTGACAGCTTGGTTTATTACAGGCTACTTAGTACTTTTATAAGTAATATATGTCCATGGGCGTGAGTATTCACTTAACGTTAGGGGGCCTGCATGCTCGATTGATCTTTTAATTGTATAAAATAGATGTGTAAAATACAATTCAAAATGAAATAGCCTACTCCCTGTTCGTCTTAAAGTGCACGTAGAAGCGGTCGAAGTGCGCGATGTTCGTCACGCGCACGCGGTGCCACGTGCACCTGATCCAACGTCCGGCCGTATGGGATGACGTCACGAGGCTTACCCTTCTCCCGGTCGGTGATAAAGTGCACGTAGAAGCGGTCGAAGTGCGCGACGTTTGTCACGCGCACGCGGTGCCACGTGCACCTGGTGCAACGTGCGGCCATCTGGGGTGACGTCACGAGGCTTACCCTTCTCCCGTTAGGTGATAAAGTGCACGTAGAAGCGGTCGAAGTGCGCGACGTTTGTCACGCGCACGCGGTGCCACGTGCACCTGGTGCAACGTGCGGCCATCTGGGGTGACGTCACGAGTCTTACCCTTCTCCCGCTCGGTGATAAAGTGCACGTAGAAGCGGTCGAAATGCGCGACGTTTGTCACCCGCACGCGGTGCCACGTGCACCTGATCCAACGGCCATCTGGGGTGACGTCACGAGTCTTACCCTTCTCCCGCTCGGTGATAAAGTGCACGTAGAAGCGGTCGAAATGCGCGACGTTTGTCACCCGCACGCGGTGCCACGTGCACCTGATCCAACGGCCATCTGGGGTGACGTCACGAGTCTTACCCTTCTCCCGCTCGGTGATAAAGTGCACGTAGAAGCGGTCGAAATGCGCGACGTTTGTCACCCGCACGCGGTGCCACGTGCACCTGATCCAACGGCCATCTGGGGTGACGTCACGAGTCTTACCCTTCTCCCGCTCGGTGATAAAGTGCACGTAGAAGCGGTCGAAATGCGCGACGTTTGTCACCCGCACGCGGTGCCACGTGCACCTGATCCAACGGCCATCTGGGGTGACGTCACGAGTCTTACCCTTCTCCCGCTCGGTGATAAAGTGCACGTAGAAGCGGTCGAAATGCGCGACGTTTGTCACCCGCACGCGGTGCCACGTGCCCGGCGCCGGCAACGGAAGGGCGCGGCAACGGACCGGTACGTGCACCTGGTCCAACGTCCAGCCATCTAGGGGTAATATGACCCGTGTTAGAGAAAGTGGTGACAATATTAAATAAGAATTGGCGTGTTGGCGAATGTTGGAATCTAGAATGGGTGGCAATGTTAAAGGACGATAGGATTTAATTAAAATAACACCGTCACAAAAAGGATCAAGAATTTCAAACTTGTATGTAAGTGTGTCCGTTTCTTTGGCACACTCTACAGCCCAAGTGGCTTGTCGGATTACAATAAGACATATAATTGTTTTTTTTTCTTGAGCCCAAACCTTCAAAAGGTACCCGACACCGTGGGAGCGAGACGGTTCTGTGGGATTATTACCGCACTAAACTCCCCCCCCCCGGTGACCGTCCTCGACGCTACAAAGAGGACGCCGGGATCTTCAAAGCAACGCAACCGGAGTCTTCTGAGCGCGTTGCCCCCATCAGGCTCCTCCCAGATGGGCGGCTTGGCCCACCGCTCCGTCTGGTCTATACGACGGTATGTTACCACACATACCGCCGTCCATCGCGGGGTCGCCTGACCGAACGGTTCGAGCATCCCACTCTAGCCGCCCGCAACCCCGGAAGCCCCCTTTTAGTCGCCTCTCACGACAGGCAGGAGATACCGTAGCCCTATCCTATTCCTAAAACTACAGGGACGATTAACATTACACCTAGATATCAAATGAAAGCTAGTAAATAGACCACTACATAAATATATACGTATTATATAATAAATATATACTAGTTTAAAAAAAAAGGAATCATGCTTAAAGTGTACCTGGATGTTGAAGAACATGTCTCTTGTTGCAACGCGCCCCTTTGAAGCAAGTTTTCTCCGGGCCGCCCTTGTAGTGCTTGCAGATATCAATATCATCTCTATTGTGGTATCCCTGAAACAAAATTTACGTTTAAATTGAATTGTTATTATCTATCTTATTATAAGTAGTCATTATTACCTTTGCTTATTTGCAATTTCAAATGACTCCGTCATTAATGACCTGGTTTGATGAAAAGAAGTTTTGTTTGCCAATATTCCTAGCACTTAAATTATGCTTTCCACACATTTATACTATTATTTTTGGCTAGTAATGTTTAGTGTTTGTATACATTGTAATATTGAATAGCCACAGAACTGCAAAAATCTTTTGTTTACTATCATAGTAATGTCACAACAAGACCAAAATGGCGATTAGCCACTCACGACATTAAAAAAGTTTTATAATATTTAGAGTATTGTAAAATTATTTATAGATAAATTAGCGTATAATAAGATTTATGGCATAATTGGTACATTATCTGTCTTATAAGATATGCTCATAAATGTTGTACCTTAGAGAAAATATTCAAAAATATGCTCACAGTAACAGCCTCCAATGGATCCTCGTACTCTGGATCCTGGGTGATGTCCAGGTCAGCGTCCGTCAGCTCTGGAGGACCGCGAACAGCTGGAGGAAGTGAAGGATTCTGGGCTTTTTCTACTTAAATACATACGACGTAATTATGATTAGAATAGGCTTTTCGAATAAATGCAAAATCTATGTCCCTATATTTTTATGTAAATCATCTTGTTTTTGTTATCGAGGGGAAATCTTTAAAATGTACGCGATGCTGTGAGAATGCTGCCGGGTTAGGATTATTAATGTACTAAAACGCCCGTGGGTGGGCGTTTTCGGTGCTGCGTTAAAGACTCCGGGAGCATTTTAACACTAAGTACTGCATTCAGATTTCGACTGTAACTCGTAAGCCATAGGGATCATTTTCCAACTCGCCTCGCATGACGCCTATGGCCTGCTGACCTTGAGTCCGGTGACGTTAGCCATAGAAAATAGTCACACATACCGCATTCAATTCTATGTTCTATTGCACTAAAAATACAGCACAATATTGATGTTTACATAATAATTATTGTCTGTGATATTTTTATTCATTCGAACTAAACGATAATTTTAACAAGTGCGATTATACACAAGTGAGATTATAGGTAAACAAAAAGAAACAATCATGTACATAAACTCTATCTTTTAAATATACTTATTTGACTGAAATAGCAGCTAGACAGGCATAATCCTGTTCAAATATGCAGGAAATATTATGGTGTTAATTTTTATTGGCATACTGTTATCTGTATCGTAAGTTACACCAATTAACAAAATATTCAACTTCAGCAAAACTCGTACTTTAATAAAAATATTTTCAACCAATAAAAATATCGATAAAAATATTTATCACTTAACAGTTAACCAATAAATATTTTCATATATTATTGCCGTCTCTAATTCTCTAGTTATAACCTTTACGGGCTTTACGCTCACCAAACCTTCTAACATTTATGACGCATATCGCTTTCCCGGGATCGCCTGGCTGAGCCTAGATGTCTTTTCATAAGTGGCGCACTAGTAGCATAGTCCTCCACACTTCTTAATTTACAGTAAATTTAACACTAACCATTATGGCTGTAAAAGACTAATTTGGTACTATGGTACATCGTCAGGAAATGATTTTGCAAATTTTGAATCAACTTGAAAATAAATAACAGAATTCTTTGATAGTAACGATTTTTGTCATATAATTCATTGGATTATTATTTTAATGTTGGTTGTTGAGTAGTAAGAAGATTCAGCCAATAATACGAAAAAAAAAACTGAGTGACGACAAGTAGCACTTATTAAATATTTAAACAAAGATTTACTTACCATCAATCGCCAACCCTTGCTTCACAATCACCTCATTGAGTGTCTCGCCAGACGGCAGCGTGACATACACTTCCAGAGACTCCGAGGTACTGAAATAATGTTATTGTCATACTTTATAACTTTGGTTTAAAGGTCCAGTATGTACGACAATCTAAAAAATAGGTTCGGTGCTAAATTCTCCGGTTAAAAGAAAAATATTTTTTTATTAGACATCTTGTATATGTAAATATGTCTAATTGTAAGTTTTTTATTGATAAATACGAGTATGTGTGTGCCATACATTTAGAACGCCTTAACCGGCATATTCAATTTTTGGCGCCCATTTCTTTTTTTTGTTTTTTAACATCATATGTAATCAATATTATTGTAACCCAAAAATTGACTAAATAAAGATCTTTCTTTCTTTCTTTCTTTCTTTCTTATGAATGTAGATTATACAAAATACAAATAAAGAGCAATAGAGATTTGGAAAGGCCACCAAAAATTATAAGAATCTTAAAATCATTTCTAAACGAAACTATTTTTTGGATGTAGCATCGCCGCTTGGGTGAGACCCTTTGACAAAGTTGATAACATTGTGGTGCCTTTCCGTAACACGTCAATAGATGGAGTCACAAGTATGTCTGAATCGCGCTAACGAAGTTTTGTCAGCATCTTGCATATATACACAATTATACATATCTCAAACTGAGGCTTTCGGAGCATTATTGCACCGAAATTTTACTTAACACTAATGTGTGGTGACACATTAGTGGTAAGTAGGATACGAGCATAAAATAGGTTGCAAGAGTAGCATCTTTCTGTAATGATCCAATATAAATGTCCGTCTTCAAATGAGGAAGGTGAATAGATACTCGCGACAAAATTTTAAGCACCTCGAAAGTGAACGTGTCAATCGGTGTATACCGCGATAAAATCTTTAACTAGTAATTATTAAAAAATTGTACTACGTGACCACAACAATTAGGCGCATGAAAGAAAAGCGGTTCCGTACTCCGCACCTCGCTTCTGTCCCCGCGCATCCCCTAGTGACGTGCAGTCGTGTATCGTGAAGTTTACGTTAGCCAGCACGTGTTTAATGTTACATCGTTATAATGTTAGTTTTATGAGTGATTGTTGAATTTTAAAGTTATTATTAAATTAGTTGATTATTCGTCAATAAACCTCAAAATGGGTAGACAAAAAAGCTATATGTGCCGGAGAAAGGACACTTACATACAAAATATGCATTTTTTTTAACTAGAGAAGGTGCATGGGCTTAATATTCCTGTCTCCCAATTCGAAAATCTAGTGTGTGCTGCAACAGGCATCAGTCTCTTACACAAATAAAAAAAGAAAGAAAATATTACATGTCTGGGAATATATTAAACACATAAAAATACTTTGATAAATACACGACTATTGAACATACAACACTATGGCGTATGTTTTAATAATGTTATACCTACATATTTTTGCTATTTAGTAATAGAATATACTTCGTATCGCGATGGGAAATCCCTAGTTCTAATGACGTTTCAACTGTGATGCGCCTAATTGTGTTTTGGTCGAGTAGTACGTTCTTACATTAGGACAGCTACATTACATTATGATTTCTAAATTATGACAATGTCTGATGCATGCCTGGTAGTGTTTCCTACGTAACACTACCAGGCATGATCACCTAGCTTCGCGAGACACTTCTTACACTTCCATCCATCCCCATCCATCAGCCCTTTGAGGTCCACTGCTGGACATAGGCCTCCCCTAAATGACGCCACTCCAACCGGTCCTGTGCCTTCTGAATCCAACGGTTTCCCGCTGTCTTCTTCAGGTCATCGGTCCACCTGGTGAGAGGGCGACCTGTGCTCCTTTTGCCAAAACGTTTCTTACACTTACTTGTCGTCGATTTCTAAGCTGCAAATTGTGCCAATGTACGACATCATGAACTGTTCTTGTCTCTCTATCATCTCTTTCTCTTGGTAATTGATGATTTCCACCTAAAAAAATATGGATACAATAATAAGTAGGACTTACCAACAAGCTCATAGGAAATGTGTAAGTATAAATACAAATTGTTCTTTTAGACTAATATTCTTGCGGAATTGATGCATTTTAACACTTAAACCGCATATCGTGAGTACCCGTTAAGTATTAAAATCGTTCTTTGTCATTTTAAGTTATGTTGTTATATTGTCTACATTTAAATGTTTAATTGCTTAATTAATATATTGACACGTTTTTCGTCCATTCAGTAGGTCATTTATTTTTATTAGATGGAAGTAGCAAATGGGACTGAAGTCTGCCATGGACATCTGTAATCAACTTCATGCAGAACATGGGTTCTATCTGAAGTCAATCACAGATGCGTTGCCACTCACGAGGACTATGATGGTCGCCTCATATAAAAGTGTACCGGCAACCACACCCTTCCATCTCGCGCAAGAAATGCTTCACGGTAGAAATAGGTGTGGCGGTGGTACTTCCCCGGTCAAACTACACTGGTTCTACCACCTTCAAACCCTGGTGTGTTTAATACTTACCCCCGCTAGATGGCAGCAGCGCGCGTATGGAGGTTTAGTACAGAAGGCCGGGACCAGCGGCTGTATGCTGGTGATCGGTGTCACTCGAACCTCGCCAGTGTCCACCAGGAAGAGCTCCGCCATACTCATGTCCTCCTGGTAAAGTTAAAACATATTGTAATCACACAGAAAACTTGATATATTTAAAGCAATGCAACAAAGAGTTTTGCACACTACAGTGAACACCAAATTACTATTACCAAAATTAAAAAGATGAAACTTTTTGACAACAAATGGCTGTTTGTTGTCATGCATAAATTACTGATCGGATTTGCATAACCTATGGCGCCCAATTATAGTATGAACTGCATTTACACAGAATACTCATAGAATAGAGTAAAGGCGTACCAAGCGGGAGAGCCCGCGTGACAAATCTAACTTTTTTTTTATAATTTTGGAGTAGCAAACGAGCATGAAGTCCACCTGATGTTAAGTGGTCAGTGCCGCCCATGGAAATCCGTAAACAACTTCATACAGATCATGGGATTCTATCTGAACTCAATCACAGATGTGTCGCCACTCCCGAGGACTAAGACGGTCGCCTCATATAAAAGTGTGCCGGCAACCACACCCTTCCATCGAAACACATAAACTGCTTCACGCTAGAAATAGGTATGGCGGTGGTACTTCCCCGGGCGAACTACACTGGTTTTACCACCAATAGACATAGACATCAATTATTATGAATTTTTCAAGGTGGTAGAACCAGTGTAGTTCGACCGGGGAAGTACCACCGCCACACCTATTTCTAGCGTGAAGCATTACTTGCGTTTCGATAGAAGGGTGTGGTTGCCGGCACATTTTCACATGAGGCCGACCATCATAGTCCCCGGGAGTAGCAACGCATCTGTGATTTACTTCAGATGGAACCCATGTTCTGTATGAAGTTGATTACAGATGTCCATGGGCGGCAGTGACCACTTACCATCAGGTGGACTGCATGCTCGTTTGCTACTCCAGTGAACTAAAAAAAAAAAATATTCCAACCTCAGTGAGCCGAATAAACAGTGCCCTGTAGAAGCAGTCGCTTTCGTCGTCATAAAACGCACAGTACGTCAGTGTCATCACGTCGTCCAGTGTCAATTCCACTTGATTCGCCTTGTAGTAGTCAGTCATATCTGTCATCAACCTGAAATTATAAATTTACATCTAAGGGTATTTTCTTTTCACGCGGGTTTATTTCTGAGCATTAATTTATCTCTTGCTTGTATGTTGAAAAATATCTATGAAACGACAGGGTGTAAGTGGCATAGATGTGAATCAGTTTTTCACGTCGGCATAAGCCCGCGGGATAGGGCATTAATCACATTAGAATTATCTATATAAGTAAAAAAATAATTGTGACGGTTCAATAGAAATAAAAAAAAACATTATAAATTGTTTTCTTTAGTTTAGTTTAGTTTCGTTAATGATTTTAATTAAAAAACCCCTATTGATTTTAGAAGCTTTCAAAATGAGGCATAAACCAGGCATTTTTTATCATGGGTTTATTTGTGGGCAATTCATGAATGTTGTGAATTCATTATTTTTTGTACCCTTTTCCAGTGTTTTAAGAAAATATAAAAAAATCCATCTATTCTAAATAAAATTAATATTGAATTGAACATGATAATATGGACTTAATTTTTTATGGCAACTTTCCTATTCTAATTTCCTTTGGGGGCACTGCATGTCATTCATAGCAACTGAAGAGATATTCAAATAACAAAGTACACTTTACTTGTATGCATCGTTGACTTTGTCGGTAATGACCCAGAACGAAGAACCATCCACATGCATTATAGTCCCTTGGTACACGTAGTCGAGCTGCAGCACTGTCTGTGCGGGCAGGTTGCACGACTCTACTGACTTCTCTGCTATTTTTGAATCTGAAGGAAATTTTTAGATCTTATTTACAAGATTTTTTCCTTTTAAACTTTCAGCAGAATAAGGCGATGAAGTACATAATATTGAATAATATACTGCATTTTGATATAAAATTATGTGCATTAACCATCGAAATAAAAAAAAATCAATGTTTCATATGACATATTGGGGTATATGTTAATTTGAGAAATAGGATTAATATTTTTATTTACTATTATTGCTAGAAAAATAGCTAAAAACATATTTTAATGCCATATATGTCACCATCAATGTAACGCCGCAATAGCTCATTTCTTCTGTACCAAATACCGTCCATCCATCAGCCTTTGAAAGTCCACAGCTGGACATAGGCCTCCCCTAATCTACGCCACTTCAACCGGTCCTGAGCCATCTGAATCCAGCGGTTACCCGCCGTCTTCTTCAGGTCATCAGTCCACCTGGTCGGGAGGCCGCCTGCACTCCTTTTAAATGCTTGCATCAAATACCACCACTTGATAATTCTGATTCAGAATCCAGAAGAGCATAAAGACCCTATCTGTGCCAAGACAGATTAATTACATCAGAATTCCGTCAAAATCTTGTGAGAATTATAAATATTACCTTCATTTATTACATTTCCAGTACTCTCCACAGTTTGACTATGATCCTCCCTGTCGCCCTCATCATTTTGAGCTGTTACACTTTCAGAGGAGCATGAGTTACTCGAAAAGGCAATTAACAGTTGGTCTTCCTTGGGGACTTTTTTCCTTTTAGGCCGTTCAGTTGGACATTGGTTCTGGCAAGCTTTGGACGTGGAGGGAATTGGCTCACTTAAAGCGTCAATCAAGTTGAATGCTCCACTAGATGGCGGTGGCAGTAATGCTCTGTTTTTTATGTCTTGTACTGGAGTGCTCTCTGCGTTGCTATTTTCATCTAAAATGGATATACATAAATATATTTTTTTTTAATTTTGTGGTTGCACACTTTTATATGAGACGACCATCTCAGTCCTCGAGAGTAGCAACACATCTATGATTGACTTCAGACGGAACCCATGTTCTTTATGTAGTTGATTACCGATGTCCATGGGCGGCAGTGATCACTTACCATCAGGAGGACTGCATGCGCAATGACGCAAGGACTGCATTAGCAAGCAAGGTTGAAGGCTGCAAGATAATGCACTTATTGTATGAATGCTAAACACAGTTCTCTACTCATGAACAGGTAATTGCCAGCCAAGTATGAATTTGGATTCAAGCTTTGATGTTATATTAACAATATTACACTTTTACATAAACATAAAAGTATTCCACATACCCAGCTTATCCATAGCAAGGTTAAAGTCAGTAATGAGATACATAAACTCATCCAACTGTTTCATGCAGTTCAGGAACCTGTCTTTCAGCTCTGATGGGGAGCAGTTCAGTTGGTCCACAAAGCCATGAGCCTAAAATAATCGTTTCATATGAGTTTTACCTAGTTAAATTAGCTATTTTTAATCAAAAACATTTGAAGCTAATGATAACAATTATCTCAGATTTCTTGGACATCTGATAAGAGTTTATTCTTTCATATTGTACAATAACCATTCTATATGATGAAGTGGAAATACTCTCCATGGTTCAACTCTGGAGGTGCCCTTGACACTTAGAGCGCTTTCACATTAGGTCGCAAGTAGCGCGGCCGCAGCGCGACTGCAACGGTTGCTTTCTTATTATTGAAATAATTATTCAGTATTTATTATTTTATAATATTATTTCCATTATCAAAGTATAGCGCACCACCCTAATAAAAAAAAACTGCGGATATAGTCAAAAAAATAAAGCATGCTCTGCAGCCGCGCGACTGACGCGCTGCGGCCGCGACCCAATGTGAAAGCGCTCTTATTTTTCTATTTTACAGCAGCAGAGTTATGTCGTTGTAATACCCCGAACTTACGCGATAGGTAAGACTGACTTATGTAAGCGTAAGTAAGCGTAAGCGTAAGTCGAATTCACGTAAGTCGCGGTTTAAAAAATATGTAACACAAAGTAAATTGCAGCTGTCATACATAGTACATAGGCTTACTATCCCACACTATTCTTTAGTAGTGTGGGAGAGTAAGACTATGTAATTGATAATGTAGAGACTGTATGACGCTGCTTGCACTCAATAAAAGAGAAATTGGGAGATTTGAAAACCGCGTAACTCCGAGTTGGGGTAAGTCAGAGTAGTGTAAGTCGAGGTATTACTATACTAATTAAACTTTTCAACTCAGGCCACAGAGGTAGTGATACATCTATAGCTAGCCTCAGTTAAGAGTCTAATCTTATGATTGAATTACTATAGATCCTTATGCTTACAATAAAGTGATCTGCATACTTGTTTGTTGTCAACCCATTATTGTCCCACTGCTGGGCACGCGTCTTCTCTCAGAATGAGAGAGTTATAGGCCACTTTTTTTCACGATTTCACACCTCTGAGAACTTTTCTTTTTTTTAAAGAACTCTTGGGTGTGTAGGTTTGCTCACAATGTTTTCCACACTGAAAAGCAGCGATAATTAATGTCTAATACGCACATAAATCAGAGGTGCATGCCTGGGTTTGAACCTCGGACCTCCTAATCAAGAGGGCATGTTTCAACCAATAGGCTATCACTGCTCATACTTGTTTGCTACCTCAATATTATAAAGAAAATGCAAATATGACAGCTGTTATTCGCTTTGATCTAAAGTTGTTGCAGATAAATAGCATATATTTATAGACAACATTGTTCTTTACCTTTACCCTAATAATAAATACAGGTCATAAAACATCACCAAAAAACAGAAAATTTAATGCTAAAGATGGAAATCTGTAGGGCTGTTTATGGGTGATTGATTAACACACACAAAGTTATCAATTTGTAATATTGATAGATTTTATAATAATCAAACTCATCAGTATCTAACAGCTATGCTAAAAAAATTTTGAAGGTGGTAGAACCAGTGTAGTTCGACCTATTTCTAGCGTGAAGCAATTCTTGCGTTTCGATAGACGGGTGTGATTTCCGGCACACTTTTATATGAGGCGACCATCATAGTCCTCGGGAGTAGCGACGCATCTGTGATTGACTTCAGATGGAACTCATGTTCTGTATGAAGTTGATTATTGATTGGATTAGATGTCCATGGACGGCAGTGACCACTTACCATCAGGTGGACTACATGCTCGTTTGCTACTTCAGTCAAATAAAAAAAAAAAAAAAAAATAAGATAAAAAATGCCAAGTCTCTCAAAATATATGATGAAAATAATAATAACATTGTTGTTGCCGACCCATTACTGTCTCAATGCTGGGCATGGGCAAAACTATATCAAACTCCCTGTGTGGCGGAGCTGTTACCTTACCGATCTGAATGCAATTGGTCCCGGGTTCGATTCCCTAAATTCTAAATTTACTGTTAAAAGATTTGGTTGCAATTGAAGTTCTGCATTTTTTGTAAATAATTATGTATTTGGAGAAATTTGCAGATCAGTTATTTAGGAGAATAACCCTTATTTTTATAAGACATCAAATCAAATAATTTATTGCCTGAAACTGGGTAAGTACAGATGGTCAACAGTAAACATAATGGATTCGCAAAATTCCACCTGGTAAGGCATGCAATTTATAAGTCCATCCATCCATCCATCAGCCCCTTGAGGTCCACTAGTGGACATAGGCCTCCCCTAAATGACGCCACGGGTCGGGTCTAGAATCGTGCCACCTCGATCGGAACTTCTGACTATATGGGAAGGCTAGAAGGGGTCAAGACGAACCCCCTAGTATAATTTTTTTTTGCCGGAAATAATAAATAATATTTTTTTTGAATTTTTTAAAGTCCGAAATTTCCGATTATATCGATTTCGTGTCGGGTGTAGAATCGTGAAATCTTGATTGGGAATATGTTGAAAGGCTAGAAGGGGTCAAGGCGATAGCCCTGACACCTTTTTTTTTGTCGGAAATGATGAACAAAATTTTTTTTTACTAAAATAAAAGTCGAAATTCTCGATTATATCGATTTTGGGTCGGGTGTAGAACCGTGTCAATTCGATTGGAACTTCCGACTATGTTGGAAGGCTAGAAATGGTCACAGACCTTTTTTCCGGAAGAAATTAATATAATATTATTATTTATTTATTTTTTAATTTTTGAAAAATTATGAAATTCCCGATTTGGTCCATTTCATGTTTGTTATTTCCTATTTTTATGAGATGAGACAGATTGAGTCCCATTGGCGACAAGATTAAAAAAATATTGGGGTCAAAAGAAAATTTAGGTTGGGTTAGGTTAGGTTAGGCTTTTTTTATTAAACAGAAAAAGGAACCCCGCGAAGCGGGGTTCCGTCGACTTCGGAGACAAAGACCGATAATTGTTACAAGAAAAATTATTGCATTCCAAATTATAGAATAAGCATATCTTATGTTAAGCTGCTTTTAACAAAATACATAGAAGAAAAACTATACGTGGGTTATTTCTCTATAATTTAGTACTAGTGAGGTAATATTTTCAAAATTCGATAAAAAAAATACTTGCCTTCGGCGAGCGGGGTTTATGGGAGGGGTAAGTACTAATCCCTACCTACAATTTTAACCACTTTTACCCCCCTCTTAAAGTGGCACGACTCTATACCACTGCCCAAATTTGTCTTCCCGTCACCCTATTCTAGATACAAAGATGCAAAAGAGCAAGAAGGGGGGGTTCGGGGGGCAAAGTCCCCCGATACGATATAGAATGTATAGCTCAAAAATTAATTTAGGGTGGGTTAGCTTAGGTTGGACTTTTTTAATAAACACACCAAGGCAACCCCGCGAAGCGGGGTTCCGTTGACTTTTTAGGCAATGCCCCCTAAAATTTTTTTTTTTTTTTTTTTTTTTTCCCTTTTTACACCTGCCATCAGTCATGTTGACTATAATCAGGTGGGTTGCCAGAGTATTGATTTTGAAGAGATAGAGCCACTGCTCCATCTCCCCTTATTAAGACAGTATGTTAGCTCTCTTGAGTCTTTTAAATGGATTTGGCTGCAGGAGTATACTTGATAATGGGTTTGGGTGAATTATCAATCGATCCTTGTAGTTGGCAGTGTATAGTTTTGCTTCATCCAAGACTTCAGGGATCTCAAGGTAATCGTGGATTTCCGAGTTTCGAGCATACCAGGGCGCCGAAGAGATCACCCTTAAAATACTGTTCTGTGCTCTCTGGATGCACATTATGTTGGATCTACTGGCTGACGACCATAGTTGAATACCATAAGTCCAGATCGGTTTTATTATTGAGCAATATATCCTCAACTTATTGGATAGGGTTAAAGTAGACTGTCTTCCGAGGAGCCAGAGTAGATTTTTAAATCTTAGGTTGATTTCGTTGCGCTTAATTTTTATATGATCTTTCCAAGTCATTCTACGGTCTAGATGAAATCCGAGATATTTAACGCAGGTTGATTGCGGTAATGCATCCGTTCCTAATTTGACAGGCGGGCATGTTTCACGTTTCAAAGTAAATGTGATGTGATGGGACTTTGGAGCACTTGCTTTTATGCGCCACTTAGTCAGCCAAGCATTGGTGATATTAAGCTGGGTTTGCAACGATCTGCTCGCTGCATTTGGGTCACGGTTACAACTAAGGAAGGCCGCATCATCCGCAAAAGTAGCTACAGCCGTTTCAGATGACTGGGGCAGGTCGCTGGTAAATATATTATAGAGGACTGGACCAAGTACGGAGCCCTGAGGTACTCCGGCTCTGCAGCTGAATAGTGAAGATCTCGCGTCTCATAGCTTAACTTGAAAAATTCTGTCGTTGAGGTAGGACTCCATCAGAAGGTAGTAGGAGTGTGGAAGATACTTTTTGATTTTATATAGCAGTCCTTTATACCACACTCGGTCAAAAGCTTGTTGTACATCAAGAAATGCAGCCGAGCAATATTCTTTCTTTTCCAGACATTGTCTTATTGTACAATAGACTCTATGTACCTGCTGTATAGTTGAATGATGCTTCCGAAAGCCAAATTGGTGGTCAGGTATTATATGTTCCTTATCAAGGCAAGGGGATAATCGTGCAAGGATTATCCTTTCCCACAGTTTCGACAATACAGGCGTCAAGCTAATAGGACGATAAGACGAAACTTCACTAAGCGGCTTACCAGGCTTATGAATCATGATAATTTGAGATATTTTCCAAAGTGCAGGAACATATGAGGTTCTCAGTGTGGCGTTTATAAGGATGGTTAGGAAGACAATACACTTTTTAGGGAGCTCTTTCAGTACCCTGGGGGTGATCAGATCGAAGCCAGGTGCTTTGTCAGGTTCCATTTTTGCTATTTCTTTAGCTATCTCCCTTGGTGTTGTGGGTCTCAATGGCAGGCATAATTGCAGATCTTGCTTTAGGACTTCATCTATTTCTGGATCTTCAGGACTATCCATATCATTAGGTTTAAAGACTTCAGCTAAGTATTTAGCAAAGACCTGACATTTTTCTTCATCAGTCCGCGCCCATGCACTTCCACATTTTATAGGTGGAGAACATTGTTGTGGTTGTGGAAGGTGCTTCGTCGCTTTCCAGAGATTGTGGGTCCCATTTGCATTTGGAGACATTTTAACTAATCGCTGTTCGAGCGATTCATTTGTAGCACGGACAAGGAGCTTTTTGAGTGCCTTCGCTGCTCGATTTAATCTAGTTTTATCCGCGCACCTGTGGGTCGTTTGCCATATTCTGCGAAGGCGACGTTTTTCTCCAATTTTTTCTTTCACTTCTAGAGGAATCGGCACCCCACGCGGAGAATTCCTTAACTCAGGCGTACTAGACCAAGTAGCCACTTGGATTAAATTGGTGATATAGAGGCACGCCTCTTCCACTTGCTCTTTGGTTTTGAGTGGGACATTTAAGTTGGTTTTTGACTCCAGGAATTCTCGAAAATATTGCCATTCAGTTTTATGATTGTAGAGATAGTCGGTGTGAGTAGCGTTGGGTATGGCCACTGGACTAACAATTAATAAGACGGGTGAGTGGTCAGAGCTGCCATCAAGACTAGACTTTATGCATGTGTTCAGTTTGCTGATGCCCTTTGTAACAAAGAAATCTAGAAGGTCAGGTGTTTTGTTGCTGTCGGTGGGCCAATATGTGGGCTCCCCAGTCGACATAACCAATAGGTGATTGTTTTCAATACTCTTTTTTAGTTCTCGGCCTCTCGTAACCGTTAGCCTTGAACCCCAATACGTGTGCTTGGCATTCCAATCGCCACCAGCAATGAATCGGTGACCCAATGTCATAAAAAAATCAGTAAACATTGTTTCTTTTATAGTGTGACGTGGTGGACAATATATTGCAGAAAGATTGATGGGACCTGATCGATCTTCCACTCTTACTGTTGTGGCTTGGAGATAAGGTGTTGCTGTGGATTCTAAGAGGCAGTGCTGTACACTATTTCTAATAATTATTGCAGTGCCAGCATGGGCTCCACCATCAGGATGACAGGTGAAATACACTGAGAACCCTGGAATGCATAATGCACCCTAAAATTAAAGAAAAAATGATGTTTCAAACTATAGAACAAACATGTCCTAGGTTAGATTAAACTGTTTAAATAAAAATATACAGTAAATGAACACTATTCGCACTTTTTTTTTAAATTTAGCACCATTGAGGTTATGAATTTCGAAATTCGATAAAAAAAAAACTACTGGCCTCCGGCAGGCGGGGATTGCGGGAGGGGGTAGTACTAACCCCTACCTACCCCCTCCACCCCCCCTCATCCCCCCCTTAAGGTGGCACGATTCTAGACCGCTGCCGACGCCACTCCAACCGGACCTGTGCCTTCTGAATCCAACGGTTTCCCGCTGTCTTCTTCAGGTCATCGGTCCACCTGGTGAAGGGGCGATCTGTGCTCCTTTTGCCTAAACGTGGTAAATTTATAAGTACTGATTATTAATAAGTAAATAATATACATCTCAGTTTCTTTATATATATTAAATCCAGCTTCGTGCATACGGATGGTTAGAATATGTTTTTATTGATAGAAATTTTCAAAGTACCTTCACTTGCAGAGCCATAACATTTTGTATAGCTAAATCACACTTTTTCAAAAATCCATTTATCCTTGCCTCCATCTCATGTCGTCTGTGATCCGCCAACGTCGCTAAATCCACGAAGCTCCTTAAAAACAATGTATTTATTTATTTATTCAGAATTCAGAAAAAGAAAACATAATACAAATAAAACTTTTTAAACATACATTGTTTATGTTTTTAATCGACCCAGCTTTCGAAATTAAAGGATTTATTACTTATTTTACTGATTTAATGAAAAGTTTTCACAAAACAATATTATTAGGAGCATCAAGAATCAACGATTTCAAAAACTTTAACTTGACAAATAATATTTTGCATTTTGCTACTAGGGTTGAACGTTACGAGTAGTAATTGCTCGATACTTTCCTTCCGATACCAAGTACTTTTTTGTATCGATATTTTGAAACTAAGTGTCGATAAGGTAACGGTCTCAAGTACTGTTAATATTTATGCGATACCGTATGATCAAAAGTATCTACTCATATCATCGTAATATATAAGATACGACGATACTAACAGATACTTACTATACGAGTAAATCTTAAGATCAATGCCGACCTGGTCGAATTACATAAACATTGTCGGCACCTTTGTACCCTGTGAAAGGCCTATTTTTTAAAAGCACGGGTATCAGTCGCTGTATCCAGAAATCATTTAAAAAGCACACATTCAGTTTAACAGTTTATACAGCGCTATTAAAACAGATTGTTCTCAAATAATTATTACTTTTGAAATTTCGTACATAATTTCATTTCGATGAAGAATAACAATACGAGTATATTTATAAAATTATATCATTCTAAAATTTACAAAAATACGTTCGATATGAGTATGTATTCATACTTTAAAACCGATACCGAATAAGTATCAATGCTTCGGTGGTAACCTGCATCCCTATTTACAACTTTTACCGACTAAGGGTGCGTTCCATTAGACGTTCAAAAAGTCCACTATCACGACCGCTTTTTTGCGACTTGCTTTTTTAAGTTTCGTCGTAATTGTATTTATTGTGCACTGGCCGTGAACACCATAGATAATTATTAAGTGAACACATCGACCATGGACCAATTACCTGAAGACAATGACTGCGGACAATCGTTGGATTCTGAGAGCATAGGACCGGTTATAGTGGAGCCATTTATTGTAGGCCTATGTCCAGCAGTGGACCTCAAAAGGCTGATGATGAAAGCCGATGAGCGACATTAACGGTTAACGTTAATAATTAAGGAATGGCGAATAAAAAGTAGTAAAACAATTAAAAAAAAGAAAGAATCTGTTTGAAAATGTTATCAATCTCTGCTGAATATTATTTCTAAGTACTTAATCGCTTTGACTTCGAATAAAATAAAATAAAAAAGTACAATCAATTTGGGTAACATTGAACAGCGGTGTAACTTTGAACAAAGTTGTGAAAAAAATATATTAATTTATTACATGGAAATTTCTTGTTGTTTCAATATCGTACCTGCGTAAAATAGTTCGCCAAAATGTTGTAATAGCAATGAAAGTAAAAAAAAGGTACCTGTCAATATCATAATTTTAAAAAATACCGCCTTTTCCGTAGTGAAGTTGTTGCAAGTGTTTGATGCTCCGTTTTGAAATAGCAATTATAATATAAAACTTACCGTAAACAGGGTATGTTTTGGTGTTTATCTTTAAAATGTATATTGTATATTATTATTTTGAAACTGTACTATCCGTATCCCATGTTGAATATTGCGTAAAACTGTTAAACTTTTGACGACGTCGAAATTGGATGTTATATGGGTAACTTTGAATGGTTCAAAGTTACCTGTATCATAAAAAAAAAAATTTTTCGGAGGCTCAGGGTCGCTCAGCGTGCTATGGAGAGGGTTATGCTCGGAATTTCGCTACGAGACATGATTCGCAACGATGAAATCCGTAGACGAACGAAGCTTACCGACATAGCTCTCAAAATTAGCAGGCTGAAGTGGCAATGGGCCGCCACATCGCTCGTAGGACCGATAACCGATGGGGAAGAAAGGTCCTCAAGTGGCGACCATGTTTAGACAAAAGGAGTACCGGTCGCTCCCCTACCAGATTGACCGGTGACCTGAAGAAGACAGCGGGAAACCGTTGGATTCAGAGGACACAGGACCGGTTGGAGTGGCGCCATTTAGAGGAGGCCTATGTTATGTCTATGTTCCGTCCATCCTTTTTTTTTTTTTGTTTTCGAGGGGGAAACCTTCCAAAGGTACCCGATGTTCCGTCCATCCTATGGATGGATGGAATAAATAATCAAAAAAAAAACTAGTATCTTATTTTACCACCAAATTGATCGACCTTGATTCATATGGCAAGACCAAGTTGTCTATTGTATTTATATATCAAAATAAATGTGTTTTTTATAGATTTGGTTTTAATTAACAAAAATATGTTAATTAATTTTACTCAGACCTTAAAATATTCGATTAATGACAGATTTTATATCCTCAAAAAATTATATTCAAAGTTACCCAAAACTAAGGATAACTTTGAATTTGAGTTTTAGGGGTAATTGTGGATAGTTTAATTGTTTTCTCCGTAAATTTATTGTGTTAGATTAATAAACCAGCTTAAAAGGACACTATTCATTTAATAAAAACAAGGTGCAATAAATATAAAACAGATTATAATATCACAAATATTGTAAAAAATGTTCAAAGTTACCCAAATCGAGGTTAATAGAAGTATTTTAATGATTTATCACATTCACATTGAAGGACACAAGAGCCCTGTACTAGGCACGAGGTTTGTGTTAGGGGTACCCCGATCATCCACCAAGACATAGGTAATTTAATGTGTTAAATATCAGACAATTTAAAGTTTAATATTTTTAACATGAGTGTGTGTGTGCATGCATGAGTTATAAAAGTATTTAAATTATGATTGTTCTCATAAATTGATAAAAGTACAATTGCCAATTGATATTTGAATAAGGTTGCCACAAACCACTATCTGTAATTAATAACCATTTTATTTATATTCAAAGTCGACTGATTCTTTGTATTCAAGCAATGTCAATAATCAATTGATATGTTATCAAACATCGATCGATGAGTGGTAACCAGCGGTTTTCTTTTAACGAAATTATATAAGGACGGAATTTTGAGTGAACTCTTTTCTTGAGTTGCTCATTCGACGGTTCAACGATTGAGTTAGTTATAACATAAACAAAGCATTTTTTCCATTTCCATTCAGAAAATATGTACGGCGTGAAGAGACATAGGTATGAGATATTTGCATACCAACGAGTTTTGCATTGCAATTGGATTGTATAGCACTATTGTTTTATTGTTAAAAATATTCGAATAACTCTTTATACTTGCATTAAATGGTAAATGTTGTATAGAAATGCATATATGAGGGGTTTAAAATGTGTAAGATATATAAAGTAATAGAACTGATGACTTTAGTGTTATAGTCGGATTATTATTTATCTTTTTGTTTACAATTTTAAGTGTGGCAACTTTACGGCAAGGAGTTCATAACGTGTCTGTATTTCCGCGTCCCCCGACCCGTCTGTCGGCCATATTCTCTTCGATCTGCCGCTCGCGGCGTTAACGTGTGTGTTATTACGATCGTGTACAAATCGAGCCAGGCGGGACGTTTAACTTAATTTAAGGTAATATTCCTGGACAGATAGTTACGCTGATCGATGCTAATAGCTTTTATTGATATATTCTAGGTGTTATAGTTTACTAGTGCCTAGTTATCTAGTGGTTGTTACGGGTCGTAAATTGCGTTAATATCTCCATTTGAAGCAGTCGTGAGGCTCTGAAATTGTAGGTTGTTGTGTATTTTGAATTATTTGATAATTTCCAGGCTTTTACTAGGGTTTTAAAGGTGGAGGTAAGGTTATTGATGATATTTGTTGGCATTCACGATCTGTCATTGGGCGCAGGCAGCTGATAAATCAATCACAGAGTTAGGTTATATTTTGGAGGTTAGTGATTTTGTATTTTATAATGCGTAATAGCTTTTAAATGCTAGAGTAAGTCGATATTTATAGTTTTATTTTGAGGTTGAAGTTGATTACTTATGTTTGTGGTTACTTCGAAAAGTCGTTAACCGTACCACGCGCGCGTGTGGTATGGCGCGTCAAGGTTAGAAAATATATTCTCAAAACAAAATTTCCTTCCAATAAACTATTGTATATGAATGTAAATTACGTTTGGCAGTTGCAATATTTTATGCAATCAGAATTCATACTTACATTTTATTGTTTGTATAGTAATGAGTTGATCGTTTTGTTTTCTGTTTTCTGATCTTACTTGGAAAGGCTTTCGAAAATAATATAATTCTACAGACTACCATAACATCATAATGTATCATCTCTCCTTATCTATATTTAATAACCCAATTTCCTATTTTAACTAAGCTAGCTGGAGGAATATTTTTAGTTCCTTAATTGAAAATTCAGGTATTTGTTCTAATGTGGATGTGCTTAGTGACTTTGGTCATGAATAGTATAACCTCTTGCCATGGGTGTCGTAGAAGTTGACTAACAAAATATTCAGGGCATGGGCAACAGCATCTTCCAGTCTAACCTCCAATAAACCTGGGAAAGCTGTGCAATTTTCCAATTATTTTAAAAATATCTCGAAAGTAGTGTTTCATACAAATTATTAAGAAAAGTTGGGTATCTTAAACATAAATAAGTATTAGACATTTTAGGGTATGTGATTAATGATTTACCACACTGAATAACGTTTCATTAGTATATTGACTCCAAATCAGAAGGTTTGGTCAGGAAGTGCTAACGTTACATGTATTTCTAGCATAAAGCAATTTTTGTTGGAACTATGTGATGTGTTGTTCACTTTCATACGAGGTGAATTTTTTTAGTATATGATTAAAGTAGCAAATGAGCATGCAATCCACCTGATGTTAAGTGGTCTCTGCCTTCCATGGACATCTGTAAGTAACTTCATATAGAACATAGGTTCTATCTGAAGCCAATCACAGATGTGTTGTTACTTCTGAGGACTGAGATGGTCGCCTCATATAAAAGTATGCCGGCAACCACAGCCGTCCATTGGAACGCAAGAGATGCTTTATGTTAGAAATAGGTGTGGCGGTGGTACCTCCTCGGTCGAACTACGCTGGTTCTACCAGCTGGTAGTCTGGACCACCTGAACTATCTTGGTTCTCAGGAATAATAAAACATGTATCCCTGATATATATCAAGTTGCTTACAAGATATCAATGGGTGCTTGTTTGCTACTTCAAATTAAAAATAATTATTTAAATCATGTAACTGGTAAATTTCTAAGATCATATCGACTCTCGCAACGTACACTATCAAATCTACAAATTGACTACTTTCCAGGAGAACGGTTTGAAGTTGTATTTTTCAATTATATTCCGTGCTTAAATAGTGCAGAATCAATAATGTTCATTTCGAAATTAGGCTAAATATTGGTCAAACATTTTTTTTCTTTAAGTTATATAAACAGTACGCTATTATGTTATTTTTAGAGCAATAAAACGAAAACCCCGTTTGTGCAGTTTCGATGATGTACGTTGCGAGAGTCGATTATACCTATATAGTGCTATCCATTATTATTATTAATTCTATCTCTATTGTCACTTGTTTAAAGATGTGGCACATTGTAAATACCAATTGGAATGAAGTAACTTGTCTAGGTGTTGTCCATTATGATAGATATGGGTGTAACTTACTGTCTAGATAATGGGTTTGATTTTGAATGTTCAAACATTTAATTAAAGTCAATTTGAAGTTGTTATTGTTGCCTATTAAATGGATAGTCTAATTAACTTTAGGTTTGACCAAATATCATATGATATATGAGTTTCCACAAATATATTTTTAAACAAAAAGAAATATACAGGCTATTTCATGGTAGGTGGCTGTGGATTCTTTTGGATGTCTAGTATCAACCTCCAGAGTATAGTATGATCCTATCTTAGGTTGGCGACTGGTGTTCCTACCTCAGCGTTCTAGGTTAAAATATCTCATATCACCCTTACCTCAACCTTCAGAGCAGATTATAGTAATTCTTAACACTGCTTTTATTGGCAAAATTATTTTTGCCACCGTCATACCCATGATGGTGGCATTTCTGCAGGCAAATACAAATGGTTTCTCTTCTGTTAAAATTGTAACAAATTATAAATTGGATGTTTTTAATATTTTGTGTATCAACCTCTATCTATATTATTTGACACTGGTGGCATTAGAAAAATCATAAAAAATAAATTTGTATTTGGCATCTGTCACATTCAAATATTTCAGCATCCATTACAATAAATTTACCAAAAATAAACAGGAACAAACAATAGTTGGGAAAAATAGTATTAGTAAGTACTGAAGTTATATGTTAATCTAAAAATAATTACATGTGTAGATAATTTTTTGGAGGTACATGTAATCCTACTTATATTATTATTATTATATAGTTACTATATTGAACATTTTAACTTATTGGTGGTCATATAATAAAATAATAATAATAATATCCATCCTAAATAATTGAGTACAAATAAGCAATTTTTTAGTGTTGTTTGTAATATTTATTTAATACAAATACATGAAATACTTTATTAAAGAAGTTCAATCCATTGGCTATTAGAGCAGGCATTGTAAAGGTTTCATCCAAAAAGCTAGGAGGGGGATCTCTTTATATTGTACCATCTCGGATAAATTAACTTTTTATATATAATCATCATTAATAAGTGATAAGTTGAGTGACAGATTTCCTCCCCATATTAAGACTATTTCTATGATATAGTTAAATGATTTAAGAATCTAATAACTGCTTTTTATCCAAAGCTCTTTTAAACTTTTTATTACCATACATTGGGATAACATTAATACAAAAAAATACATTAGACCATTCTTATTATTCTTCTGTGGTTGACATATGGGTATAAAGTAAATATATAGAGAGTGTGGTGTTCTCAATTTTAGATTTAATGAAATATATAGTATCTGTGCCTACCAATTCGCACTGGGCCGGCGCAGTAGACTAGAGCCTAAAACTCTCATTCTGAAAGAAGACCCGTGCCCAGCAGTGGGACAATAATGGGTTGATGAGAGATTGTATCTATTAGAAATATTAGTAATGTCAGCTATTTGTTCTTATACTGGGGTTTGTATGTGAATTGATGTACAAGGGCAGAGCAAAACAGTAATGTAGGTAATTACTGTTTGAGAATTACTTGAAGGCTAATTAAGTTGCCTAATTATGTTCGCAGTAAGCTTAAATGGTTTGCTTGACTGGAGGTGTTAATAAGACATTGTCTAAAGTATTTTCTACTTATTATTTCATGATTGACCTAGTTTTCTATTGCAATTGGTAATATTTTAAGTTAGATTTGATCCTGAGTCGCTTCACCTTTCTTGGTTTTCTTACATATAATCTCAGGATCTCGGGATTGCACAGTTAGTAAAACCAAAGTTTTAAATACTTTGTTATTATTAAAATAATTGAATTTTAAACCAAGTAATGAGTCTAATCAGTGAGAAGCATTGTTAATAATGCCATTTTAATCTTCTGTTTTATTATAGGCAACCAAAACTCCATTAAAATAAGAATTCTCGTACAGATTATGCTATTGCATTAGGTTCCATTTTTGACTTTACTAGAATATGATTATATTTCAAGTCTTGGTGGAAAGAATAAGTAACCCATATTTTTTGTCATTGCATAAAGCTGTCACAAATTGACAAAGCATTTATACATTGTATTCAGTGGAGCTCAATAGTGTGTTTTGGTTATGTGTACTCTGAATGAATTTAAACAAAGTATTCTTGACAGTATTGTTGGTAAAAGAATTTACAAGATTACTGATAACTCCCTACAGTATTAAAAATATACTCATATATTCAAACAATATGTGGTAGATTGGTAGATAATTGTTCAACACATAGGTATATTTTTGAATAATATTTGAGTATGTTTGCCTTTGCTCTATACTCTATAGTAAAGATTAAATATTGGTGTAGGTAAACTTACCTTAAATATCTTTGATTCTTTTAACATAACTGCTTGATTATATCTATTGTTTTGGATTTTATTTATTTGATACATGCCTGTGTCTTAGTTTGTCCTTTTATTAACGTTTGATATCATTCTATTAGTACTGATTCCTTTCGTCCCTGTAGTTCCGGGATCAGAATAGGGTTAAGGTATCCCCTGCCTGTCGTAAGAGGCGACGTAAGCCCCTTACGGGATTGCGGACGGCTAGAGTGGGAGCTTGAACCGTCCAGCTAGGCGATCCCGGGAAGGACGGCGGTATGTATGGTCGAATACCGTCGTAAAGACTAGACGGAGCGGTGGACCCAACCGCCCCATCTGAGAGGAGCCCGATGGGGCAACGCGTTCAGAGGATTCCGGTTCCGTTCTCTTTTTAGCGCCGAGGACGGGCACCGGGGGGTTTTAGTACAGTAAAAATCCCACATAACCCTGCGTCGCTCCCACGGCGTCGTGCACCAAAAAATGTTCTGATTCCTTTAGCATAGGTGGCGCCTTACCACCCTACAATGCTTTAGGTAAACTTACAATTAAGTATGTGTTAAAAATCAATCATGCTTGTATATCATGTAATTCTTCAAGTCTACATTTAACAAACGCTATTATTGTATAATATGACATTTATATAGAACAAAAATGCGCTTTCCAGTTTAGCGAGTCTGCTCTGAGAGCCTAAAAGGGACGGGTGATGGTTACAATAGGGTTGCACTTATCACCCTAATTAATTTTAACTACGTTGATACTATGTTTTACGAGCTTTTATTACCTTTCATCTGGTCTAAGACCCTGTGTCCACCTGAAACGAAATTTGCACGTTAAATTTATCCCACTTATTTCTCCCATTGAGCTGACTTGTTACATGAATATGTAATTATGTAATTTTATTTTCTGATAACATTTTCGGATTGTTTCCATAATGATTTTGTAGATATCAATTATATGTAATATATCAAATTTCACTAATTATGTCTTCTTTAATTTTGAAGTTGGTAGAATCCCTTGATTTTCGCCTTCGGTGACTTCGCCCTCCTAGTTGCTCTTTTTTTAACCGACTTCCTAAAGGAAAGAGGTTATCTATTCGTCGTGTATATTTTTAAATTTTTTTGTCCCTTAATAGCAGTATTAAACACAGCTGTATTCCGCTTTGAAGGTTGTGGTGGAAGAGAAAGACACACTCTCGAGGCATTCTAATTTATTTCCCTGAAGTAGCAACGCTTCTGTAGCTAACTTCAGGCGAGACACTAGGCTTGTGGCCTGTTTCTTGTCTGGGGTTGACTACAGATATCCACTGGCAGCACTGTCTTATTTTCTCGTAGACTCGTGTTCATTGGCCTTTTTTATAGTATAAAAAAAAAACCAACAGTTTTGTGATCGTATGTTCTGCTTAATCTGTGGCAACAAAGCGATGTTTATCTGGCAACCCTGAGCGAAGGCGCTGTCGGTGCGCAGTCTGTAATTATTATCAACGTTCAGCTGTTTTGCCCGTGGCCCGTAATTAAAACATAGTTAGAGGAACGAGCGCGGACGCCTCCGTCGGCCAGATTAATGCCTTAATAGAAATGTAACACTTGATTACATTAATAAAGTACAGGGAATTATCGCGTTTTTACACCACACCGTACTCTGATGGTTGATTGATGACGTCATTTGTAACTGCAATCGCCCGCTTTTGATTGCGTGCTTGTATTTAAATAGGTACGGTTCTAACGGTATCGTGAGAATGAGAATCAATCGCTATGAGATCGTTCGTTCTAATATAATAAAGCTCCGCGCGTTCTAATTAGTATTGATTGCTGTAATTCTCTGCAATGATTCACAAATTAAATCGATTTGTATTAAAGTGATCGTTAAATTAATCCACGTTCAATACTCTCATGAACATGAAACTTTGTATCCAATTGACATTTCATGATCGTTACGCGCGTTAATGACGATCTTGTAATAGTATATTTGGTTTCGTATCTTAAATTCTCGGAACTTGTATATTTTGATTTACTTGTAGGGACTGACAATTTAATGAACTTGTTAGATACTACCGTGTGAATCTTTCTAACAACGAACACCTAAAAAAGAGGTTCGAGTTTGTCGGTTTTTCAGTAGTTTCCATACACAATGATATTGCGAAACGACCCTTCACGCCAGTAAGTCGAGTGTTAACAACAACTCAACTCATCGAAACAATGGAGTCTTTGTCCGCTCGCGCTCGTGGAAGCCAACTTGTTCGTGTACCCCACCCCCATGACATGTTTACAGCGTCCTCTCTTTCGCAATGACATGTTAATAAAGTTGTTTGTGCCTCCATCGCCCCGCCCTATTGTGTTGCGCACTGAACGTCTTCATACTTGAAAGATTGGATTGATTGGGGCCGCTTTTGTGTTCCGTATGGTTTACATGGTTCATACTTTATTTCTTGCTTTTAGATCTTTTTATTTGTGCAGTACGCGGTTTTGATCGCAATGTTTTTTGTTTTTTGTCATCGGGTTGTTATTTCCGTGTAATGAATTTGCAGAGTTCACCTTGATTTCTCTTTGTTAACCAACGGTAATTTTTTGGTCAAGATTATGTTGTTTGCTTTTTCTAATTCTTGGATTTGAATAATTTAAAGGAAAGACTACCGTAGCGAATACAATTAAACTACGGAAAGCAAATTAATTACTATTTCAATGTAATCTATACAAAAGAGCTTTGATTTTATGATTTAGAAATGAGTTCATTTTGTCGTTGTTTGGGAAAACCTTTTATATCGAGGCGGTAGTGAAGGGGCCGTGAACGTGGACCTTTCAACTGTTCCAGCAGCCATTGTTCATCGCGCCGTAATGGCTGTACTGTCGCCGAACAAATCGACAGGCATTACGAACTGTCAGTGTTGTGTCAGGAACGCTAAATTAATATGGGAACGCTCCAACTAGTGATTGGCATTCAAATAAAAAGATGTAGCGACTCCATGCGTTCTGCGATGTGTACTGTTGAGAATATTAGAGTATTATTTTAGGTTCCGTTCTGATATGTACTTTGGGATTTGATGTTTGTTTTTGTCACGTGCATTTCTTAATATTTATTATTTAGTAGACGCATCCATAAAACATCGTGTGTTCATATATATTAAACTGAGTACACCGAATTATTTGTGGCATTTTTTGGGAGGACAAAAATGAATAGGATAAAAGTAATAAGATAAAAAAATCTATGAGTCTTACGTGACTTATTAATCAATTTATTGTTGTTTTAATTTCAGATTTATAAAACTCCACAATGCAGATCTTCGTGAAGACCCTCACGGGAAAGACAATTACCCTCGAGGTCGAGGCCTCAGACACCATCGAGAATGTCAAGGCCAAGATCCAGGACAAAGAGGGCATTCCCCCAGACCAGCAGCGATTGATTTTCGCCGGTAAGCAGTTGGAAGACGGCCGCACACTCTCCGACTACAACATCCAGAAGGAGTCGACCCTTCACTTGGTGCTGCGTCTCCGTGGTGGTACCATTGAGCCCTCGCTCCGTATCTTGGCAATGAAGTACAACTGCGAGAAGATGATCTGCCGCAAGTGCTACGCTCGTCTCCACCCCCGTGCCACGAACTGCCGCAAGACCAAGTGTGGACACACCAACAACCTCCGCCCCAAGAAGAAGCTGAAGGATTAGATTTTTATTTTTCTTTCCATCTCAAATTCAATGTAAAACATCTGAATAAAAGCTTGGTTTTGTAACTTAAAATGAGACTTTTAGTTATCTATCATACCGACAAGATTATTAGTTTGTAAGGCGCTATTATTGCTCTTGGATAATGAAGTAGACAGTGCAGTTAAAAATACTTAGCGTTTATGTTACATTTAGAAATGTATTTTCTTTGTAATTTATTTCGTTGAAACTATAGCACGTGTTTATAAGTTAAACCCTGTACATATCTGTTAATGCAAAACACTATATTAAAACTAAATCTATTTTAAATTATAGTTATCATCGTAGTTAATATACTCTAAAATTGACATTTCAATTGTTATTCAATGAGAGAAAACTTTTCACGATGTCCAGAGACAAATGTTACGAATCCTATTAGCAGATCGTGAGTGAACGAGCATCTGAACGAATGAGCGGACCGGCGTTCTCACGAACGAGTTACTCATAGCTTTAATTCAACTTTAATGATCCGTTCGCGTGAATAAAATTGATTTGATGGCATTATGTTTTGACTTTCTTCACTGTAAGCGATGATGGTCGAGCGCGACATCTGATCTTATTTCAGTTAATTGACTTTTTCGAAGGTAAATTGCCAACGTGATTAAGAGTCTGGTTAACTTGATCTCGGAAATGTCAGTATAATTTAACGATGTAGTTTTAACAAGTAGTTTTAATAAAGTGATTGTAGGTACATGTATTAAATTATTTTAATAAATCTACTATATTCTACTCAACTACTTGGGTGCCAGAAATTTACACTAAGACGTGCACAATATCTTCTGGATCCAGAATATTCTGTCAAACCCCGTTCATATGCCTGCATAGCCAGGGATGGAATAAGTTTATACCTATTTAATAAGTATCATTAGTTATAGATAAAAATAAAATAGATATTCTTTTTCAAGTTTTCGTAATTAGAGGAAACTGTAGTGCAGGTCCATTTTAATTTTCATAGACTGTTAGCTAGTTAGAGCTAGTTATTAACTACCGCACGATATTTACCAAATATGTAAGTTAGATTAGATTCAATATATTAGGATAAAGTAATTCGTTTTATTCGATATTAGCTTAGAAATTCATTTCGTAGCTACGTAGGTACGTGCCTATTTTTGTATGAATTTCCTGATGATAACTATTGGCAATTACGCTTATGGAAGTCTTTACGGTCAATGGTAGAGATTATCATAGATTGTATATACTCGTATACTTAATATTCTTTTTAAGTTAAGTATAGAAGTTTAACATAATATAACACAAGATGAGTTATTTTAAAATACCATGTTAGTAGATTTTTCGGACTTGCAATTTGATTTCGCTAAATGAAGCGCGAATAAAGAGTGAAGGAAAACAAGGCAAGCAAACTAGCATCTATGTAATGTCTGCGAGACAGAATGTTTTCAAAGGTCTGTTATAAATTATTTTTATTTCATGAAGTCATAAGCAAGCATGCAGTCTACCGGATAGTATATAGGCTTTGTCGTCCATTGCAAGGCCTGCCTGAAGCTGTTTGTAGATTGCAACTCTTGAGAAATAAGGTGGGCACCAATAAGGTAATTTTTCAAGGTGGTAGAACCAGTGTAGTTCGACCGGAGAAGTACCACCACCGCATCTATTTCTAGCGTGAAGCATTTCTTGCGTTTCTCTAGAAGGGTGTGGTTGCCGGCACACTTTCACATAAGGCGACCATCATAGTCCTCGGCAGTAGCAACGCATCTGTGATTGATTTCAGATGGAACCCATGTTCTGTATGAAGTTGATTACAGATGTCCATGAGCGGCAGTGGCCTGCATCAGGTGGACTGCATGCTAGTTTGCTACTTCAGTCAGATAAAAAAAAAATAACAAGTATCGCCTTATTAGTAAGTCAAGCAGAATCCACACAATTCTTCCAAAACGCAAGAACCGATGAAACTGAGAGAAGGCCAACATATTATGACCAGTATGGAGGGCTATGCCCTTAATCCTTTCCACTGCAGATACACCTACTTAGCAGCTAAGTTAATAGTTAAGGCTAATTTGTTACAAAAAATCCAGCAACAACGGCTACGCGTGTCTCCAAAAAGTATATCAGCTACTCAAATTTGTATATTAATTTTAAATTCGCCAAGTATTTTGATCATTGCTCATTAGTTAAAAGACACGGATACAACGAGAGGACAAAAAGCTATCATTAGGGAGGCACTCAGTGATTGTGGAGTGGAAATGACTCAATCTGGGCAGGTGGTGAACGTTTGCATGTAATTAGATCGTGGTAGGGTTGACTGTTTATTTATTTAATCTTTTGAAACACCTTAAACTAAGGGTTACAAGGATAACCTTCCATTCTTGTTATGTAGGATTCTTTTTCGTTAAATTTCTATCAAACGGTGTTAGTTCATAGCATTTTTCCAACAAGCTGTGTTGCTTGTTGAAAGAATCCAATGAATACAGAACATTTTAGGCTTATAACATACTTCCTTAAAAGTTGATACGCAATTAGTTGTCATAAAGTTAAAGTTATTAAACGCAGAAATAAATTCATTGGAAACAAAATAAAGTTTAGTGTTTTATTCATAATTTGTACGTTGGCTGTTGCTAAAGTTTTTAAAGGAACTTTTCCACGATTAGAGGGCTGTGCGAGGTGATGCTGGCCGTAGGTAGCCGCTGTCTTTCAGGATCTCTTGGTGCCGTGATTTCACAACCCTTTTCCGTTCCATGCGAGAGGTGTGCGGGTAAGCCTAATACTCATTTCGAAGAATATTGGCGGAGAAATTAAGAGGTTCGTAAGTAGGTATTGCTCTGCACTCTTTCTCGGGATAAGTACTTAGCATGGTAGATATCACACACCTTTGGAAACTTCTTTTTAAGGATTCTCAGATGTACAGATTTTTTCACTGTTTTGCTTCACCGTCTAGCAGTAGCAGTATTGAAATTAATTTCTATGTCAGGTAGGTACATATTAGAACTTATTTTATGACTGTTTTACCATTATAGAAAAATCTGTGGTGCGGTTCTGTGACTCGAATCTCGATAATAAGGCTGAGTTTCAGCTATTCGATTATCACTGCACTGCACCTTTTTTTATAAGCAACGAGCATGCGGCCCACCTGATAATAAGTGGTCACTGCCGCTCATGGACATCTGTAAGCAACCTCATATAGAACATGGGGTTCTATCTGAAGTCAATCACACATGCGTCGCTACTCCCGAGTACTAAGATGGTTGCCTTATATAAAAGTGTTCCCGCAACCACATCCTTCCATCGAAACGCAAGAACTGCTTCACGTTAGAAATAGGTGTGGCATTAGTACTTCTCCGGCCGAACCACACTGGTTCTATCACCTTCAAAACGAGTATATATACCTAGATTTTTATCCGATTAAAGTGGTGAACGATCATGCAGGCCATCTACATCCGTGAGTAACTTCATATAGAGTGAGTTCTATGTACTTTTTTGACGTTACCAGTAGGTGTGGCGGTGGTACCTCCACGGTCGAACTATACTGGTTGTACCTGGTCTGAATCTTGGACTCTCGATTGAAGGCCGAGATTCAACTATGTTATCACTGCTCTCTATATTTCTGTTAATTACCTATGTGTCCTTTTCATGAACATGTTGCCAACCCTAGAAAGAGGTGCACCGGCGCAGGCGTCAAGTGGTTAAAAACGCATTAGTGCAGTGATAACGCCCTAGACGGCTTTATTTGAGAGTAAACGTGTTTTTATTTACTCCGGACTTTATATTTATTTTCCTAGATTGAGCTGTATTTTAATATAAATTGGTATTTCATAATGGCAACACAGTTCAAGTAAGCGCTTAAGTACAGGTACTTTTAATTTTACAAAAAGCAAGGTACGTTTCTTATATTATTTTCAATTCTTGAGGATAATTACGAAAAGAATTGATAAAATAAATAAAACTTATGCGATATTTAGTTTAAGATATAGATTACGGAATCATGTCTCGCTACGAGACATGATTCGAAACGATGAAATCCGTAGACGAACGAAGGTTACCGACACAGCTCTCAAAATCAGCAAGCTGAAGTGGCAGTGGGCCGACCATATCGCTCGAAGGACCAATAACCGATGGGGAAGAAAGGTCCTCGAGTGGCGACCACGTTTAGGCAAAAGGAGTACAGGTCGCCCCCCTACCAGGTGGACCGATGACCTGAAGAAGACAGCGGGAAACCGTTGGATTATACAGAGGGCACAGGACCGGTTGGAGTGGCGCCATTTAGGGGAGGCCTATGTCCAGCAGTGGACATCAAAGGGCTGATGGATGGATTGATGGATAGATTACGGAAGGTACCTATTATGGACTTATTATTATTGAAATCTATTTTTCAGGATATATTTTAAATATTATACTCAAAATAAATCTTGAAAAATACGAACTACATAAACAAGCAGAAAGCGATATGTCACAATATGTCTAAATGTCTATTAAACATCAATAAACGCAATGAAAACATAAAGAAACGATTCAACGTTGTGCCACTAGATGGCGGGACATGTTACTAAAATGAGGCGTCTAGATGAAGCAGGCGTTTTTAAGGGCCGGCACTCATATGACGGAGCGCAGCGCAGCGCATTTTTTGCTGTCAAACTATTATCGTCATTGTCCCTTTAGAAATAATATCCAAAATTAAATAACAGCAATTTATTTCTGAGGAGCATGGAAGCGCATGCTCGCGCATCCGCGCGCATTCGCGCGCATCCGCGCGCATTCTCCCAGTAATTAGCGCGAATTTCGGCTAGTGTGTGATTCGTTAAGAAAATTTCGCGGGCATGCGCTGCGCTGCGCTGCGCTGCGCTCCGTCATATGTGCGCCGGCCCTAAATCCGGAAACTCTAGGATTAGAAAATTATATACCTACTATTATCAATATTGTAATCAAAATTGATCGGAGAGAAAATTTAATTGAAACTATGTCCAATTTTTAAAAATGATAAATTTATCAAGGGTATTTGATTGCACTCAAATTTAAATTTATTAATATACAGAGTTATTTGTAAGAATTTATTTACTGTAAATGGCGGCGGACACTACGACTCCCCCATAACATCTTAGGGCAAGGATGTGGCTGAAAAACAGCGCAGCATGGAGTACAGATTCCGTGTTGGCAAACGCTGAGCCACCTCCTTTTGTCTCTACAATCCTATGTGCCTATTTTTACTATGTACATAAATATTAAGTTTAATATGTAAATGCACCCTTATAACTGTAACCTGTGTGTTTGAGGCAATAAAATCATTAATATTATTATTATTAATATAAGTATTTAAGGTCTAATGAGAGAGAGTATAACCCATTATAGTCCATCTGCTGGGCACGGGTCTTCTCTCAGAATGAGAGAGTTTAGGCCATAGCCCACCGCGCTGGCCAAGTGCGAATTGGTGGACGGTAAGGTCTAATGACGGTTGAGGAATATGCAAGTGCACTCTCAGAAGCCTATGATCCGCTTTAACAGCTTGGCTCTAGCTTTGACATTGATAGAAGCCTACCTTAAAAAAGATTATGAATATTTATAAATTTATGAATAAAGTAAACAAGGTGTGTGTTATTCTATCATGCACAAACAATTGAATGAATGCGTATTTCTTTCATAAATTATAAGTCCAGAAATGTTTTGGCATATTTCTGAACCCAATTCTTAAATCCATATAGACGTATTGGCGGATATTCAGTAGGTAGGTAGGTACTTAAGCATACGCCCTGTAGTTCCGGGATCAGAATAGGGCTACGGCATCCCCTGCCTGTCGTAAGAGGCGACTAAAAGGGGCTTCCGGGGTTGCAGACGGCTAGAGTGGGAGCTCGAACCGTTCGGTCAGGCAATCCCGGGAAGGGCGGCGGTATGTGTGGTCGCATACCGTCGTAAAGGGTAGACGGAGCGGTGGGCCCAGCCGCACATCTGGGAGGAGCCCGATGGAGCAATGCGCTCGGAGGATTCCGGTTGAAGTCGTTTCGAGATCCCGGAGTCCTCCTTTTCAGCGCCGAGGACGGCCACCGCGGAGGTTTTAGTGCGGTAAAAATCCCACATAACCCTGCGTCGCTCCCACGGCGTCGAGTACCTTTTGAAGGTTTCCCCCTCGAAAACAAAAAAAAAAAGGTACTTAAGCATATTTTAAAATATTTTTTAAAGCGTACGCGTATAATTTATAATACGTTTGAATTAATAATGATTAAATGCATTGTATTGTATTTCACTATCACTACATAGCATATAACAAAGTCGCATCCCGCTGCCTGTCCCTATGTATGCTTAAATCTTTAAAACTACGTTACGGATTTTAACGCAGTTTTTTTAGTAGATATAGTGATTCAAAGGGAAGGTATAATACAAGCAAAATATTTGACTTAGGCGGAACGAAGTTCGCCGGGTCAACAGGTTAAATAAAATATTGTACATTTATTTAACTTACCTACCTATAATATACTCAGACTCATATCATCAGACAGGCTGCAATTGTTACCACTATACTTACTACCGAGGAAGCCGTGATAGACACCGTAGAGCAGTGATAGCCTAATGGTAAAAAGCCTCTTGATCGCAAGGTCTGAGTGAGAGTGATTTTTATAAAATGTGCGTAAGTATTAGAATTAATTATCACTGCTTTTCGGTGAAGGGAAACATCGTGAGGAAACTTATACACCCGAGAGTGCTTTATAAAAAAACAGTTCTCGGAGCCAGCGTGGTGGACTATGGTCTAAAACTCTCATTCTGAGAGAAGACCCGTGCCCATCAGTGGGACAATGATGGGTTGACGAGAGAGAGAGAGTCAGACTCTACATAGATTTAAGTTGGTACTTTACTTTCCTGTTTTATTTCTTGTATATTTTTCTTTTATAACGTTGTTACTTAATTTATACGGCCTATTTATAAGGCCTAAACTACGTTTTAGCTTCCATACCGCCCTAAAATCAACATCTTTAGCAGACTTACAACCAGACAACTTTTCTATTCGCCGGAACCATTTAACTCCGCTGGCAACAATTGGATAGTAAAATTAGAATAAAACCATTGATTCGAACGCTCTAGCTTCGAATTTTCAAATTTGGAACGAGCGCTGCCATCTTCTAAATTGCCGCCATAAATGCGATAATTGGATAATCTCATGGCCAGTAGCTAACTGAAAACGATTTTATTGGTTGTTTTAAATGTTATTTACCAAACTTTTACAACTCAGTCCTATTTAAATCTGTAAGGATGAGACCTTATTGATTTACATAAACGTTGTATCTGTTTTTTAATAATAAATACAATAAATTATGTTATGAACATTACGTAAGTAGTAACATTACGTAAGTAGGTATGTGCCCTTGATTTAGAAAACCAACATTTATCAAAGTGGTTTAATTTAAACTCATACATTATATAAGAGCGAAAATGATCGCTTCATAATTTAAAAGTAAAATTAGCAATTAATCAGTATATTGTTATTCATGCCCCACCTTACTTAATCACCTTAAATAAATTCACACGGCTTATACTCGTACGATTATTCATTTCTCACGTGTCTACATTGGGTATTTTAAATACCTATCGTGGCTCAGACTGCTAAGTGAAAAAATATGAAGATGTACGTACCTATTTCACATCTTTTTATAACTCGTTAATTACACGCAACTATGACAGTAAATACAAATCGCATTTACAGATGATATGTAGGTACTATCTGCTAAATTTCTTAATATTTAGTTATATAAAATAAACATGAATTTCATAAAATGGTATATTGCATTAGTATGCATTTACTGTCATCTAGTGAAGTAAAAACGATTTTCAATCAGTCAAACTCTTTAATTTAACAACTTCCGTTTGTATCCGATAAGTTATCATGTCTCGATTTTACAAAAAAAGGTATTTAAAAAATGAGCTCAAAGGTGAGATCACATAAAAAAGGAAAAAAACAAAATCTATTCTCACTTCTCAGTTAAAACGGCAATAAATTATAACACTGGCTGCGACAGAGCTCATTTCGGCCTGTATAGGCGAAAGGATCGAAAAAAATGGAGCGTTCGAAATTTAATTTATTCAAAATTGAAACGTCACGGCGTACAAAGGCACGCACACAATGGCGGCCGGCCGGTGAGTGTTAACACGAAAATTAAATGCTGATATCACAATTAATCAAGGGCCATATTAATAATTGGCTATTCAGTACGGCGAGGTGTCAAATTATATAGTTCAATTAACCGCCCGTGGAATAGAATAGGGCGTGTTTTGCTCTGTTTATAAATACACGGAACTTGTTTCACTTTGTAAGGCGATTCAATCGAATTATTTTGAATATTTAATTTTGTTATATGATTCTTGTATGTCTGAGAATTGATTTGTCTAAAGGCTTTGGGTAGTTCGAGTTAGCAAATTGCAGCAGTTTATTGTATGAAAAAGTGCCTAATTCAGATCTCATTCAGAACAATATATTTAGATAGTAATTGTTTTAAAAATGATAATATTATTTCGACAACCATGTTAGATTCCAATAATGCGCCGTACATTGCGAGATAATAGGTTTTCAAATAAAATACAAAAGTAAATGTAAAAGTGTAACTAAGTTTCTGGTTAAATATAAATTCGTTTTCGTAGGACTAAAAGTTTAAAATATAATCTACCTACATCTACAGGACTGCATCAGAAAAAGAGTGACGTTTTTCGAGCGATGTGTATGAATGGACAAACAAACATTACCGTCTTTTTTTTAGTGGGTAATCCTCATAGATGCCCAGCCGCTCGGGGCAGCAGCTGGGTTATGCCGGACTTTTACCGGCTACCCTCACTGCGTTATCCTCTCGCACCGTACGGCGGGAACACGGGCACGCTTTTGCATTCATCTGCGAACCCGCCGGTGCCTGGCCGCTCCCGCAGCCCCAAAATGGAGCATGGAGCTCCCCTCCAACAGCAAGGTGCGCCAGAAAAGAAAGGCGCGCCTTACTTCCAAGGCCCTCATCCGCAGGGCGAGGGACCTACCCTGAGACTGCCACTCAGGAACCGCGGGCATGGGCCAAGGCATGGACACTCCCAAAGCCTTCTAAACCTTACAGGCACCGACCTCCCACACCCAGCGGCGGATCCGCTCTTTGGTTCCGCCGCAAACAACCAAACGGCAGCAGAGGACAGGGAGGACGCCAACGACACACCGCATTTCCTCTTGCTCTGCAGTCCAACCGCCAACGCATCTGACGGTGCGCCCCCTTTCAGTCACGGGAGACAGGGTGCACGGCAACGACACACCGAGACACCTCTCCTCCCGCGACTCCTCCTAGGTGCAGAGGCCAGAAAACACCGGCCCGCGGCTCCCTCGGATGCATCCAGAGTGGGCCTAGGACAAACTCACTCGGAGCGTCCCCTCCCTGAGATCCCTCTTGGCTTCACCGTGGTTCTCCAAGCCACAGTTACTGAGCCCCCTCATCATGACAAGATCCCTTCGAGGGGGAAACATTACTGACTACAATAACTACCTACGTTTGTTACCGTGTACCTAGAAGGTAGGTTCTAATTTGTTTTTTTTTTTTAAATTAGAACCTTCCTTCAGATTGTTGTTTTATAATAAACTAGCTGACGCGGTAATTTATTTTATTGTATATGTTATGGGCGTAGCTGTAGCTTTATTAAGGAGAAATCTAAGAGTTTAAAAACAATAGAGGCCATTCTTTTTAAAGATGTTCTATTTTCTCGCCTACGCTGAGTAGAAAGAGAGGTCACCCCCATTATATACCTCCTTAATGTTTATTAAATACCAACACTACATTCCACGCGATTAGAACGGTCTTGCGAATCAGCCATATAGATTACCAAGGGTTCAAACACACATATTAAAACCATGACATATACACATGCCACATTATAATGTATAAGAATACGGTACAGCCGTAAATGCTGACTATTAAATAATATTTTATTATCAACTAATACCTTATTAACTGAGGTTCGTAATCTTCACAAATGTCTTTAAGTTATCGATGTTTTTGAATCTATTACTCGGTTAGGGATGGGACTTTACATGTGTAAACTAAATAAGATGAAAACCAATAACTAACTAAGTTATATGTTAATATGTCAAATAAGTGACACAATTAATATGATGTGTTATTACGAGAGAGGTCATGGTGAAGGATAACTGAAGGTATGTAAAGAAAATTACATAGTATCTGCATAACACCTGGAAGAAACAAATCTAGAAGATTTTTCATAATTTAAATAAACTTAAATGCTAAAAATGCTGGTAATAATAGCATTATTTATTATTTATAAAAAAAATGCAGTCATGAAAATTTACAAAATTTTAAAAATTTACGTACATTTTTGTTGATTTATTAAAATCAATACATTATTTTAAAGAAGTGGTATTAAACTCGTTAACTATAAAATAAAACTTAACTATTTACAATTAATGAAACGCACATCACTATTCACTGGGTTTGGACAGTCGGTGACACAAGTGATTATTTATGGCCGATATATTTTCGGGATTAGTGAGAAAATTATTTCACATTAGACCCGTTTGACTGAGATGAGGTGAGCGAGGTGTTATTTCGAGGGTTATTAGTTCCTCTCGTTATGGTCTGGAGAATGTTAATTTTTTTTCATGTTTACTGTGTTATGGCCATAGACAATTATTATGCGTATTCACATCTAATTGTCTTTGGCTGGATTGTGACCCCGCTAAAATAATTTATTTGGACAGGGGGCATTTTGGAATTACAGATAAAATATTCAAACGAAATTCAATTTAATCCATGCGTTGTTTCTTTGGTAGAGGTTACCTAAATTTAGGTAGTCTGTCTTACAAGAATTTCTGTGTATTTATAATATCCTTTCATTAATAATATGACACCACAATTAGGCTACTTTTTGGTAAAATACTTGTAGCCATTACGGCCACTATCGTCAAATTTTCTCTTCTTGTCAGTAAGAGAATTTAATTTTTATGGTTTTAGCAAAAATTTAGCGAAAATATTAATTTTATTCTAGGACTCATAAGAATGGAGATATAACTTCATTTAACTTTTTATTTAGTGTATTGAAGGAAAGTGTACAGCGTTGTGTTTGGTGGTATGTCTTTTAGTGGCAATGACCACTTACCATCAGGTGGATTGCACACTTTTCCTACCTAAAATTCTTTAAAGCTACCGTTGCACAGACTTATTTATAACAATATCATGACATTTATCGCACAATGAAAATGAAAGGCACCAAACTCTAAAATTGGGAAAATTTACTTAAATACTTTAATCTACTATTACCGTAGTTTATCGTCTAGCGAATGTAAAAGTCATGTTTTTTCGCAAGAAAAAAAAAAACAAACGTAAGTGTATGTCCCTATAATTTAAGGAATTTCCAAAGAAAAATGCGAACACAATTTTGTTACTTATTTTATTCTCACTGTGTTATGACAAATGCTTAACATTTTGACTTAAAGTTTTTGATGTTGCCCATCTGTTAATTTATGCATACCGGTGATGAAATGATATAAAATTCTCATGTAGTGCCACGAATCATCTTTATTACTTCATACAAGGCCCACCAAATTACAGTCATCTCCGCGCCTCAAAACGATCGATAAAACAGAAAAATCTCAGTCGATTTGTTATTGCTACATTAGATTCCGGCAATCGTTTGGAATAGTGATGTAACGATTGTTATTAATTGTACATTCGCAAACGCGAATGCGAATAGAATAGTAGGGGATCCTACTTACAGCGGATGCGAATGGAATATTCTGTATTTTTTTTAATTTGATGGTAACACGGGTGCTGCTAAAATATTAGCGTAGGAAGCGTAAAATGTAGACCTATTTTAGTAAAAGCTTTTATTTAACTAAAATGTTTGTGGGTAAGTATGCAAGGATGTAAGTATGTATGTAAGCCTATGTAAGTATGTGTGTTTAGGTCAAATCTTGTAACCTGAATTTAACCTACTTCTCAGTGTCCGATTGTACAATTTCTGTCATATAAAAGCTTGCTGTGAGATTGTCCACATTAAATTTTTCTTAGATCTAGGTCTGTGATTTCCTGAACTAATGAGGCGACAAGCTTTTATAGGGTAAAACATTGAACGATGCGATGTAACAAAATGATGGATTTGATTACTAAAAAAATCATTATTTTTCTTTTCAGTGCATTAGGATAAAAACTTGTTTTAAAAAATATTTTTTTAACATTATTTCATTTAGTCGTCAAACTGCAGTTCGACTTAAATTTATAATAATGACGACCTTTTTTTCAGTCATGAAACCGCAGTTCCACACCCGCACAATTCTTGCGAAGCCGAATATGTAAAACTATTCCCATATTCACGAATGCAGATGCGAATATTCCTTACATCACTAGCTGGAATCGAAAAATACGGCTAACGGCGCGGATAAAGTTATTAATTAATCGAAAATTCGATATTACAGACTCGTTATGAATTTTAACGCACGCAGTAATGAGTTCCAACGTGTTAATATATCTTCGTTAGTTGACATCGCGTTTAGATAATTAAAATTATGCAATCGAATCGCCCATTAATGTGGACGGCGGCACGGATTTCACACTTTATGACAAAAATATTTGATTGTCTATGGAAATCTGAATATTAATAGATATTTGTAATAAATTGATCGTTATACGCAAATCAGAGGTGTCAGGATTTAATTAAATCGGTGATACAAAGGAGAAAAAAAAATACTGTTAATAAATATGTAAATGGTGTTTGAATTTCCTCCTAACATTTCTGACTTCTCCGAAAGACGTAAAATAAACTCAGTAGGATAGGTTTTTTTTAATACTATGATCTTGCAAGTAAAGTATACCAGGTGGTAGAACCAGTGTTGTTCGACCGGAGAGGTACCAGCGCCATGCTTATTTCTAGCGTGAAGCAGTTCCTGCGTTTCGGTGAAAGGGTGTGGTTATCGGCACACTTTTTATACGAGGCGACCATCATAGCCTCGACAGTAGCAACGCATCTGTGATTGACTTCAGATAGAACCCATGTTCTATGTGAAGTTCCTTAAATATGTGGCAATGACCACTTACCATCAGGTGGATTGCAATTTTTTGCTACTTCAATCTTATAAAGAATATATACCTATAGTAATAGTTATGCTGTCTACGTTATAGTAACGGTCTACTGTCGTCATCTGAAGTTAACTTCAAATGCATTGGAATTTTATCTAAAGTCAGTCACAGAGGTAATGCGGGTTAGAAAGTTCAAAATGTTAAACCGCAATTGTAAATTTAAATTATGAAAATAAAGAAAAATGATGTTGATGGTATACAAAATAACACGCCTAGTTATTTGTATCTAAAACCAAAATTGACATGTCATGTATCTCATTAAATTTCTACGCATTATAATAATATTTACATTTTTTATATATCGATTTCGTTTCACACTTAGAATATTAAAATTGGGAGAATTCGCGTCTTGAGAACAGCGTCTTTTTGGAGAGTTTTTGTATTTTGTAGACCACTTTGGTTTATGTTTTTTAAGTATGTACCTCATTTTAATGGTTGTAGTACTCTTATTGGATTGACACCGAAAGCACCACGTTAGCGTCACCTCTGTTTCTTTCTGCCTAAAAACAGCGATGCTGTGCACTGCTGTTTTCTGGTGTGAAGTACATATGTAGTAGAGATCCTGGTCTGAGGCGATCCAACGACCTCATCGGTAGTAATACCTCAGGTGGGACTTTGATCTTACTTATTATTGATTACGTATGTCCATGGGTAGTAGTGGCCCCTTAGCGTTAAATAGACTGCATAGTTTACTATTGCCATATTATAAATAAAAAAAAAATACCCAAATTTACAAAAAGAAAAAAAAGTTTGATGAATATATGTATTTCACAATGGATACAATACATCCATGCATTTCTTTCTGTTATTTGTACGTAGAAAATCTACTTGGTGTTTTCTATATGTTTTCTGTATTCTTAGGTCACTCATTAACATTTTGTGACGTTTTCCCAATCAATTCAAGACCTTGGGCGATTAACGAATAAATTACGGTTTAATCCCAAATATTATATTTATTACATGCATATGTACAAAAATACATTTGTCTATCTGTTCGGAATTGCCAATTGCTACAGGCCATAACAGAATTTGTGATTTATTTGCCCATTTATAAATAATACGATGATTTAAGTACTTATAAGTCAGACAGACAAATCTGCTGACTTATAAGTATCCTATCCATCTCATATAGAATAATGACAAACTTTAGTCTTATAGGGATACCTAACTCGAATCATGGGATCATCTCTGAAATTCTCTCTTTAAATGCTGATACCTCCCCATCCTTATCTTTTTCTGTTGTAAGTTCTAAAAAGGTCACTATTTTTGTCACGTTTATGGTTATGCTTTGAGATTCCTACCTCTACACCCGTTTCCCACTAATAGAATAGAATAAAATAGAATACTTTTTATTGCTCACTAGAAACAAATAGAAACACAACAAAAATATACAATATATAATAAGTTATATGGCTTTTATAAGATAAGTTGTATGGCTTAATAGCAATATTAAGAGCTGGTAACTTTTGGTTTAAGGTTATAGTAAGGGAGAAATATTTTAGACATTCCAACTTAATTCTCACCTATTTTTAGTGGAAGTAGTTCCTGCGTTTCTCTGAGAGGTTGTGGTTGCCGGTTCACTTTTATAATTCCATCTCAATCCTAGGGAGTAGCAACACATCTGCTACTGACTTTAGTTAAAACCTCTGTTTTGTATGAAGTTGCTTACACGTGTACATGGGCGGCAGTGGCCACTTACCATCCGGTCGATTGAAAGCTTGTTTGCTATTTCAATAAAACCAAAAAGACATATTATGTTATCAGCATGCATAGCCAAGCGTGACTGAAGCAAAAGCTTAGGAGAGGCCTATGCACAGCAATGGCGTAAAGGTATCAGGTCAAGTAACTGCTTATTTCCAACCTCCTTATTACAAATAAATAATTAATTTATTGTAAGAACTTACTTAAAACAAGACATTACTTAAAGCAAAAACTATTTCCGACTGGACGTCATACGTTTACTAAACAAGGCATATTGGTTTCTTAATAAATTTTATAAATATTCAAATCAAACTGTAAGATATAATTAAATATTTTTATGACATATTTATCGTTATACTTAACGACCTAATTAAGGTTGTTTTGCTATAATTCGATTTGTTATTTAATATTATATCTATTATAAAATGGCTGTCATAAAGTGTTAAAGGAATGTCATAAATGTCGAATTAATTATTTATTTATGAATATAAATTATATAAACTGGAATCATCCTATTATGTTTTGCTTGAGATTTTACTTAATAGATTATGTTTGTTAATAGTTATAATACTTACAGGTCTTATTTTAAGTGTAAGTAGGTATCTTTTGACGACCCGCGTGGCGCAGCGGTTACCATACCGGTGTGACGCGCAATGGGTCTCGGGTTCGATTCCCGGCCAGTCTGAATGATGAGTTTAGATTCCTCTTCTGGGTCTGGGTGTTTGTGTATTCGTCTTATGTGTGTCCATGGTACCCACGACACAGGAGAAAATCTTACTGTGGGGCTATGAGTGTAGAAAGTGTGAGTGTGTGTGTGTGTATCTTTAAGTAGGTACAACACTTTTTCCGAGGGTGGATTTTTTGGCTAGGGCTTGTACCCACAATTAAAGGAAGTCTAGATATATTACCTTTTTTATAGTCTGGATTATTTTAGTCCAGATGCACTTCCTACAACTGAGGAAAGCCTGGAGTATGTTCGACTACGCTGCTCCAATACAGACGAAATGATATTATGAAAGTGAGCTTGTGGCTAACTAGAGTTTGATGATATCAGGCAGCCTTTAAAACTTATGTCCAACAAGTTTTACGATTCCCTCCAAAGCAGGAAAGCGTATAATATAATATTTTGGTACTACCCATCCAAATAAAAAAAAACGTGATGCACTCGGGGACTGCCGCGGTAAAGCTATTGCATAGCATTTTTATCAACTTATGCAAATGTATTTTTTCTTCGATATTAATTTTGTTTTTTTCTTTGATACTATATACCTTCTCACAAACAGCTGCCTACATATTCGTCCGATCTCCGAGCAGTTCGTCTCGATCCGTGCCAACTTCTTACTGTCGTACTATATACATACATACATACACGTTAAGCGAACGCTCGGCCTCGCTACATGGCACGCGGAGTGGGCGTGTTAGGGTTTTTTCGTTACGGAATGCCTTGATTCGGTCGCCGCGCTTAAAGCCTGCGATAAAAGCTATGCAATAGCTTAAAAGAAGAAGAAAAAGAAATAATCACCACTTAAGTATTTTATGGTAAATACAGTTTTATGAATATTATAAATGCGAAAATTTGTCATCATTTATGCGTGTTTGTTACTATTTCGTGCAAAAGCTATTGGTTGGTTTTTGATGACATTTGGTACATGATTTATGGTCTTAATACATAGTAAATTACGGTGATAGACGTGACCGAAGCAGCCGAAACCGCGATAAAAGTATTTGTTATTTAGTAACAAATAAGTACTATAATTTAAGTCTCTCGTTAACCCATTATTGTCTCACTGCTGGGCACGGGTCTTCTCTCAGAATGAGAGAGTTTAGGCCATAATCCTCTGCGCTGGCCTAGTGCGAATTAGTGGACTTCACACACCTCCGAGAACTTGTTTTTTAAAGTACTCTCGGGCGTATAGGTTTCCTCACGATGTTTTCCTTCACCGAAAAGTAGTGATAATTAGTTTCTAATACGCACATAATTTTAGAAAAAAGTTCAGTGGTGCATTCCTGGGTTTTAACCTCAGACGTCCCGAGAGGGCAACTCTCAGCCGATAGGCTATCACTGCTCTACAATTTAAATATCTTTAACGATATTCTCTAATGACTCTTATACTTTTAACACATATAACAAACGATTACGATATAAACATTAACATTATATTTATAAGGTGTGACTCGGCCAATATGTCTGCTCGATTGAGCTCGCCTTTTCTGAATTTAAAGTGATTTATTATTCAGTCTATTCAATATAAAAGTTGCACCGTTTTGTTTGATACTAGCTGATCGATGTGGTTTTATTCGTTATTGGTATATCTTTTATATTATTTAAAACACACAAGCTTTCTACACTCATAGCCCCACACTAGGATTTTCTCCCGTCGTGGGTCCCATGGACATACACAAGACGAATAAATAAACACGCAAACCCAGAAATTGAATCTAAACTCATCATTCAGATACCTGTCTGGCCGGGAATCGTACCCGGGAACCATTGCTTGTCAGACCGGTATTTTAACCGCTCCGCCACGTGGGTCGTCAATTTTACATGTTGTACATATTTACATACACATATTATACCTTTTTTTTCTTTTTCTTTTGATATCGAGGAGGAAACCTTCGAAAGGTACCCGACGCCGTGGGAGCAACGCCGAGTTATGTGGGATTTTTACCTCACTAAAACCCCCCCGGTGGCCATCCTTGGCTCTGTGTGGAGGACACCGGGATCTCCAACGGGCCGCTGCCGGTGTCCTCCGAGCGCAATGCACTCTTCGGGCTCTTCCCAGTGAGCATTGTATTCAATGCGCCTCTCTGGTGTTTACAATAGCATGTGGCCACACATGCCGTCGTCCTACACGGGGTCGCTTGGCTGGACGGTTCGAGCTCCCACTCTTACCGCCCGCAACCCCGAAAGTCCCTTTTAGTCCCCTCTTACGACAGGCAGGGTATACCGTAGCCCTATTCTGATCCCGGAACTATAGGGATAACACATATTATACCTACATGTTTATTGTAGGTAGCAGTGATAGAGTAATAGTGGAAACGGGCTCTTAATCCATGGTTCCAAGTTCGAGTAACAGGCACGTACCTACCATTGATTTGTTTTAATGATTTGCATAATAGAAATTAACTACAGTTGCTGTACGGTCAAGGAATCGTGAGAAAACATACAAACATAAACAAAACAATTCATTAAAATAATCGAAAAGGTGTGTGAACTCTACCAACTCGCACTTGCCAGCGCGGTGCTAAGACCTATGTCCATCAGTGGGACAATAATGGGTTGGCGACGATTGTGAAGTTGTACGTGAGCTATCATTGAATTTAATGTATAAGTGTTTTATTATACTTAACATATATACTGTGGGCACTTCACCCACATTTCATATAATACGTGTATGCATTTATTTATTTACACTACACTTTTTTTTTTTTTTTTTTTATTATAACACAAAAACTCCACAGACTGATCGTCCGTGCCTTTTATCACAATAGTTCTTCTTTTTTTTTTTTAACAATAAGTCTTTATTTCTTAGCTCCACGTTAGGCCATCGCTGCCACCATCACACCGTCGTGTGCGGTGGTGACAACGTTGGCAATTAAAGAAATCTTACAATTACGCTTAATATATATATATAGGACCATTCATCATCTTTATTTACATGGTGTGTATAATTCAGTGCATTGTACATAGATGTATATGTGTTGTAATTTTTTTTTTTTTTTTTACGTATAATGCTAATAAGCTATTTGTATATAATTCTAAGGACACTACACTCTAATTACATTGTTGTTACTGTAAGTTGCGATTTAATTCTTTCCGGAGGCCACTTCGAACGTGCAATTTTTCTTATCTATGATTTTTGAGTCCCTGCTACGGATTGCCATGGAGATGTTATAATCTTCCAGCCTTTCATCGGTGGCAGTCATAGCTCTTAGGATGAACTGAGCTACGGCGTCATCGCTGTAGTCGGTGTAGTAAGTGCAGCTGGTGGTATGACGCGATACTGCCACTACTGCGTGGGGGACGCTGTTGTGCAAGTGGAGGTGCTTTGTGGAGGCACGCACAATTACCGTCGTCTCGCTCGTTAATCCCTGTGCTTCGTGTATGGTCAGGGTGCGCGATCCCTCCCCACTCCCAAAGCCCTCTTTCTTCAGACTCTCCTTCTCGGCTTGGGTGTGTACCAAGTAGAGTGTCCTCTCGAGGGTCTTTGGGATCAGCGCATCGGTGTACCTCTTCAGCTTCAGGGATCTCATACGCGACGTGGACGAGTATATGCCCCTGTATACCTCGCTTAGGGCATACGCTACGTCCACCGGATTCCTGTGCGTGCACAACAGTTCTTGGCTTATCCTGGTTATCTGGTTTGGTCGACAGTATCGCAGTTCGAATAGGTTGTTGCGTTCTATGAACGGCAGCTGGTTAACATCTCCGAGGAGCACCACTTCCTCCGCTCCGGTCAGTCTTATCGCCATCACAATGGCTCCGAAATGGTTCATGAGTACCTCGTCGACTAATAGTCGTCTGCAACTGCCTTTTGAACCATTTACTAGTATCGAGGCCAATGTGCGTACCCTTGATGTGGCAAACTTTCCGGACTTTCCAGTGCGGAGGACGAGTCTCTCTCGGAGGTCTTTCGCTGCCTCCGTCGTAGTTGTGATAACAATGTCGTTTTTGTCCTGAAAGTTATTAACTATCCAAGTCGATTTCCCGCCGCCCGGAACCCCATTAATCCACGAGAATGCTGGTAAGTCCCATGTGTCTGGAGTGAAGCCGCCGCATTCGCCGGATAGGCTATCCGCCATCGCTAGAATTTTTTCGTCTAGCATTATCCTGGTGCAGCGGGCTATCACTACTAGGGGATCATCAGTTGGGGTGTGAAATTTGTCCCGGCCTATTCGCTCGCTCTCCTCTTCGTCCTTCGCAACGAACCCTCTGGTTGCGCTGTAAGCTGCCATGTGACTTCCAGTTTCCTCGCCTGCAATCGTCTGGGAGGTTTCGTTGTTGTATATGGCTGCTTCTGCTTTCTCGAGTCTCTCTTTTAGTAGCCTTATATCTTTGTGAAGGAAGGATTGCATGATGTTATGGCATGTCCTGTTGTTGTCCTCCTTTGTCGCTACTGTTAATGCTTTAAACTCGAGAAATGCGTTTATAAGGTGGTCCAGAGGGTTCTTCGCTTCCCGGAGAGTTGGCGGTTCGACCAGGCCTTTGTCCGCTTTCGTCATGGCGGTCTTTGGCTGTAGATTTACACTACACTGTACACATACAGTAACACATACATGTAATGTTTATGTAATTATATTTACTAGTAAACCCGTAGCATCAGTCGAAATTCGACTGTAATTTAAATTAAAAAACTAAACTTCATATTGTAACTTCATATATAAAAAGAGGTTTAATTAGCTAAGCCGCATTTAAAAGCAATAGCGGTATTTTGACAAAGACATCTGACATTTTTGACGTTATGTGTTTTCATAGTAAGACATTGAATGTTCTATTTCGTTTACTATGTATGTGTTTGTGACAAATGCACGGTAGTGTGTGTAATGTGTTTTTAGTTGATTTTATGTATGATATATGCATTATTTGAAAAAAAATATTAACATTCTGCACTCCTTCTCTACGTCCACTATAGCCGTGCAAAATTTCATACTAATCCGTCCGCGGCATATTACTTAAAAATCCGTCACAAGATTTTGCTTCACGTATTAGTATAATAATATACATTCGACATACATATACATACACATACATGACATACACAACAAGCACCGCGACATCACGTCGGGGTCACCACTTTGGCAAAGGGAGATCTCCCGCCAGGCTAGGTGATCATGCCTGGGGAGCGGCCGTGCTCCGACAGTTGATGTTCGGAACTTGTATATATGCAGGATTCTGAGAATGCTTCGATAGCGTGTTTCAGAATACTAGTAGCGCCATCTCTTGATGAGTAGCGGGAGGTCGCCACAATACTATAGATAAGTATAATTATTAGGTAAGCTATATAGGCAACATATACCTATACTAACCAAGTCCTTTTTTATAATCATCGTACTTATACCTAGTAAGAATAAAACTGGCCAAATAGACAGGAATATGCAGTAACTAGGAATATAATTATATTATTTGATCTATAAGCAAAAATATAAGTTATTTTGAAATTTCATTTATTAATCATCTAATGTTCTAAAATAAGTGATTTATCATTAAATTTTATCAAAATAAGTTTAATCATTTTAATAGTAATCATAATTTTCTTTAAATACAGACAGAAAAATATTCCCATAGGTACTGTATAAATAAATATTAGGTTACAAACTGTAATGTATTATCATTCGCCGATATAGATACTATTTAATCATTTCAATCTAGATATTGATAGATAGATAGCTCGTAATAATTTGTTACATAATACGTTCCAAACATATTTCAACATAAAAGACAGGCATGTTCATAAAAGTCGATCGAAGAGTGTTAATTCAGTTATTTGTTTAAGTACATGATAAATTATTGAGGTCTGTATAGGCCGCAGAATAAATATTAATTCGGCCATCGGCCCAATGGGACCGGTTTTTTTTAATACCCATAAATCATACTTGTCCTCTAGCATTTGAGAGATATATCTTATTTAATTTAAAATCTTTAATCCTATTGGTATAGAGAAATTAATATGGCGATGTTAAAATTGTTATTTTTGTAGGTTTTACGATCCGGGAAATTGTTAAGTCGGCTTACAGATAATCTTCATGCAAATTAATTGTAAAGTTGGTTTTAGTTCTGTTTGGGAAATGACTTGAATAGTTTAGGACTGTTTAGTAAAAGCATTTCTGATTTTACGACTGTTAACATGCGGTCAAGTTGAAGATTAAGACACGTAAACGATATTCGGTAGATATAAACACACGAGTGAGTTTTGGTTCTTGTGGTAAGTACAGAGTATAACAGAGTTGTGTAACAGAGTTTTTTTTATCTGATTGCATTAGCAAACGAGCGTGCAGTCTTCCTGATGGTACGTGGTCACTTGTGCCCATGGATGTCTATAAGCAACCTCAAACATAACATGGGTTCTATCTGAAGTCAATCACAGATGCGTTGCTACTCCCGAGGACTATGATGGTCGCCTCATATAAAAGTGTGGCAGCAACCACACCCTTCCATCGAAACGCTAGAAATGCTTTACTCTAGAAATACGCTAGTGTGGTGCTGGTGCTTTCCCGCTCGAACTACACTGGTTCTACTACCTGTAGTAGGTATGTGGTATTTTATGTGGCTCCGGGATCAATTTCAAAATGGTACTCCTATCTTAATAAGAGTATAAAGAAATTAGGTATAAAACACATATAAGGGTTAACAATAACAACCAACATGTATCATAAGAACATTTAAAATAATAAAATAGACCAAATCCTCTTCAGTTCACCAATTCGCACTTGGCCAGCGCGATGGACTATGGCCTATAACTCTCCCATTCTGAGAGAAGATCCGTGCCCAGCTGTGCGACAATAATGTGTTGTACCTAAGACCAAATCTTACGGGTTCACTTACTGATCAGATTCTCACCAATACGTAAAATAGGCAAGGAGGCAAGAAATGAACTCGCCTTCCCGTCTGCCTTATTTACAGCTGACCATACAGATCGCATTCATAAGCAGCGCTGTTTCTTTCTTATATTTATAAAGCTGTCAATTTCCAAGCCATTTCGGGTTAAAGGCGCAGATGTAGACGATCGTAACTCAGGAAAAAACGTTAAGGCGGCGGCCTGGAAAGGGCCGACTTGCCTTAAATTATTATGATTTATGTGTTTTAGTGTAGCGAGCTCGCCTCCTTAATTATATATGAAGGTTTAACGAACAATGCTTGATGGCTGGTTAGGTCGGATAACCTTCCGTTGCACAAGCGTTTGTTAGCTACTGATCTTTATATTCGTTGTGTATCAATGCTGGTTACAGGTATCTCTGTGTGATATGTCAGTTATGGATTATGTAGTTATACCTACTTCAATCAAACTTCACGGGAAGCGGCTTCGAACGTTTACACTTATAATATGTAGGTGGATATCTAAAATATCTGAGAATATAATAAATAATTCTAAGATATGTATGTACGTGCTCTTTAGGTGTTTTTCTATTCTAGCTCTTCTCCAGCGATCATTTAGGTACAAGTTGTTATTAAATCTGAATAGAGAGTGAAATTGAAAACAGCTGGTTAACACTTAAGTCTATAAAAATACAATATGAAAAGTATAAAGTAGGAACATATATAAACATTTACATATGAATACCAGTAACGCGTGCGAGTACATCGAGGTGCTGCGACGCTACCACTGATATTACCCACGGACAAAAAAACATTTGCACGCGACAAACCTTTGATGATCGGACATACGTTTGTCTTTGAAGTTTTATGCTTCATCTCCAAGCGACTAACGAGGGCAGATTTATGTAACTAGTCAGTATAAATAAAAACAAAATAGCAATAATTGTGCGTCAATAAAAAAAAACAATATAGCACCTTAGCATACCTATCTCATTACCAGAAAACGTGGAACTCTGTAATAGTCTATTGCAACACGCTGCCGCGTGTTTTGATATTTGACTGCGGTCTATTTTTCCTTCTTTTAATAGTACATTTATTGCGTAGTACCATAGATTCTGGTAGTACCTTCGATCGAAGTACGTATTTGATCGAAGCGTAGTTCTCTCAGCGTTTTCTCGTTCAAGTTAAATAGGAAGAAAAATGCATTTACTGGCACTGGAAATACATTAATCGCTGAAATAATGTAATTTTTAAAATAGTAGACATGTACTTTCAAAAACTGTCAACATCACCACTGGGTGAGGCCAAAACATCATCAAAGCATCATCACTCTGCTCCATACCAGATATTTCATTGTACTTCTTTATTTGTATTATTGGCTTAAAAGTTATATTTGAAACAAATTATTTAGTGTACAATATCTATATTCTTCGATTGATACTTTGTTTAATATACATACTTTCAATATATATAATGTAACTTTTAATATTATATGTCAGTAGCAAATTGAAACTGTTTATCCACAAATAATTTAATGGACAATTTGGTACGGCACAAAAAGTACAGTCATATTATTATAGGAGTTAGTCACGGTTTGCGTCTTGGCTATATTGATAAAGTTTGAAATTTAATATCTTTTGCATTGTGTGGTTTATAATAGACCGTGCTTCGGCGTAGGAAATATTTTTTGGAATAATGCCAAGCATATTTCAGCTTAATGCAATATTTGCACTGCATTTGAAGGCTGCATAATTGGATATGGCATATTTATTTCTAATATACAAAGTCGCAAACACTCCACTTAATGATACGTGGCCACTGAGGCCCATGGACATCTGTTATCAAGATCAGAGTCTTGGCCGATGTAGGCTAAAGATGCAGGTCCCTGATGACTAAATTGGAACGTGTGAGATAAGTGTGAGTCATGTCTTCCTTATCACATCCTTGAGACTAGGACATAGTACATTAACATTGCTATTAGTAGGCAGAAATTGGTGTCGCTGCTGGTAATTACTTTGTCAATAACACTTAAGATTGCCAACGTAACCAAACAACAAAAAAAAAGTCTACCAAACACAGAAAAAAAATAAAGATAATCGGTTAACAAATTGTCGTTGCTTAGTTACATAATTATTTATAGACGAAGTTTGCTATGTAGGCAATAGAAGAAGTAAATAAATAGTACCTAGATCACGCAGGATGTACCACCGCCACACCTATTTCTAGCTCTTGTGCTTCGATGGAAGGATGTGGTTGCCGGCACAATTTTGTATGATCACCATCTTAGCCCTCGGGAGTAACAACACATCTGTAATTGACTTTAGATAGAACTTTATGTTCTACATGAAGGTGCTTACAGGAGTCCCATGGGCGGCCCTGACCACTTACAATCAGGTGGACTGCATGCTACTTCAAACTTATAAAAAAAAATGCAACCGATGAGATGAATAGTCACTCTTAACATCTGAAATTGATTCCGTTTCCGAAATTGATCCTAAGTGACATGACGTGAAGTAACATGGCGTTTCCATGCATCTTTCCTTAATTTTAAGTAACTACCCATTCAATTCGGATTGATTTCCTTTACACTATTAAGGTAATTTTCCTGTTAGAGTTGCTAATGTTAGTTAAAGTTAATTTTAGAGTTTAATTTAAAACCTAAGGTCACATTAATTAATAAGTAGGAAACGTCTCTCCGTGCGCGTCATATCAGGTCGGTTTCTCTGCAGTATCTTCAAAAACATTTCCATATGTTGAAAATAAGCAAATCCTCGCCTCGTGTCAATCCTCCATAAACACTCACAGAAATTACATCGCGTTATTTTATGTAAATGCATGTACTCTAAGTAAAATGTGATAATAATAACCTTCTTAGCTGTCAATCCGATTCGCTATGCCACAATCATGAGGAAATTCTGAATAGACTGCACCGTCCACGGCGTATGTGAACACGATAGAAATGGGACTTAAACTTCTGCCGCTCAAAATTTACTTTTCAACAAATTGTATCTCTGTTCCCTGGTTGAATTTTTAACCTTAACTCTTCAGGTTAAAGTTGTGAATAGAGTGCAGCGTCTGCGAGTGGAGTCAGATAGGAATCTCTCCGAGCGAGCCGGTGACCGCGCTTGTAATGACGATGTCGGCAAAGAAGTCATTATTCATTTTTTTAATACAGTGTTTTGTTGAAACGACATTTTCACTAGCGTAATCACGATTTGTACAGGTAATATATCAAGGTAATAAAAGCCACGTTATTACCGAGCGGTAAGTGTGCTGATGATTTTCAATTTGATGTCTTCATCGGCGCGTTGTTTTACTTCGATTTATTGAAGAATGCGACTTTATATCAGTATTAAGGCTGAGTGGTCATTAACTATGTCCGTAATGTATGCTTTTTGATTTAAACTCCGTTTTTTAGTTTGTTCACTATCGTTTTTATGTAATGCCATCTAGTTGATTAATTTACAGTATAGGTTATGACTCGTATCGGCCCAACCTACTGCTTATTAGTTTCTTAGAAGCGGGTTTGCTATATACTTAGGTATAATCAGGTAGGCCGTCACCTCATTTTCAAGAAGTTTTTGTGAAAGTGATGATAATGATAAAGAGGTGTGCCATAAAGTGGATTTTATCACGGTCTCTCTCCGGATACTTACTGTCGAGAGATGTGCTGATATGATTATATGTTTAAGTTGAGTTTTCACCAAGACGTTGCGGGTATCTTGAATATTTTGACAACAAATATATTAAATATTGAATGATGAAATTCTTTTTGGGAAAAATATAGTATCGGAAAAATATTGCAGATATTTTGTCAAGTGAACGGATATTTTTAGCCACTGTTTACCTGAGGTCAATAAAAAATTGACTCTTTTATAACCCAACCAGCGACAAAAGAACACGGCATTTAGTATATGGTTTTTCACATTGGGGTCTCATATTTCCACAGGTGACAGTGGCCACTCCCCACTAAGACTCCTCGTTTACTACTTCTATATTACAAAAATCCGTCTATTCATTATAAAACTTGTAGGTACTTTACTCACAAACAAACCTGAATGGTCCCTCCATTAAATAAAAACCAATTTTCTCATTCCAATAACACGTAAACTTTCTTATTTCAAACAAAACTGAAAGCTTTTAACTTACAATACAATGTATTTGAACCGCAACAAATAATAGTTCCGACTGTATTTGAGTTACAACATACTTCAGAGTAACCATTTACTGTGCACCTTGTAAAACGATTTCTTTTCGATTGTAAACCTTATTGTCTTGGTTATATGGCTTTTTTATGGGTGGTTGAGTGCATTTTTAAGATGGTTAAGTGCGTAAAGCAGCTGAATTTGCGGCAGTGATGGCTCAATCATCGGCGGCAGACTCTTAGTCCAAGAGCTCGTAATGAAATATTATTTCAAAAAATGTATAAGTATTTATGTAGTTTTACGTATCTATCGGCATATTTTCATGTACTTACGTGATAGGATGGTTCCGCATATTAAGGTAAAGTTTGGAATTTAGACCCCCCATCTACAGTGCGATATGTACAGGAATCTATATATTGTTTAAGGTTGGAAAATTTAGCTTTTCCTAGAAGGTAGATGAATCATGGTCAACTAGATTTGACTCCAATAGGAGTTACTTTAAAAAAAGACCATTAATCTTACGTAGAATCCTAAACGTGTTATATTTGTAGTATAGGGTAATCGCTCCGCTTTGACCGTTCTAATTATGCTACAATGCTATTTTAAACACTAGAAAGTAATTCAAGACATAGCAGAAACTGTAGCGATCTCTCAGTCTATAGGTGTTACTTGTATAGATGTGTCGTTTTGAAAACAATTTGCTTTACAATGTACCGCGTTTAGGTGTGAAGACTGTTTGTAAAGAAATATGTGGTTATTTTGGTAATAACACGCTTTTGACAGATAACTTATTGACTGAGCAAATTATACGTTGAGATTTTATTTTTTTATAAGATATGGAACTTGGAATAACGGTTTAGGCTACAACTTTTAGTGATCACGAATAATATAAATTTTACGGCAGTAAGGTTCACCAATTTGCACTTGTCCGGCGCGGTGGACTTTGGCCAAAAACTCTCTCATTCCGAGAGAGGACCCGTGCTCAGCAGCGGGACAATAATAGATTGATGATATAAGGCCCTTTAACATTCATACTCTGTGGTTCCAATGCTGAGGTAATTTTTGTCCCCTAAAAATTAAGTGTTAACCGTTGTGCTCTTCCTCTATTACATTATTTCACCGTACACCATCTGTAATTGCTATAAGGCAGATATCTGTAAGTGATAGAAATATTAGCAAGCTCGTACAAGTGCAGCAATAACAGCAGTTTTGGTCTCAAGAGTGCTCTAAGGCAGATATAAATATCAAAGTCAGTCATTCTAACGTAGTCCGTAGGACAACGCATGTGTAGCCTTAGGTAAGACTCAAACCTTCTCTGAGCCATTTATCTTCAGGTGGACTGCCTGACAGGTGGGGTGCAGTGGAAAGAATGCACAAGCGTATCCCTGCTCCCCGGCGTAACCTGTCGAAGGGACACCGTCAGTGGTTTAGTCGGTATACGGTCGCGGCTAGACTCCGACACACTCTCTTCGTTAACCAGTGGAGAGAAGCCTATAAAAGGTTCCCTAACGTTAAAAAAAAGACTGGCTGCTTTTGTGCTACTTCCAAATCATAAAGGTAATCAAAACTAGAGTAATACAATGACCATAAGATGAATAGACAAGTATTCATTAAATCGATAACACCGATAACGACTAATTGTGTCGTGGTACATTTTGAATGAATTTTATAAATAATGTAGAGTGGATTAAAGCCCTAAGTCACAACCATTACATTAAAAGTTTTATCGCATGATCGCGATTGAAATTACTTAAAGAATCGAGATGCGGTGATAACGTGAGTTCTAAAAATAGTTGGTCTTAGATCATGACTTCAACACCGCCATTTTTAGGCTTGTACTAGCAGAACTTGATTTGGTATGGAGTTAGAAATTAACATCTACATTTTCGTGTAATGTAATGTTATGATATTAAATGAAGTCTAGTTAAATCTTATATCGTCAACCCATTATTGTCCCACTGCTGGCCATGGGTCTTCTCTCAGAATGAGAGAGTTTTAGGCCATAGTCCACCGTGCTGGCCAAGTGCGAAATGGTGGACTTCACACACCTCCGAGTACATTTATTTTTTAAAGAACTCTCAAGTGTGTAGATTTCCTTACGATGTTTTCCTTCACCGAAAAGCAGTGATAATGAATTTCTAATACGCACAAAATTTTAGAAATATCAGTGATTCGTGCCTGGGTTTGAACCTCGGACCTCCCGATCGAGAGGGCAAGTTTCAACCATTAGGCTATCGCTGCTCTAACTAGTTAACTCTTATTATTGTATTATTAATCGTTATTTATATAAAAGCATTAATAATTTTGCCTAATGGTTAAAACCCCGCTTGTCAATCGAGAGTCCGAGGGTCGAGTCTCCGGCTCGCACCATTGATTTTGCTGAGAAGATGCTTTACGACAAAGGAAAATATAGTGAAGAAACTCACATACATGAGAGTTCAACAAAAAAAGTTCTTCAGGCTATGAGAAGTCTACAAATTAGTACTTGGCCTTTCAGAGAGAAGGCCGTGCCTATCAGAGACAATCAGAGACAATCATAGATTAACGACGATTAACAAATATACTTCTTACTTTGGGCTTTTCATCGGATCCACAATTTTCCTTTACACGTAGTTTATATGTAAAAATGTTTATATTTTAGAATCTATTAATTATAATGATCCAAAATTGCGTGCCACAAAAAATCGTAGTTCAGCGGGCGCTATTTATTTCCCTTATAGGACGCTACATATTTCTCTACATGCACTGTTTAATTTGGAAATTTGCTACAGTTCTCTGCAGCACCTTTGTGTCTACTGCTGCTTGAATGTCTGTAAAAACCGAGGGTGGCTTGGAGCTTGCTCCACCATTCTGCCAGAATGCGTATTGTTCGAAGAGTTAGGGCTAATCCATAACAGATAAGTAGATATCGGTGCTGTCTCATTTATGGCATAAAATGTACTTTCTATAAATTAAAAACTCATAAAAATATTTAAAATTATCTAATCTGCTTTAATCTTAGTGATAGAATGTTCTTGGAGGATCCCTAGTATTATGAATATAATAAGTTTTGTAAGGATTAATGTGTATTACTAACACTTTCACACAAAAACCAAAGATCGCATTTCGCTGAAATTTTACGCAGAGATATGGTACAGATTTGATACAGATGACCTGGTAACATATGAGATTCTCGATTCACGCATTTCCTGGAAATGAAATTTATCATACAGATAGTTTACGATCCGGACTCATCATGGGATATATTAACATTGTAAACACAATCAAAGCGGGCGCAGCCGCGAAAATAAGGGTACAACAACTTGTTCTACAATCTTTACTTAAAAACATCTATTCCCACAATGCATCTGCAGTATTTTAAACAATATTAAGATATCCGGGTACAAGAGCCGGGCGTTTATCAGCGATCTAAGCGAGCAAGTGTTAAAGTACTGCGATAGCGCGCTCCGTGATTATAGTTAATAGAGACCGCGCCGGAGACGTCTTACTCTCCCGGTGAGGTGAACACACGCGTTTTCTACAACCCATTTAATATATGTTTTTCACACGGTATCGCTCTAGCACTCCGTTTATAACAGTTTTTTGCAGTGAAACTTCTTTGCACGCAGGGTTAAGTTTTTAACGGATGAAACGCGATACGGAAATGGCACTTAATACCTATATGGTTTTGTAGTGAAACTTTTTCTGCCATGAGGGTGAAATTTGCTACGGATGAAACGCGGCACGAAAATGTGTGACATTGTTTTAATAAAAAAAATTCACCAATGTAAACGCAAATAGAGTTTGTACTAAGATTATTTTTATTAGAAGCTAGAAAAAAATATGGCAGTGGTATCTGGTTGAACTAGACGAGTTCTACATGCTTTAATGTTACATGTAAATACATTTTTACTTACAGAATAAAAAAACGTTACGTATGTACGTGAGTAAATAATAAAGCAGGAAATTGTTGGGTTCAGACGGCACAGTGGTGACTATTGGAGGCCTATGTCCAGCAGTTGACCTTGAGATGCAGATAGATGGATGGGTTTTGTATTTTTTATATACGATTTAGATCGTATACGAGCATACAGTCCAATGGTGAGTGGTCATCTGTAAACAACTGTAAACAGATCAAAAGTTCTATCGAGAATCAATCACAGAGTGTGTTACTACCCCCGAGGTCTAAGATACTCGCTTCGTATGAGCCGGCAACCACATCCATACCCAAAAACCCCAGACCTGTTTTCAGCTAGAACTGTATACGTTCTACCACCTTAAAAAACAACAAAAACTACAACAACTAACCGTAATAAATAATAAAAGCTGCTCTTTTCTTAACACAGAGGATATTGTGGCGTTTAGCATATTTTCTGACCTAATTCTAATTGCCTAATGTAACGTGAAAAAGACGAACCCACTGAGTTTCTTGCCGGATCTTTTTAGTTGAGGTCATGTTCCAATCCGGCAACTGACAATTTGTAAGTACCTTCGTAGGCCTATGTACAATAAAAACATTTCATTTCATTTCCTGTTAGTCTAAATTCTATAGTAGTTGGTACCTAATTTTATTACTAAAGTGGTTTCAGAATAAAATATATTCATTTTTCGATGAGGTAACATTATATTCCTGAAAAGCGTGTACCGAGTTCATATTCATATAACTTATAACATACATATAATCATAGGTATTTCAAATGTAATTATACATAACCATAATAATATTATAACGTGTATTATTTCCATGTTTATAAAAATAAGATATAAAACACATGCATGATCAGAAACAGGTGCGTTTACCCGCACATTCCTCTCGCAGCGGGGTGCGCTTGCGCCGCGGGTCGCCTCGTTATTAGCACCTCGCGGTTCAAAGCGGGCCGCGGCCCCCCGCCCCCCGTCCCGACGCAATCTGTCTGTCAAACCGAATTAGGTAAGTGAAATAATTTTAATTATCAAATCCTTTTAGCCGCGAGAACGAAATCGCATGATTTTTACAAACTAAATTGAATTTGGTTGTTTTATTATTGTCTTGGTTTTCCTTATCTTGGTATTTGAAAGTCGCTAACTAAACATAACTTAAATTCAGCTTGAATCCAAAGTAACTGACAGATTAGATGTCACAAGTCAGTTGAAATTGATTTTGACAGTTATGACATAGAATCACAATGTCAAATTATTCGAAATTGAATTAACGGTATTTGTTTGATGGAACAATTTTGAAGGATATCTAAAACACGTCAATACTAAGATTATTAAGTAAAACAAAATGGTAAATAATAAAGGAGTATCATTGCATCTCTGATCTGCATCTGAGCTGTATGCAGTAGGTGTGCACTTTTATACGATTCATATTCTAAGGTGGTAGAACCTGTGTAGTTCGACTAAGGAAGTACTACCGCCACACCTATTTCTAGCGTGGAGCATTTCTTGCGTTTCGATAGAAGGGTATGGTTGCCGGCACACTTTCACATGAGACGACCATCGTAGTCCTCGGGAGTAGCAACGCATCTGTGATTGGCTTTACAGATGTCCATGGGCGGCAGTGACCACTTACCATCAGGTGGACTGCATACTCGTTTGCTTCATTATTATAAAAAAACGATATTATTTTGTATTATCCGTTACTTTCGGATAGTTTTGGTTTAATCGGATAGTTTTAATTTTTAAGGAATTAAAAGTAAAATACAAATAGTTAATTATAATCTATGTTACCATTTGCTCGTAACAGTTATTATTAAATCTAATTAATCAATATTAGGTGTTATTTACTAAAAACATGTTTCATTTATGTTCCTCCTCTTTCCGAAATTATCCAAAACTTTTATAACAGTTTCGGTTACGGATAGTTTTTATTTCGGATATCCGAAACTTTCGGTTACGGTTACGGAGCTCCATAATATCCCTAGTCAATATTACCCATAGACAGTTATAATCGACTCCATATAAATAGTTAAAAAAATATGTGACGAATAGATAACCTCTTTCCTTTGAGAAGTCGGTTAAAAAAGGGACTGTGAAGTCAAGCTCAGCCAAGATCAGCCAAGATGCTTGCAACTCCTGGGGACTAAAATACTGCATATCGCACCTTTATTCATACTAAAAGAAAGTTCTTTAAATGTCTGCTTTGCGACTTTATCATCTAGTTCGTTCGCTTTATGATATAAACTCGCGAAACATAAATTTTGAGTTATTTCTTTTTATGAATAAAAGTGCGATATGTTTATTCACCACTCATATCTATTTACAAAAATGCTTTAGTGCAACAATAAAAGAAAAACTTCGATTTCACAACAATTGTCTATTAGATCGTATTCTTATACTTTTTCTTCTCCCCATTTTAATTATAGCTTACAAAAACATTTGGAATTATTGTGTATGACAATGCAGTTCATCGCAATCTAAGAAATGCAGTGCATCTTTTTATTATCGTTGCCGAAATGCAGAATTGCTCGTACAGTTGAGGATTTGGAAAAAGTTAATTGATTTCATACTTTTAAGTCTTATTCGTCAAGATTGACCAAATACTCAACGATTGTTCAAGTTTTCCTGTTAGAATATATTTATGTAACTTATGTACTAAGTTTTTTTTTATCTGACTGAAGTAGCAAACGAGCATGAAGTCCCAGGTGGACTGCATGCTCGTTTGCTACTTCAGTCATGGGAAATGGTTACTGCTGCCCATGGACATTTGTAAGCAACTTCATATAATACATGGGTTCCATCTGAAGTCAATCACAGATGTATTGCTACTCCCGAGGACTATGATGGTCGCCTCATGTGAAAGTGTGCCGACAACCACACCCTTCCATCGAAACGCAAGAAATGCTTCACGCTAGAAATAGGTGTCGCGGTGGTACTTCCCCGGTCGAACTACACTTGTTCTACCTTGAGTATGTACAAAGTAAACATATAAAAATACACATAGCAAACATTATAATCGCTTGTATTTTTTACTACAAAATTTGCTGCTTGTTATGTATTAAAGTATTGATTTATGAATTATCGATAATTTTTCAAAGAACTGTCACCTTTAAAATAAGTATCTAAACCACCATTTCAATTAAATGTCCAAATCCTTGCACAACAAGTAACTGTCAAGCACTGGTCTTATTCTTTACTTTTATTAAGCAGTCATCCGAGTCCTCAGAAAAAGCAACGCATTTATAATTAATTTCACATAGAAGCTCTGTTTTTATACGAATATGCGTAAAATTGTTCACGGTCTACAGTGACCACTTGCCATAAAGACTCTGCTCGTTTGCTATTTCAATTTTAAAAAAACTATAGGCACATTATGTCATACTTACATCTTACAATATAGTCAATATATACAAATTACCTTTGAAAAACTGAAAACTAAAACCAAACGCATCTGCGAAAGAGCCATATTATCTTATAATCCCTAGTATAGCCAGTTTATAGCCCACGCAGTCATCAAAAGCAGTTCTAAATTCAAATCTACAAGCTGCATGCGCGTGAGCACCTGATTGGTCGACGCTCCGCCCAGCGGGCGTGGGGAAACAATGGCATACCGTTAATTGAGATTAACTATGATGTACAGATAGACGCAAAAAATAAATAGTGTGAGGTGTGATGTAATTTGGGAACCGCTTTGTTTTTCTTATTAGTGCCAGTATTATAAGTGATCGTCTACTAGATTACTTTCGATTTGAAGTTGTCAATCTATAGTATTTCTTGGCTGTAAAAGTATAAAATTAAGTTATGCTTTTGTTGAACACCTTAAATATATTTAAAACTCGAAGGATATAATATATCTATTCGTAATACTTGAATTTGTAGGTAGGTATTTGAAATAAATAGTTTTATAGAAAATATGAAAATCTAAATAATAACGCATTATATTTGCAAAGTATCTATGGTTGATAGAGTTGCATTTTAGTAACAAATATTTTAAATATAAAATGAAATGGAATGGTTTATTGTAAAAGAAAAATCAATAACTTGTCTGTACAAATACATAAAGAAATTATTATATTAATACGTGAAGCAAAAATTTGTGACGGATTTTTAAGTAATATGCCGCGGACGGATTAGTATGAAATTTTGCACGGTTATAGTGGACGTAGAGAAGGAGTGCAGAATGTTAATATTTTTTTCAAATAATGCATTTTTCATACATAAAATCAACTAAAAACACATTACACACACTGCCTTGTACTTGTACTTAGTAAATGAAATAGAACATTCAATGTCTTACTATGAAAAGACACAACGTCAAGAATGTCAGATGACATTTGATTTTTAATTTAAATTACGGTCGAATTTCGGCCGATGCGACGGGTGACTAGTTAATTTAATATCATGTAAGTTAGTGCTATTATCTCAATATCATAAAAATATGTGCCTAGTTAAGATATAAGTTCTGTTTATATTATATAGTTGACTCTATGAAAACGTAATTTATGTAATACAAATAGACATACCTCAATTTTCGAAAGTTTGGTTTAAAGATTAATTGAAAATATTTAACGTTGCTATAAATCTTGGCTAAACTATTCCGTTAAACATAAATAGTGACACTAATAAAGTGTACAGGTTTCAAAATAATTAGTTATATATAGTTATTACTTATTTATTAGAGGGGGAAACCTTCAAAAAGTATCCGTAGTGCAACTAAGTCCAATCAGTCAAAACTCCTTTTATTTTGAAATTATGACAGTTTTTTTATATAATGGAAGTAGCAAACGAGCATTCACCCAATAGTAATGGGGCGCTGTTACCTATGACATATAGTAAGATTAGAAAGCTAGAGAATTAGCTATTCTTCTCTCGAGGGGGAAACCTTCAAAAGATACCTGACGCCGTGAGAGCGACGCAGGGTTATGTGGGATTTTTACCGCACTAAAACTTACTCCCCGGTGGCCGTCCTCGGCGCCACAAAGAGGACTTCGGGATCTCCAAAGGAACGCAACCGGAGCCTTCTGACCGCGTTGCCCCATCGGGCTCCTTCCAGGTGAGGCCCATACGCAGCAGAGCTTAATACAGATCGTATAATTTTACAGGTATGTATGGCGATGACGCTTCCGGAATCGAATCATAAATGGTTCTACCAAATTCAAAAACCTAACATTTAAGATTAATTATGCAGATGCTTACTTATCTTATCTTTATTCAATAGGTGTATGCATCTAATTAAAATTTTTTTAGTGTATAATATTTGTAAAAAAAGGAGTTTTCTGCGAGACGAATTTAAAAAAAATATTCATTGCGTACTATCTAACTGGTTCGCAGTATATAGTCAGTACTGTTTTATTAAATATATGTCTTTTTAAAAATAGTTATGTTAGAAAAAATCCATTTTTATGATAAAAATATTTTATCCACATGGTCTTTGCAATGTCGAAAAACTAAGTACTATAAATACCAAGTATTGATTACGTCGTACTTGCTATTCGATTTTTGGTTTTTACTTGATTAGAACACAACTATTTTAGGGACTTATAGATAGCGCAGGAAAAAATAAGGCTAGGTCATTTGGCGGTCGTCCCTGTAGCCTCGGGGTCAGAATAGGGCTACGGTATCCCCTGCCTGTCGTAAGAGGCGACTTAAAGGGGCTTCCGGGGTTGCAGACGGCTAGAGTGGGAGCTCGAACCGTTCGGTCAGGCAATCCCGGGAAGGACGGCGGTATGTGTGGTCGCATACCGTCGTAAAGACTAGACGGAGCGGTGGGCCCAGCCGCCCATCTGGGAGGAGCCCGATGGGGCAGCGCGCTCGGAGGATTCCGGTTGAAATCGTTTCGAGATCCCGGAGTCCTCCTTTTCAGCGCCGAGGACGGCTACCGGGGGGGTTTTAGTGCGGTAAAAATCCCACATAACCCTGCGTCGCTCCCACGGCGTCGGGTACCTTTGGAAGGTTTCCCCCTCGAAAACAAAAAAAAAGGTCATTTGGCGGTAGATTGCACTAAATATACCCGTATGATGCTTAAATACTGCTTAACGGAGTAGCAAAGCAGTATCTAAGCATCATACAGATCATCATCATGATAGAGTTATCAAGTGTTATCATCCACCCTTACAAAAGATGTAACCATTTCATTTTTATTATATTTTAAAACGATTGCGGAGTACAGCTTAACCATATTCATACGCCATAGTTATTTTAGGCACAAAAAACTTACAGAGCACGTAACTTGACAGGATATCCTACACTTGAGTGTATTACGTGCTAAGAACAACACAAAGTTAATTAATTTAAACATGTTCAGGTAATAACTTAATAGGTAAATAAATAGCTGCAGCAGACATGCGTGTCAGTAAGTGGCGTGCCTTCTTTCTTTGCGTTGCGGCACTTCAAGAGAAATAAACGTTATTAAGTACTTTAAAATAAAGAGGTAATTGTCGTAGAGATGTTGCGGTCGGTTGTGAGGCTTCAACTAAACTGAATTGGCTTAAGAGCCGTGTGGTTCTGCTATGACAACAGTATTAGTCGCTAGTTTTCCTTTGTTGCTTATATTACAAACTAGCTGAATCCCGCAGCTTCGCCCGCGTTTTAATCAGTAAAAAGTGTATATGTTATAGCCTATATGTTAATCCAGAGTGTCCGCTAACTCCCTACCAAATTTTATAAAAATCGCTCCAGCCGTTTAGACGTAAAGAATTAACAAACATACACACACACATACTTTATAATATTAGTATGATATATTAATATGAAGTGGTCACTCAAAACAATAATTTAGCCCATTGATTTCAATGCACATTGCGGCTTCAGTTTTAGTTTCGGCCATACGGATGAAACGTAAACAATGATTGTTTTGAAGAAACGTTATAAACTAAAGGCATATAATAATTAGTCGCTAGCTTCCGCTTGAAATCTGTCACAAGTTTTTTAATGTAATGATCCTACTTAGTCCTCAGAGACGGTAACATAACATAGCTGCCCCTGCCGCCAGGGATACGAACATTCTACTTGAAATTCTACTGTTTGTGGTCGCCAACAAAAGCAGCTGATAGAAATGGTAAAACAATTCCATATATCAACATCTTCCCTAAATCTTCGGTTGACGACGTCCTCGACTTAAGCACTACACACGACAAATTGGTAGGTCACACTACCATTAAAAAACGCCTTGCTGTTCAATTTCACCAATACGAAACTAAACAAGGGTAACGCACTAGTAGTTTTTTTATTTAGATCACTCAATTTTTTTACTCAACAATAAAATACAAGTCAGAAATTATTTATTCAAGTTTTGAAATTAGTGAAAACATACTCAACAAACAATAATTTTCTTCCAGCACTATGATAGTGTCTTTAAAAACACATAGTTATCCCAACACGTTACTAGCGTCGTTTATACGCGTTTAACATCAGACGGAACCTCGGGAGATTATTATTTAGCGGCTAATAATACAGCACTCGTTCGTAGTGACAGATTCACACCTTCGGAGGGCCAAAGACAAGGAGTCTTCCTCTTCCTCAAAACATCCATTTTTTAGGTACACATCCGCATATTGTAATGTATTTTGTAATGATGAATAAAAACGTAACATGAGAAAACGTTAGAAACTAAAATCGTAAGTTTTAAACTCAAACCTGTAGTATCACGGATATGTTAATATGAAGTGTTCCTTCTCAGTCCTCATGCATCGCCCCATCCTTTTACCCTCTGGGCTACAAAAAAATGTCTCACAGATCGTATTTCTCCCGTTTGCCATAGAAAACAGTAGATAAAAATGTAAATACAATTTCATACATCAACAGCAAATACAATACTTAACATTTCGTTTGTTCCACTAAATTTTATTCGCTCAATTTTAAAACAAGTCAAAAAATACTCAATAAACAATAATTTTCTTCCAGCACTACGATAGTGTCTTTAAAAACACATAGTTATCCCAACACGTTACCAGCGTCGTTTATACGCGTTTAACGTCAGACGGAACCTCGGGAGATTATTATTTAGCGGCTAATAATACAGCACTCGTTCGTAGTGACAGATTCACACCTTCGGACGGTCAGCGACTAGTACTAGAGTGCTCTACATTCTTTCGCTTATATTGAATAAAAGTTCCGTTTGGGTTTTCATGTTCATTAAAATTTAAGGTACAAAGATCTTGTTGGCAAAACCATTTATACATGGGTTTCAAAAATACAATCCTTCTAGTTTATCTAATTTTACAATACATCATTGTTACAGGTTGCCGTGTTCTGGTTTGAGAAATAAAATAGAGCCTGGTTGTTGTTATTGTTCTTTTGTCGTCGTTCTTCTAAAACCCGGATTCCGGGATTTCCAAAGCAACGCAACCGGCATCTTCTGATAATGAGCGCGTTGCCCCATCGGGCTCCTCCCAGATGGGCTGCTGGGCCCACCGCTCTGTCTAGTCTTTACGACGGTATGCGCCATACATACCACCGTTTTTCCTGGGATTGCCTGACTGGACGGTTCAAGCTCCTACTCTAGCGGCCCGCAACCCCGGAAGACCCTTTTAGTTGCCTCTTACGACAGACAGGGATGCAGGAGGGATACCGTAGCCCTATTCTGATCCCGGAATTATAGGGAAGAAGTTACGTCTACTATGTGTTCATCTAAATCATAAACTACCGTGCCGAATTTAATGAAATCATACTTGTTGTTTTTGCGTAAAAACGTAACAAACACACATCGCAAATGTCACATTTTAATATTAATAAGATTATTATTTTTTACACCATTAAAACACTACGATATTAAAATTATGACAACTAATAATACAGCCATCAATCGAACGTGACTCACATGTCATATTATGTCTTTTGACGTAAACTTTAATAATGTAAATTAATTCCCTACTTGGTTTAAATTGCTTGGGTTTTATTGCAAAATAGTAGGTTGTATTTCAGCACACATTTACATGAGTTTTTTATTAATTTAAAGTAATTACAGGGGTAAAGTTATCCACTTGGCGTATACATGTACCTACATATATTTTTTAATATACTTTTGTAGTACAAAAGCACTTTGCGACATAGAGAAGATAAATAAGGAAGAGAACCGTAATTAAGTGTCCCATAGGTTAGATCATATAATGGATCATATAATTGTGCTAAATTTACATTTTCTATCTATAATTCTATAGCTAGATAGATAAATACCCTCTTATATGTACCCTTTAAAAAACTATGTTTAATTTCGGAAAAATAAGTCTCGAAATAATTTTTATGATGTAGGATATCATCGTGAAAAACCCTTTAAATCTGAGAGAGCCAAATCGCAATTAGCCACCGCAGTAGACTACATGTCTATGGCTTATACACCATTATGACGATGAGTTAAGACTTAAATTCTCTTTAAGATATATGGCGAAGTCTGAACCAACACAACTGGTTGCGTTCTTAACTTTTTTGACTTTACGATCACTTTGAGCCGCCGCCAGGACACGAGAGAACAGTCACACGCACAGATAATGTAAACTCGCTTTAATAAATTGAACGTGAATATAATTTTAGATGTTTATCGCAACTCGATATAAATTGCTCTGCAAGTTGTAGATTCGTGCTCAAATTCACGCTTCGCTTCAAAGTGCAGGCGTTTTCTTCCTAAAGATTTGTTCTGTACAATTCATGTTTATTTTTACCCGACTGTATCAGAAAGGAGGTTTTTGAGCGTATGTAGCTTAAACGGATTAAAGGATTGTTACGTAACACCTTAAGTATGCTTCTTTTATCATATTTGTCATAGAACGCAGCGGCTCTTAACTTTGTTGGTTTTATGCAGGAATAGGTGTGGCGACGGTGTTTTTTTTTTCTTTTTTAGTTCTCGAGGGTGCCCCCTTCATAAGATTCCGGACGCCATGGGCACATTAAGTAGGACCCTTAGCGCACTAAAATCCCCTCGGTGGCCTTCCTCGGCGCTACGAAGAGGATTTCGGGATCTCCAAAGAAACGCAACGGGAGCCCTCTGAACGCGTTGCTCTATCGAGCTCCAACCAGGTGAGCGACTGGGTCCACAGTACGGTCTGGTCTTTACGAGTTTCGAGCTCCCACTTTTGCCGCCCGCAACCCCGGAAGCCCCATTTAGTTGCCTCTTACGACAGGCACAGGATACCTTAGCCCTATTCTGATCCTAGAATTACAGGGACGATGGCGGCTTGAACCTACAGTCGGAACACAAGAGGTCCCATTATCTTAAATAGTTTAAAGGGATGTGTACACATTGCATAAAATTCTAATTTTTGGACTACATACATACTCGTAATTGTAAAAGTGTCTCTATTACAAGCATCTCAATGTTTTAACTTTACCATGTTTGTAGCAAGATCGTTTACACCGATCACTATACCCATTGTCATCAACACAAAAGCTCCACAAAACGAAAGCCCAAATAATAACAATAACAGCCGATTTGTGCTTAGTCCCAAGCTTGTTTGAAACCGAGCCGGGCCTTTGTTGTCATCTTTTTGTTACGACACAAATTGAAGATGATTTTTAATTCTTTTAGTTATATAAAAATAGTAATTTAATGCTTAATTTAATAAATTTGCAGAGAATGGTGTAGTACCGGAAAAGATTTTTTTCTTTTCTGACTGAAGTAGCAAACGAGCATGCAGTTCACCTGATGTTAAGTAGTCACTGCCGCCCATGGACATCTGTAAGTAACTTCATATAGAACATGGGTTCCATCTGAAGTCAATCACAGATGCGTTGCCACTCCCGAGGACTATGATGGTCGCCTCATATAAAAGTGTGCCGGCAACCACAACCATCTATCGAAACGCGAGAAATGCTAAAGTAAATAAATACAAAGTCTTAATACTTTAAATAATAGCGGCGACTTTGAACACAGACTAGGAGATAAATATTTTTATATCTATCGCATGTATAATTGTCGAAGTCATTTTCTGTATTTTTTTCATGTGAATTAGGTACTTAATATTGTTGACCCTTAAGCTTCAAGTCGAGGAACAATGAATATCTTTAAAGTCAGTTCTTTTATAAACTAACTAGCTGTCCCGACAAACGTTGTTTTGCCATATAAAAATAAAAATAAATGTTAAGGGTGGACAACCCTTAAGGGGTATAAAAAATAGATGTTGGCCTATTCTTACACCTACTGAATAAGCATATAAAATTTGGTAAAAATCGGTCAAGCCGTTTCGGAGGAGTATGACAACAAAAACTGTGACACGAGAATTTTATATATTAGATAATTATAATTTTAGGATCTTGTGTATATCAAATTTTGTGTATTTTCATAACTATGTTATTTCAGTACAGTATTATAAATGCAAAATTTTGTTACGATGTGTTTCTTACTCTTTTAAAAAAACAATTCCTCAAATTTCACAGAAATTTTAATCACATATGTTATAATCTGTTATAGATAATACATAAGATAATCATTACTGTGGTAGACGTCATGAAAATGGGACGAAACCTTGGAAATAATCTAGTATTTCATAATGAACATATGAACGTAACTGCATAATCAATCGTTTCTATGGATAGCATAAAGAAAAACTAAGTTTGTTTTAAAGTTGTCAAAATACCCGCTATTGCTTTTGCATTCAGCTTAATTAATTAAACCTCTATTTACCTTTTACACCAACACACCCAGTGTTCAAAATAACTTGAAAATTATTACAATTTATTTGAATTTGAGAAATATGCGTGCTGCTTTGGACAATATGAAGTTTAGTATTTTGATTTAAATTACGGTCGAATTTCGTCCGTTAATACGGGTGAAGTTATTTATACTTAAAAAATACAATATAAGCAATTCATATAATAAATATGCTTTGTTATTTAGTATTACTATAAAACTTATTTCTTCATTGAAATATTGCAAGATGTACGTGTACCTCACTTTGAGAAACTCTAGATTAATGTTTGCATTAATAGGTCAAGTCACTTTTCCAAATTATATATGTATGGTCGGAAAGTCTACGAATTGAGTTTATCTTAAAACGACAAAGTCACGGGAATATTACAAGCGTAAATACATAACAATAGATGCTATCAGGTTCATCGTTTATATTGTTGCATTGTATTGATTAATCGAGTATTCATTGAGTTTTACGTAAAAACACATTTTTTATTAAAACTGTCCGCGTCAAGTGAAATTGCCTCTATAAGTCTTAATTTGCTATTCCAATTAACGTCTTGTCAGCTGGTAATTTGTATGTATGGAATTTTACCATTTAATTGTATAAGTGGCTTTCAAAAATGAAATTAATCTGATTATATTTAACAAAGTTCATTACTTTGTTGCATTGTTGCAAGACACGGTCATTGAACTTAGTTTTTGTAATAGAAACGAGTGCAATTAATTTAGATTCTACAATTTGTAAATAAATTAAACGAGTTAATACAAATTTCTCTTTTTAAGACTGACCGCAGTATGTAATGTAAATAACAGAATCTTCCTATTTGTAGTTTACTGAATTACATACAAGTATATGATATGTTAGTTAATAACTTATCATATATTAATATTGATACGTGAAGCAAAAACTTGTGATCCGTTTTTAAGATATTTTCCACGGACGGAGGAGTATGAAATTATCCACGATTATAGTTGATATAGGGAAGGAGTACCAAATGTAGTACCAGTAATATTTTTTCAAATAATGCATAATACATATCTAAAATCAACTAAAAACACATTACACACACTATCTTGCATTTGAGACAAACACATTTATAATAAACGAAATAAAACTTTCAATGTCTTACTATGAAAACACATAAATGTCAGATGTCTTTGTCGAAATACCCGCTATTGCTTAGTCAATTTAACCTCTTTTTACCTTTAACCGTGGTATTTAAAATAACTTGAAAACTAGTACAATTTAATTGAATTTGAGAAATATTCGTGCTACTTTGGAAAATATCAATTTTCGTTTTTTACTTGAATTACGGTCGAATTTCGACCGTTGCGACGGGTGACTAGTATATTATAATACTCATACCTAGATGAAAACAACTCGGTAATCGAATTAGTATTACCTAGTATAAAATTATATATTTCCGTTGCATTTCAAGAAATCTTAAGGATAACATATGTTGTTAATAAATAGAAAGTTTCTTTCAAATCGTATGAGATTTACTTCTTATTTAAAAAAAAAAATATAATAATAGTTTTGTAGCTGACGCTAGAGAACTGCGTTGATGTCTTTTATATGGGGGATATTTAAAAATTCTATGTGTGTCTTCTATTATATGTTTTCCTAATAGAATCGTATGATTTTTGTCATCTTTTTTATGAGTATCTTAAAGAGAATTTATTACATTAAGTATAGTTTCATTTCATTTCTAAGTGTGTTTTAAGAAATGTTTTTTTTTTCCGGAATGAAAATAAAAAATCTGCTGTTACATTATATACAGCTGTATATTGACATCCAAATATGTAGAAAGTATTAAAACGAAGGTCTACTATTAGAATTTTAAATTCTTTAAAACTTGAAACCTTATGTAATTAAATTGAAATTTCTCTTTGTTATAATATCTTTAGTAGAGTTTACTTTGCTTTCTCACACGTTTTCACCCATACATTGTACGTTTAGGTTTTTTTGGCCATACCATACAACGCAGTTGCATCGCATCTGTGATTGTCTTCAGATAGAACCCCTATTATACAGATGTCCATGAGCGGCGTTAACCAATTAACATCTGGTGGACTGCATGCTTGTTTGTTATTTCAGCGTTTCTACAGCGCGGTGGACTATGGCCTAAAAACCCTCTCATTATAAGAGCGCGACTTGCACCGCTAGGACATGAGTACTATTGCCATGTAGTCCCGGGACCAGAATAGGGCTACGGTATCCCCTGCCTGTCGTACGAGGCAACTAAAAGGGGCTTTCGGGGTTGCGGGCAGTAGGAGCGAGAACCGTCCAGCCAAGCGACCCCGGGAAGAACGGTGGCATGAACGGTCGCACGGCGCCGTAAATCACAGAATGTGCAATACAAAATACATGCGTACTTGCATGTCGCTGATAGTCATAAAACACCCTTAATTGCTTATTATAATTAAAGCTCCACGTAATATAATTTGCGATCTGCATAATTTTTATTAATACGCATTAGGACTTGTTTGAACATTAACGATTAGCGCGTTTGTAATCAGCTTACAAGTTTAATAATTTATAGCTTAGACTTATTATAGTACTTTTATGTGTTGGAACAGCAAAGTATGCTTAAGGTTTTTGGATCATCAAAAGATGAAAATTAGGTATATATATTAATTATATCACACCAATTTCCTACCATATGTTTTTTGGAAAATAAAAAAAGAAACGAATTGTATTTTATTAAATGTCATCATGTGTCATTGAGTATGGAAATTATTGTTACACTATCACTGGAACTAGAATATGACTTTAACTGACCTGAGAAATATCTATAACAATATTTTATTATTGTTATAGATACTTCTCTCATAGCAAAGCATATTTTATCGCTTATCGCTTCTCAGTCTACGGTGGGTTAAACCAGACAACAACGAAAGACTGACAACGAAAATAAGTAATTAGCAATAAATTAAACATTCAATTACTAGTTTCAGTTTAATTAAGTCGTCGGGCGAGGCAAAGGCTAATTTAATTATAATATCTGTCAGTTGGCGGGAGTGCGCGGGCGCATAATTCTGTCTTAACTTTTACCGCGCAACATTTTAAAATGGTTGAGTTAATTCTGTACCCAGATGTAATTGTAAATTACGTGTAAGTATGTTGTGCCGTGTAGTGTCGGTTGCAAAAACACCTTTTTTGGTGAAGTCGTAGAAAGCGACTAAAATACAACTTCCATGAGATGGGTAGCGTCTGCCTGTCTAACATTAACACCCATTGTGATCAATAACACGCATGCCGGGTACGGGTACTATTAGCAAATATCACCATTACGTGAAGCCGATATCCAGCAGTAGACTTCAAAGGTTGATGGTTGAAATGGTTGGTACAAGTAGCAAGTTGATTTTTTTGTATATATCCGATCAACTCTGCGTGGTGGTACAGCGCGGTCGATGATGCAATTGTCACTGATGCGGCTGCACCAATGCTTATCGGCAGCCAACAGCAGCGGTGGATAGTGCATCCACAGAATTGAACAGGCAACGAGTGGTGGTTCCTTGAGGCCCGCAGACCCTACGCCATGCGGCGACGACGCCGCAGCATAGGACGACTTTCAAAGTCAAAAGTCGGGCTACCTGATGGAAATTCATCGCCTGTGGACATATGGTACACTAGAGGAGTCGTCAAAGTAACGCTGGCTCTAAATAGGTCTTATTAAATAATTTGCTAACGTCAGTTGTCAATACTTACACTCGACCGTTTACAATCCATCTCCATCACAAAAATGACAAGGATGCGCTAGCAAAAATAACATTACTGCGTCTAGGCAGCCATTTTGCAGAAAAACGTGCAATATAACAAATTTACGACGACACTTAACATTAGCTCGTATATTCGCGTGAACATGTCAACAAACAGACAATGAGCGGACAGACAACATTGTCTAGATACAAATATGTTTATATATTTATAGGTAGGTTATCATTTGGAAGTAGCAAACGAGCATGCAGTCCACCTAATGGTATGTGGTCATCTTTAGACATACCGGTATGCAACCCCAGATTCAAAAGGTACCCGACGCCTTGGGAGCAACGCAGAGTTATGTGGGATTTTTACCGCACTAAAACCCCCCGGTGACCGTCTTCGGCGCTATAAAGAGGACTCCGGGACGAACGGAAGCCCCTTTTATTCGCCTCTTACGACAGGCAGGGCATGCCGTAGCCCCATTCTGATCCCGGAGCTACAAGGACGGTATCAGAGTCTTACCTAACGTTAGCTATAAATGCTAGCTCTGAGGGCTAATTTAGAACGCCGAGGAAAAGTATTTTTTAATTCTTTTGAGTAAACGAGCACGCAGTCCATCTGATGGTAAGTGGTCAATACGGCCCAGGGACATCTGTAAGCTACAGTGTTTCTAAGTGCTTCACGCTAGAAATAAGTGTGACGGCTGTACCTCTCTGGTCAAACTACACTGGTTATAACACCACTGTAGGTGGTAGAACCAGTGTAGTTCGGCCGGGGAAGTACCAACGCCACACCTATTTCTATCGTGAAGCATTTTCTTGCGTTTCGATGAAAGGGTTTGGTTGCCGGCACACTTTTATATGAGGCGACCATTCTCGGGAGTAGCAACGCATCTGTTATTGACTTTAGATAGAACCCATGTTCTGTTGCCCATGAAGTTGTTCGCAGATGTTCATGTGTGGCAGTGACCACTTGCCATCAGATGGACCGCATGCTCGTTTGCTATTTCAGTCAGATAAAAAAACTGCTATTTTAAGTTTAAAGTCGGTTTGGCAGAATCATTCCAGAAAGGATTCTACCATTTTATTATTATTTGTTGGAGCTGTGATAGCCTAATCCAACTTTCCCTTCCATTCGCGAGGTCCGAGGTTCAAACCCAGGCACGCATCACTGATTTATGTGCACATTAGAAATTAATTATCACTGCTTTTCGGCGAAGGAAAACATCGTGAGGAATCCTACACACCCGAGAGTTCTTCAAAAAAAAAAAAGTTCTCAGCGGCGTGAAGTCCACCAATTCGAACCTGGCCAGCGCGGTGGACTATGGCTTAAAAATTATCTCATTCTGAGAGAAGGCCCGTGCCCAGCAGTGGGACAATAATGGGTTGTATCCAATTATTATTAGTTTAACTGCTATCCTTTGGGTTCTTCTACCCTCCGCATCTTGTAACGAAGTTTCGTATTAAAGGGAATAGATGTGATGATACGATGAAATAACTATTGAATTTATTTTTTCGAACGGTCTTACAGTGTAGAATTTAGTGAAAACATAATATTATGATTATCCGTTAAGCAGAACAGAAACATTAGGTAAACATTAGGTAGGTTTTACAGAGTATGAGAAATATTTCAAATAAATAATATTTGTAAGAGTATACCTTTTTTTTTGTTTTCGAGGGGGAAACCTTGAAAAGGTACCCGTGGCCGAGCGACGCTGAGTTATGTGGGATGTTTACCGCACTAAAACCCCCCCGGTGGCCGTCCTCGGCGTTATAAAGAGGACTCCGGGAACTTGGTCCGACCGCAACCGGAATCCTCTGAGCGCGTTGCCCCATCGGGCTCCTCCCAGGTGGGTGGCTGGGCCCACCGCTCCGTCTAGTCTTTACGACGGTATGCGACCACATATACCGCCGTCCTTCCTGGGATCGCCTGACCGAAAGGTTCGAGCTCCCACTTTAGCCGCCTGAAACCCCGGAAGCCCCTTTTAGTCGCCTCTTACGACAGGCAGGGGATGAGGTAGCCCTATTCTGATCCCGGAACTACAGGGATTTGTAAGAGTAAACCTAAATCGGTAACTGTAAAGTTAAATATGGCTATTATATCATTATTACAAATACTTTCGATCGCAAAGCTAACCATTTATAATTTCCTATTGAATATTAAACGCAATAAACATTGAAATACCTTTAAAATTATTTCTTGCGTCCGTTTAATTAATATGGAGGTACTAATTACTTATTAAAAATAAGGCACTACCATTGTTCGCACTGATCCGACGCATTACTGTACAAGTGCAAAAAAGGTTTCAAAATAAATAGTTTATAGCGCACGCAATTATGAGTTTTATTGTATTGCTTAGGGATATCCGTAAAGATCAATATAGCGTGAAGGGTTTAATAAGTAATAAAGGTTTTCTTGGTAGTTGTACACTGCGGCCGAGGCACGTTTGATGGTAATCGTAAAAATACTCGCCACGCCTCACTGAACCTCATATTGCTCCATGCGTGTGCAAATCTAGACAAAAATATTCTTTGAAGTAATGAAATTGAATTATCGTATTATTTTAATAATTTTTGCTAAACTTTTAACTTTTGTATTTATTTAGATATAACAGACAAAGTAAATAAATTAAATAACATCAACTAGACTAAATTAAAACTAAAATTATAAATAAATAACAGTAATTATCTTATTATTACAAATAAAACAAGCCATCTAAAATTGCCGTTTGAGGCATGGTTCCCAAAACACTGGCGGCATTACCTTGCTGTTCGGCGAGACTTTATCTTTGTGCAAAGTAGCCGCCAGCTTTTTGGTCTCCGGAAGCCCGAACAAGTTTGCTAGACATATCTGACATGAATTTCTTCATGTCCCATGGTAAACTAACTAAACTTTTAATATTAAGCCTTATTAAGGACTAGCTGTGCGTTACGTTGATACAACTCTTAACTAATTTCGACATTTTTTTAGATCATTTCAAGAGAAATAATTCTTTCATACATATATTTTTGGTATCTTGTACCGTTTTCGCAGCGCACGCAACGGAAGCCCTCAAGGATGAACGATTTTCCCCGTTTTTTTTCACATTTTCCATTATTTCTTCGCTCCTAATAGTTGCAGCGTGATGTTATATAGCCTAAAGCCTTCCTCGATAAATGGTCTATTCAATACAAAAAGAATTTTTAAATTCGAACCAGTAGTTCCGGAGATTAGCGCGTTCAAACAAACAAACAAACAAACTCTTCAGCTTTATATATTAGTATAGATATAAATATTGTAGTTTATTTGTTATAGATGTGTTTGTCATGTGTCCTAAATTACGCAATCGAATTTCTCTAAACATATTGCATGTCTTGGAGAATCACTGCATTAAAGCGAAATTTGACATGTTTATATTATTGCTATAATTTAAGTGGACACATATTTGCCAAACATTAATGTCAATTTCCCATTGCAAGTAATAAAAGTAGTTTAATTATTTAAACGCCTCTACTTTTCCCAGTTCTATCTTTTGTGATATCTTGTCCATATGATCATTGGGTGGTTAGTCCAGTTTAAACATTTTTGGACAGTGTGCAGTTGGAAAATTAGCTAATTATATAAAGCGTTTCATTGCGAAGTGTTATTGTATGACCCCGTGCGATACCATCGAATGGGTCAGCACTGGTTCATTCCACACTGTCTCCTCTACTTAATTTTTTTCGTAACTGATAGGATATTCTAGAATACTCATAGAATATTCTAGAGGATATTTGGGTTTTTAAGAAACAAGCATGAATTGTTCAAAACTGATGAATTCTACTCTGTATCTTTACTATTTAATTTACTTGTGACTTATTCTAAAGTAATACAAAGTCGGGTTCCTGTTTTTTTTAACGAAACCCAACGAGCATATCCCCTTATATATCATCCTATTGTTATTATTGTAATAATTAATCTTAATTTTATTGACCTGAAGTTGAATGGCTTCCTTGAGAATTAAGTAAGCATATCTCGTGCAACAGTAGTAGTTAAACCCAAGAAATCCACAATATATTGGACAAAGAACCAGCCTTTTTGGCCAGCACGGTGGACTATGGCCTATAACTCTCTCATTGCTAGAGAAGACCCGTGCCCATCAGTGGGACAATAATGGGTTGAAGACATTAAGTGTTTCCCTTTGCTACACCTTTTAGGCAAGAACATACTGCTTAATACTGATATTATTAGGCAGAAATCGGTGTGACAATGATATCCTACGAGTGTAATAATAAATTGTACAACATTTAACTTATTTTTTCATATCCACATAATTTTGAAAACCAGTACTTAAGTGTGCCTACTATGTAAATCTCAGACATTTAAACCACGCTTAACGCATATCTTTTTTTTCTTTTTACGAGGAAAATACTTTATTACAAACTTTTCGCAGCAAAGTCCAAAGCGGTATAAACAATTTTGCTCGGAGATAAGATTAGATCAAGTGCGTATACTTGTGTGGCATATTAATTAATGGACGTCATTATTCTTGCCATCGTTCGGATTAAATCCTAGCTCTTTAATTTTGCTTTGTTGTGAGATTGTATCACATGTAGGAGATATGATAAAACGTGGGAATCGTTTAATTGTATCTGAGTTATTTTAGAGGCTGTTTTTATAGATTATTGCAGTCAATCAGATTTGTTTTTTAATGATTACTTAACAGGTTTTTTTTACATCCAAGATACTTATTATTAAGTTCTCGTTAAAATTTACGCGGCTTATACAAAATATGCATAATAGGCATATAATATATTTTATTAAAAATATGATTAACATTCTTAAGTTGCAAAAACTTAAGGCTATACCAAACAATATTCAATTTTAAAACCTAAACCAATCTTAAACGTGTTACGAACTTTACACTCATAATACGAACCGCTTATTAATATTATGTTATAAATGCTGTAATATGCCTGTCTTGTGAGAATAATTTAGTCCGTCAGTCGGAACGAAAAAAACGATCGACTGACAGTAACGCGAGATAAAACGAAATTAAGCGCTTGTTCACATAGAGCTGGCGGGAGCGGGTGCACAAGCGGGCGCGGGCTATCTCGTTTTTGGCATTCACATAGACCGTGAGGCAATTTTCGGCTGCTAAATCTTAATGCGGCTGCTTGATCATATTAACCTGTATGGTTGAATTTTTTCGCTAGCTTGTTACAAGCTTGTCCTCAACATATACCATTGAAACGAGTAACCAAAAGAGAAGACATGTATATCAATATTTTCATATAATGCCATATCTTCTACCTAAGTTCCGTGCAACATTAGGGTCTAGCTTCATTTAAAATTTGAAGCGAACTTATTCTAATTTTGCTTAACTAGCGGCAAAATTTGGCGGCTTCATAAATCCGGACACATTAATTTATTTTTATTTGACGTTACAGCTTGCAGCACAGAGTGAACGTGTCATGAAGCGAACGTTTCGTAGCACATTAACAAGGGTCGGCAACCTTTTGGCAGACATAGACCACATAGTGAAAAACATAGGAAAATGCGAGTTGCGTTTGTAGAATAATTTTGTACCTAACAGATATGTATTGTTACTCTGTTCTTGTTGGTATTACTTAGCTTATCTTTACGTTTAGTTTTTTAAGTTTAGTGTGTATATCGTGAAATAATCGTGAATAAATACGATTTCTTTCTTTATTTCTTTCTTTCTATATCAGTTATTACGCGGTAATTAAATATTACTCTTGGGCGTGGAGTATAATATTTACTTCGCCCGCCACCGCATCCGCGACTCAGTGATCGAAGGCTTAGCACGCCGCTGTCGGCCGTAAACATGTACCATTGTTTCTGACGACTGTATTACTGTGAGTTCATAATTCATGAGTGTTAATAACATTAATAGGATTTGTGAAATATAACAGTTGAGGGTGGGAGAACTCCTCATGATAAGACGATCGCACCAGCCGCAAATTCTGATATACAGCAATGTTAAATGCTTTAGGTTTTATGTTTTTAATGGTGGTTAGGGAGACATAGGCATTTTACTCGAGTTGTAACTTACTCTTCAAGGTCATACAAAATACACATACTGTATTTTTATTTGGAGATTCATTGTAGAACCATGTCTATAAACGGTTGTGACCGCTTAGCATCAGGGTACCTGCATCTCAATATTCTACTACTGCTACATACCTATATGTAAACCCAACTTTTCCAGTTAGACTAATGGTTGAATGTTAGAAAATGTTTCTAGTATTCATTCCGCGATTATTTTAAGTTAAAGTTTAAACAGATAAAGAAATATAAAAATGAGTTATCTAAAAATACATAATATATATATAGAACAACTCGTAGCTCGCCATAATCTGAAAACTTAAATATTAAATATTAAATTCATTAGCGATAGACAAAAAATAGACCACATAAATTCCTACAGTCATAATAATTCTATTGTCTAATTAAAATGACGTATTTATTATCCATTTTGCAATAGTTTTGCCCCCATCAAGTTGAAAATGGCCATATAAAAAGTGCGATAAATAGTTAAGCTAAAGAGTATAATTGTTTAAAATTCTATATTATTGCGGGGCGAGTGCGTGCAGGAATGCCGGCTGCGGACCACATATCATTTAGCGCTATTAAGCTTCGAATGCCGATATTTTGTATAAATCTTATTTGAGAACCGTGGGCTTGTTTTTGAAAACTTTATTGCGATTTTATTGCTGGATATCTCTCTGTAGAAAAAGGGTAACCTATCCCTGAAACAGCCTCTACCTTTGATTAGGTTTATCAAAAGATTCTAGACAAGTTCTCAACCTAAGGTTGGCCTGAGAAGCATTGCTATTTAAGAGGACTCATTAAGAACGCCTCATAGAAGAATTCCTGCCTTGCCACATAAATTAAACAAGAGTACAGCAGCGTACTATATGTTATTGAATAGAAATAGGTGAAGGAAAAAAAATACTGCACACTTCTCCTCATAAATAGCCATAGTAGGTATTGCTTAGTTATGTATATCCTTAAATTTTTATCTTTTTTATCTTTATCAACCCAATGTCTTACTTGTACTGTATAACCATTTTTATTACCTAGATTAATATATAAATACTTGTTACCTTGGTAAACGTTACCAAAGTGGGCAAAGCAACGGGTATAACCTAGTAGCTAGTAATAATAAGTGCGTGTTAAAAGTATATTTGTGTACACTAATTTTAACGGTACTTTCACAACACAATACGAAAGAAAGGCATGGCTGAGTGGCGAGCTATCACAATAAGGTGTCGAGATGAGACCTTTAATAGTTTGCTAAGCGCCGCAACGCCGGCATAATGAGGCAATAACAATAACAGTGAAAAATAATAAGCCGATAAGGCCAGGGTGGCCAGATTTTGCATTAAAAACTTTTCTTTTTAACTGACTTCCAAATGCTATTTGGACGATTTGTGTAGTAGTTCACCATATGATAGTATAACACTTTCTACACTGATAGCCCCACACTAGGATTTTATCATATGTCGTGGGTGTCATGGATACACACAAGACGAATATACAAACACCTAGAACCGAAACATAAATCTAAACTCATCATTCAGATACTTGTCTGGCAGGGAATCGAACCCGGAGCCCATTGCACGTCCGACCGGTATAGTAACCGCTCTGCCACGCGGGTCGTCAAAGGTATGTTAGAGGGTTAGGTATCTAAACTCAACCCCTTTAGCATAGCGGAATTCAGTACTCAATTAAAATCTTCAAAGAGGATGACCTCCTTTGGTTTTTCCGTTGATGAATTTCCGAAACTATTTTTTACTGAACCTGCCTGAACTTTTTTCGCCCTATGCTAACGGGGGTTTCTTTAGCATAGAGCGAAAAAAAATGGAAACTAGGCGGCCTCCTTTTTCTCTAGGCACCGCTTTTAGACTACCCCCTCACTAAAGCTATGTTACATGTAGCAATGTCGATGTTGAATGTTAAGATCTTTAAACAATTTATTAAAACCAATGAACATACTATCATACAACTGACAAGTGAAAAGTTAAGGACTAATAAATAAAAGAAAAATAGACGTATGTATGTCCTTTAAGCCCTTCCCTTTATTTTACCGTTTATTATTACTATGCAGAATTTGATAATTATATGAGACGTTAGATTGTACAATAATTATTCCAACAATATAGTTATACTTCAGTATAGTTAATCAGGAAAGCTCCCAGTAAGATTACATTTAAAAAGCTTGTCCGAGAGCTTTACCTTAAAATGTCTTCTGTTTCTTAATCACTTATTACTTCGTTTATATATAATATGTATTTGTTACATTTATTTTATTTATAGTATGTACGTATAATTGTATTTTGTATGTATTTTTAAGCTAGTATATTAAGTAATTAAGTATATCTATATTATAGTTTTCTCTAAATTTACACCTGCCGCAAAATTTCCAGCCACCCAGGGTTGACAGGCAGAAAATGCCATAAGGCATTAAGTTATTATTATTGTAACTTTTGTTTTATAAAGGTGCAATAAATAAATAAATAAATAAATACTTTTCATCACAACCAATTTTTGTATATTGTATTTGAAAATTGATCATAGATTATGATTCCTTTGACCATTCTTCGCTATTATCTATATTTTTAGATTTGGCCATCTGTAACTATTAACCGTTATAATGACTGAATAATTCGGTAAGTAAATTAGGGGACTTTATATTTTTAAATGATGGTTACCCTACTACAATACAGACCAACACTTCTCTTGCAACTTTGTTGATAAACGGATAATATTAAGTTCTACATTGACTACATAAAGTTGTTTCTTTATTTTTGCGGTTTTATAATTTTAACTCCAATTTGGCTTTAAAATGTAAGTATTTATTTAAATATAAGACAGAATAAATAATTCTTTTTCACTGTGACATGACAAAGAAAAAGTGTAATATGCAATCACTTGGACCCAGAACAAAAATCTCAATTCATAATTTGGTAGCTGTCCGTCCGGGGATTTAAGTCGTATGTGAACACACACACAGCACACACAGCACACACACACACACACACACACACGTACTCATACAGTTTTCTTGTTTTTAACATGTCTCTTAATGTAAATTATTGTACAAACAAAAATGGGAGAAGACGCTGGACCCTGAAACACAGTTACGACTACCTCAAGGACCAGAGGCTTCAAATGACTAAAATGTACTTACTTTTTTGTGTCAATAAAATTATTATTATAAATAACTAGCAGACCCGGCCACGCGTTGCTGTAGTTAAAGAAATGTTACATAAACAAATAACTATAAATTAAGATATAAACTATCCTATCTTTTAAGTTGGATCAAAATGCACACGTTGTGAAAATTTGATTATAATCGGTTCAGAGGTTTAAGAGTCCATTGCGGACAAATAAAGTGACACGTAATTTATATATATTAAGATTTCCTCAAAGAGTTTCTGCGTCATAATACACCATCTATATACATTGTTGCACACAGGTAAAACCTGCAACAAATCTTGTCTCACACCACTTAATAGGTTTTTATTCTGGTGTTACGCTCGAATTTTTTGCTATTGCCGATGAATGACATTTCTATTAACAAAATGTTAACTTAAACATGGATGTTCGACATATTGTATGAATTTTACTTTGTATTTCTTATTGGTTTTAAATGTTAATTACGTAGTTATTGTAGGATTGTTTTTACAGTGTTTGTGTTACAAAAAATATAAAATTTGTGATTCGTACCAGAAAACATACATTTCCTTTAAAAAAATGTGTGCGTGTACTAGCGTACACTCGTAAGAAGTGAAACTTCTTTGACGTTATTTTTCAAAAAATAATTTACTATATGCAACTTTACAGAAATTGGTTAAATAAAGTTAAATTAGATAAAGTTTAATAAAAGACTTTTATTAAACTTTATCTAATAATCTAATCTATAATAATCTATCTAATATCATGCGTGGTAGGGATAAGAAAAAGATGGCGCATAACGGAAAAAAAAGATGGCGCGTAACAGAAAAAGATGGCGCGTAACGAAAAAATGTTACACATTTTTTTTTCCAACCCCGATAAAGAAGTTTCACTTCAAAAATAATTACATTTTCATAATCACAATTTCTTTGCGTTGCTTTACTTTGCTTAAGTATATCTTTAAAACTAGAACACAGAAGAATTACACTTTTGACATACTTAAATCTGATTTAAGAGTCTAAGAGTCTATCTAAGAGTCTCAGAAGTCTCATTTACAAAATAACTGCTTAACGTGCTTTTCGAGGCAGGCAAACTATTACCATTTTTTTATACTTTAATTTTTTGTTCTTGACTTTATTTTGATTGCTTATATTGTAAGTTATGTTTAATTTGTTGTTGATGTTTTTAACTTTGTTAATTTTTTGATTTTTTTGTTATTGACTTTGTTGTTATTGTTTTGTTGAAATTGTTGCGATTGACGATGTTGTTATAAAAAATATGTTTTTGTTTTATGTATGTTTAAGGCATTATTTGCATCGATCAATTTAAGAATTGTACGACGCAAATTGTTTCAAATCCGCCACTACGTGTCCACGAGCCTTTTATCTAACATAATATTAATAGCGGTATTCCAGTAAAGAAATAAAATCATTTAGTAACAATATTCTCAGCGCAGCGGGCCACGGGAACAAATGTCGGGGCGTTCTGATGGTCGATAGCGCGAGCCAGCAAACTGGATTAATATTGCCAATAATTCTATAACTATTCACTTTGAATTATTATGGGGAGTTATAACGTTAAATTTAATATCGGCTAAGTATTGCACATTTGATAGCAATTAGTAACAGCGTAATACGTTCTTAGTATAAAACAAAGATTAAAATATAAAGAAACGGGTACAAGGTTTGAAAATGGTAGAAACTTTTTGTGGTTTGACTCCGGTGGCATCATCGTCCAGGTGTCATTTACCAGGTGATAGAACCAGTGTAGTTCGACCGGAGAGGTACCACTGCCATACTTATTATTCCACCAGGTGGTTGAACCAGTGTAGTTCGACTGGGGAGGTACCACCGCCACACCTATTTCTAGCGTAAAGCAATTCTTGCGTTTCGGTGGAAGGGTGTGGTTGCCGGCACACTTTAACATGAGGCAACACTTTTAGAGAGAGAGCATCCTCGAGACGCATCTGTGGTTGACTTTAAAATGAACTCCTGTTTCATATGAACTTGATTACAGATGGTAATGGGCACGACACTTACCATCAGGTGGACGCATGATTGCTTGCTACTTCAATCTTATAAAAAAATCGTCAAACTTGTTTCTCTTAATAACAAAATGTTAAGCGTTGTTGTCCTCTCGTCCGAAAGATATTTTTTATAAGATTGAAGTAGCAAACGAGCACGCAGTCCACCTGATGGTGAGTGGTCACTGCCGTCCATGGACTCCTGTATACAACTTCATATATCTAAGTTCGAAGTTCTATCTAAAGTCAATTACAGATGCGTTGCTACTCCCCTGCTATAACAGGTTTGAATTTTGTAACATTATTCAGAAATATCTTAAATATATTTCAAGAAAGTTGCGTTAAAGAAAATAAAATACTTAGATGCAAAGGTTAAATTGTCTTAAGATGTGACAAGTCTACAAATAACCAGGTGAAAATTAAGGTCCATAATTACAAGGGAATCATATCATTTTATTACCATGCAAAAACAAGATGGCAAAAAATGTATGTACTAAGAAAAAAGACAAACCCACTGAGTTTCTTGACGGATCTTCTCAGTTTAGGTCATGTTCCGATCCGGTGGTAGTGTTAAAAAAATATGTAACTGTAATTTGTAAGTGTTCCCCAGAGGCCGATGCAAAATAAAGACATTTCATTTCATACCTAAGAGAAGTAGAAGTGTGTATTGATGACACCTTTTTATCTATATTTTTTTTGTTTTCGAGAGGGAAACCTTCAAGAGGTACCCGACGCCGTGGGAGCACTGCGTTGCGTTATGTGGGATTTTACCACACTAAAACTAAAACCTCCCCGATAGCCGTCCTCGGCGCTAAAAAGAGGACTCCGGGATCTCCAGATGAATGCAACCAGAATCCTCTGAGCGCGTTTCCCCATCGGGCTTCTCCCAGATGGGCGGCTGGGCCCATCGCTCCGTCTAGTCTTTACGACGTTATGCGACCACACATACCGGTCTACTTCCCGGGATCGCCTGGCTGGACGGTTCAAGTTCCCACTCTAGCCGCCCGCAATCCCGAAAGCGCCTTTAAGTCGCCTCTTACGACAGGCAGGGGATACCGTAGCCCTATTCTGATCCCGGAACTACATGGACGTATTGATGACACCTAATCCAATGATTATGACGAACCCCATTGCGATATCACCCCATAACATAACAAGTCCCAATAAATCGGTTACTGCCCTGGGGTATTTATCCGCTCGGTGCATTGCGTAATTTATAACAAGCAATAACAATGTGTGCAGTATCTGAGGGGTAATTTCTCAAATACACACCTCGCCTGTAGCGGCGGCTATCTTACGAATTAAATAGCCGGCCGTTGGTCCGTCCGACGGTGTGGGTGACCAGCTTGGAGGTTAATGAAAGATTTTTTTAGATAAAAGTATCGATCATGAAGTCCAATTGATAGTAAGTCACTGCCGCGCAAGGTGGTAGAACTAGTGTAGTTCGACCGGGAAAGTACCACCGCCACACCTATTTCTGGCGTGAAGCATATCTTGCGTTTCGATGGAAAGGTGTGGTTGCCGGCTCACTTTCACATCAGGCGACCATCATAGTCCTCGAGAGTAGCACCGCATCTGTGATTGACTTCAGATGGACTCCATATTCTGTATGAAGTTGATTAAAGACATCCATGGGCGTCAGTGACCACTTACCACTAGGTGGACAGCATGTTCGTTTGCTACTTCAGTTAGATAAAAAATATCCCGAGGACATAAAATGATGACTAAGATGATCCCGTAATAAAAGTGAGCCAGTGTGCTTTTTATCAGATAAAATATGATTGGAGCTTGTAATTTTGCCTGACGGTAAGCGGTCACTACCGAAGATATATGTATTCATCTTACTTTTATTTCTGATACGTTGTTACTCTCGAGGACTAATAAGGTTTCCTTATATGAAAGTGTTATGTCCTGATATTGTTTAAAGAACTAAAATGACCTGTATGAGTAGATAATTTACCTATCTAACATACAGTCATTGTCTTACATAAGTTTTTTTTAATCTATTGTCAGAGCGGAGCTAAAGTAACCTTAGACCTCGTTAATCTTAGTCACCCTACTCCGTTCCGAGGAACAATCGCAGTGGTTCCTGCTAAACCCCCAAAATACTTCGTTACGTGACGTTTTCAACGAATTTGTACTACCCACAAGCTGCATACAGGAACTTCGTTACAAAAAATATTAAATACAGTACTGAAAACTGTAACTTAAACGAAGTTGTTAAAACACTGAGTCTCATTGGGCTGGTTAATCTTAGTCACCCTACTCCGTTCAGCGAACAATCGCAGTAGGTGCTGCTAAACCCTTATTAAATGATGAGGCATCGCAAAAACTGTACCGAGGCAGCGCGGGGAGGTATTAAACGGATATTGTTTCAAACAATTATGCAATGAATAATCTCTTTAGCACGATTTTGGTTACCGTACTGAATGTTAGAGCTAGCGATCTGTGTACAGTAGTGGCATCGCACTAAAGAATACACTTCCACGAGCAGTGATAGCCTAATGGTGAACAGTGATAGCCTAATGGTTGAAACTTGCCCTCTCGATCGGGAGGTCCGAGGTTCAAACCCCGGCACGCACCACTGATTTTTCTAAAATTATGTGCGTATTAGAAATTAATTCTCACTGCTTTTCGGTGAAGGAAAACATCGTGAGGAAACCTACACACCCGAGAGTTCTTTAAAAAAATAAAGTTCTCGGAGGTGTGTGAAGTCCACCAATTCGCACTTGGCCAGCGCGGTGGACTACGGCCTAATACTCTCTCATTCTGAGAGGAGACCCGTGCCCAGCAGTGGGACAATAATGGGTTGACAACAACTGAATGTTATGCATAGAAGCTTAACATTCATAACAGCATATTATACACTAGGTTAGTACGTCAGCTTTGGTCGTTTCGGTCACGATTACTACAGAATTGTATGTGTTTAATTGTATTCCAATGTGTGTGTGTCAAAAACACACACATCCTCATAAATTGTCGCATTTAGAATATTAATAAAATTGTGAAAATATCATTTAACTTATGTAATTTTTTATTATAGAGCACAAAAGTTTTTATAAAATCTGCATTTCTGAGGGCAAGTCTTCATGATTGTTATCGTTCATTTAAGCACGTCGGAGGCCTGATGAGGGTGGATTAGATAGATATAAGTAGTTGTAGTTGTGGGTACCCTTACGTTTTTGAAGTGAAACTTCTTTATCGAGGTTGGAAAAAAATTTAGTGTAACATTTTTTCGTTACGCGCCATCTTTTTTATTTTTCGTTAAGCGCCATCTTTTTCTGTTACGCGCCATCTTATTTTTCCGTTACGCGCCATCTTTTTGTTATTCCTACCACGCGTGATATTAGATAGATTATTATAGATTGGATTATTAGATAAAGTTTAATAAAAGGCTTTTATTAAACTTTATCTAATTTAAAATTATTTAACCAATTTCTGTAAAGTTGCATATAGTAAATTATTTTTTGAAAAATAACGTCATAAAGAAGTTTCACTTCTTACGAGTGTACGCTAATACACGCACACATTTTTTTTATGATACGGAAGTAGTAGCACTGCATTAATGAATTACCGTCTATGGACATCTTTAATTCCAAATACGATCAGAGTTTTATCTGAGGTTGGCCATAGATCCTTTGTTGCCCTTGAAAACTATGTAAGTTGTAAGTTGTAACGTCTTGTTATGTAAGTTGTAAGTTGTAACGTCTTGTTATGAAGCCTTTAGCACAGTCTTTAGACCAAAATACAGAAGCTGTTAACATCGCTGTAGACTAAAGTAGGTGTGGTGTGGTGCCTTCAAAAGCACGAAGGTTTTACTGCCTTCAATGAGGCTTAAAAAATTTGAGTGAAGGTAGCCGTTAAGTTGTATCGCTTTTCAATCTATGGCGGATATGCACTAGAACTTTAAGGAAGACGTAGGTACCCCGGAGACCGCTGAGAGGACCGTCCTTGTAGCACTGAGGACGGCCACCGGGGGGGTTTTAGTGCGGTAAAAATCACAAATAACCCTTTGTCACTCACACGGCGACGGGTACCTTTTGAAAGTTTACGCCTCGAAAGCGTGAATCAAGTCTGTAGTTTGTTAGAAAAGTTTAGATGCTGTCTCACTTTCATATAATTCGACCATCTTAGTGTCCACAGATGTGGTCAATGCATCTGTCATTATTTGGCTACTAATAGAATTCCTGTTCTGTATAAAAATTCTTATAGATGTCTATGGGGGGAAATCACATCCCATCAGGTCGATTGCTTGCTCGTTTGCTACTTTAATTGTATTTAACAAAGACATAACACGTCTATAATGCTACTTCATTCGTGTCATATCCGCTCATTCCCTTTTCTAAACGCATATTATTATAATGACATCATATTCCCCGTATGGTGCGCGAAATCGGCGTATAAGTGATTTAATTATGAACCAAATCAATTTCGTGGGTCGGGAGATTTAATTAACGGTTCCCAGGAAAACAAATGTCAAAATGGCATTAAGAAAAAAGGAAAATATATTAAGAAGTTTACCTGCGAGGCGAGACCCTTGCGAGCACCTTGTGGCAAATTGAAAAGAACGCGTTTGCTCTCGAAGATAATAATAAATTCTCAAATAATAATAATTCATAAATAATAATCGTGGAGAACAAAAATAAAACTAAACACGTCGAAATAATAAAGGATTCGCTCCAACGCGGTCCACACAGCCCGCTTTTATAAGTAGGGGTCATATCTTTCGCTACATTAGAATATCAATGGACGCAATTAGTATAGGTATTTTCTATTATTTATGACTTTCCATGCTCACTGTGCTGTTGCGCCTTCGGTTGTAATTGAATGCCTTTTTTGCGATATAAATTAATCAGAAGTGTTGTATATAATATATCAGCAAGAATTTGGATTTCATTGGTCTCAATTGCAACTAAGTCTGTAGTCAATAATAAAGTTCACCTACCTTGGTGCTAAATCCCATAGATTTTATTTTACGAAATTCCATGTGTTTACGTTTTGTATCAAATTGCATATATATAACAGTGCTTTATACGTTTATGTTGTAGGCCATACTTTGTTATGTGCATTGCAATGTATTTGGGCCAAATAAAGTTTAAATAATAGGAATTTAACATTGTAATTATCTGAAGTCAGATTTCTATTAATTTATTAAACCGATTGCCGGTGTAATATTCAAACACAGTATGATTTCTTAATTTGTAGAAATCTTATAAATGTATATGTTTTTTACATCTCAATTTCAGCGAGCACTGCTATCTACACAGCGTTCAAAACAGCCCCGTGTGCGCCGCGCTGCGCCACATAAAATTGTTTTTTTGAGCAACAGCTATAATTAGGCGATACGTTACGTTTTTGTTTGGCCCACATTTCCCGATCCTCTAATTTTTGTGTTTTTTGCCGCTTCTTTTGTAGTCGTTAATATGATTACACCGTTGGGATGATGGCTTTATACGTGTTTTAGGTTATAACTTAATTTGCTCGGGTTACTTATTTGTTTTTTTATTGTTCGACTTCCTGAGAGCGTATGTCGAGTCTGTTTTTTGCTGGATGTCGTTAGGTGGAGATGATTGAATGTGATGGTGGGCAAATTATCGAGTCGTAGCGTCCCACTTCGATAGAGTCACGTATTGTGTGTTGATTCTTGGTTTGTAAATTGCTTTGTAATCAGTTAGCGGATGTTTTTGTGGTGATCTCGCACAATGCGCCTCGCGTGTGCGAACGTGTTATATTGGGGTTAAACTATGACTGTTACACGTGGCTCCAGTTAGGGTGGAAAGCGTTGGACCATAGTCCATCAAGTTGGTCAAACACACATTGGTTCACTTTACACACTTTATATGATAGCAAGGGATATTTTCAGACATATTTTGAAGACGACATTAATTTAGGGATGATTAATCTGACTATTAAATATTTTTGCGCTGGATTTGCACTAAAATATCTATTTATTTATAGCGTGTGTATTGATATTAATAGGGTTCAGTAGGAGTATTTTATAAGGATCATTTTAACTAAGTCTTTCGATATACCAAAGCATTTGTATACTTAAAAATATAACTTAAGTAATATTTGGAGCTGACACACAGATGTCAGTGTTCAATACTACTCATCATAAGATAACTGCATATTCGTTGCTACTTAACTTACTAGTTAAATTATGAAAAAATGTTTTTGAAAATTGCTTTTTACAGAACCAGGCATGAGTGATTCCTTGCAATTTTTTGTTACCATTAAAACGAATCAATAATTTTCTAACATGTCCATAAAATCAAAAAATCCGAAGCCTTATTTTATGACTAGGCCATCACTTACTTCCGTATCACACAAAATAGTGTGTGAATTAATTTGTAACGCGGCGCGGTCGGGCCGAAGGGCGGCGCGTCTTAATGATCGCAGCTGACAAGCAAATTGTGCGATCGGCGGCGCGACGTGCAAATTGCATCGCCAACACCCGCCAGCGCACGCGAGCCTTCGAAACGAGGTGAACGCGAAGTAAGTCGCTGGATAAGTCGGCTTTTAGTATTGATTCATAATTTTGCATCGGTTGGTCGATCAATACCTGACCAATATTAATACACGTTGCGAGAAGAGACTGAAAGTTTGAATAATAAATTTGTTGCTTCATAAGTTAGTTTTCAGGTTTGATACTAATAAACTTACTTTTTAGATTACATATATACCAAACTGACGTACTTTTATTTATATGTTTATATAAAAATATACAAGTACGTAGACTTTTATTTTAATTTGATTTGTTTTGAACCATTGTCCTCAGTCTTATAACGATTTGATAAGTAATTTGCCTTATAACTTCAAATAAATTGACGGATTTCTAATCTATAGGTATTCGAGTCCGCCAATGGGAGAGGTTATTTCGACTACTGCCCATCTAAGTCTTGCATCAAATGAACGAGAATAGTGTTGTGAATTAATTTTATATTAGTGTGCCACGTCTTAATGATCGCAGCTGACAAGCAAATTGTGCGATCGGCGGCGCGACGTGCAAATTGCATCGCCAACACCCGCCAGCGCACGCGAGCCTTCGGAAACGAGGTGAACGCGAAGTAAGTCGCTGGATAAGTCAAATTTCAGTTTTGATTTCAAATTTTGTAACATGGAACAATACGTATTGGGTCTTTAGTTGATTCAAAGATTTTCATTGTCTGGTGCAGCAATAAGGACGCGTAGCGAGAAGAGACTGAACTTTTAAAAGCAAAATATCTCGCTTCTTAAATTAGTTTTTAGGTTTGATACAAATCTAGGCAGTTTTTACATTTGATAAGTATCAAACCTAAAAACTGACTTATTTTTTTCTAGATGTATATATATATGAGAACATAAGAGTATATAGATTTTTTTTACATGTGGTATGTTTTGAGCCAGAGTCTGCTCATTCTTATAATAATTGAGTAAGTTATTTGCTCTCATAAATCCACAAAATTAGACGGGCTTCTAAAAATCATTATTTCAAATAATGTTCTTAGTTACGTATCTCATAAAGTAGAATAGTGTGTGAATTGATTTTCTATTAGTGTGCTACGTCTTAATGATCGCAGCTGACAAGCAAATTGTGCGATCGGCGGCGCGACTTGCAAATTGCATCGCCAACACCCGCCAGCGCACGCGAGCCTTCGGAAACGAGGTGAACGCGAAGTAAGTCGCTGGATAAGTCGGTTTTTAGTATTGATTCATAATTTTGCATCGGTTGATCGACCAATACGTAAATACACGTTGCGAGAAGATACTGAAAATTTGAATACCAAATTTGTTGCTTCATAAGTTAGTTTTAAGATTTGATACAAATCAAGTTTCTTTTAGATTTCATATGTATCAAAGCTTAAAACTGACTTACTTTTATTTATATGTTTATATAAAAATATATAAGTACGTAGACTTTTATTTTAATTTGGTTCGTTTTGAACCATTGTTCTCAGTCCTATAACGATTTGATAAGTAATTGGCTTCTAATCTATATTCGAGTCCGTCAATAGGAGAGGTGTTATTTCGACTACTGCCCATCTAAGTCTTGCATCAAATGAACGAGAATAGTGTTGTGAATTAATTTACTATTGGTGTGCTACGTCTTAATGATCGCACCTGACAAGCAAATTGTGCGATCGGCGGCGCGACGTGCAAATTGCATCGCCAACACCCGCCAGCGCACGCGAGCCTTCGGAAACGAGGTGAACGCGAAGTAAGTCGCTGGAGAAGTCAGATTTTAGTTTTCATTTCAAATTTAGTATTGTTAGTTAAGTAATTTGCGTACAAGTTGGGGCTTGTTGAAAGATTTAACTTCTTTTTAGTAATTTGTCATTTGATAAGTCAGTTCTTATCCTTAATACATATTGATTGAACTACACACGTATATGGTTATTTAATTTAATTTCGTTTGTTTTTAACTAGTGTGTGAGCAGTTTTCCAGAGCTCGTGTTAGTGAGTTTCCCTTATAACTTCAAAAATTAAAAGCCAAATATTTGAGACCGCCAATAAGAAGAGTGCAATTAAAACTTCTATCATTCTAAGTTACGTATCTCACAAAGTGGAATAGTGTGTGAATTAATTTTCTATTAGTGTGCTACGTCTTAATGATCGCAGCTGACAAGCAAATTGTGAGATCGGCGGCGCGACGTGCAAATTGCATCGCCAACACCCGCCAGCGCACGCGAGCCTGCGGAAACGAGGTGAACGCGAAGTAAGTCGCTGGATAAGTCAAATTTTAGTTTTGATTAAAAAAACTTCCCAGTTTGTGGGAAGAGATCCTTTCACAAAAAGTAATCGTAAGCCAATCACAGTAATCGGGGCCACGTAAATTGATTCTATAAATTATGATTTAAATCCTAGTAATGTAATAAAGAAATAAATAACCTAACTTGCTTGTTGCTTGTAATAAATCCTTAGAATGAGCTAATAGCCAGTTAAAACAATCTATCTAGTTCGCAAATTGTATGTTTAAAGCTGTATAGTGATTGAATAGTGATTAAAATAAGATAAAACTACTTATCGCTTAGACGACGGGTTCAAATACGAGTTATTTATTTCTTAACAACTTATTATTAACTCAACATAACTATGTGACTTCCGCGACTGGATAAAATGCAATTAAAAGCCCACATGTTAACACGTTCACTGTAGATCACCCTGAATAGGCCTGATACAGTAAATGTTTGTTGCTGTTGTGCTTGTTTATTCAAGCTGTTTTCTTGGTCCCGCTGTGGAGTAGTTCCCCACGCAGTTCAACTACAGATAGGTTATCCTCATACAAACTTAAGTTTGTTTTTATTCTAAGGCATATTGGTTTATTCTCGCCGTTTTTATCCACCTTGAAAGCAAGTAATAGTGTATGTTTGAACTTTAACAAATGAGAGCTATGGGCCTGAAAACCGCGCACTGCATTAAGTGGCCATATTTCAAACTACTGAGTTGTCTGCTTCGTAAGCAGATTTATGTTTTGCATCATGTCTCTCAACTATTGCGACATGAAATATATAAGACCTTTCATACTATCGGCAGGCCTAATTTGGTGGATGACCGCCGATGTTTTCGGACCAGACAATAGTGATATTTTTACTGCAGTGAACATATTAATTCGAGATTTGTAGGCAGTGTCTAAATGAAGCAGTCCATTTCAATTATCGTAACTGGCAATTTCGGGTACTTAATCGCTGAAGTTCCACATACATCCTGATTACATTGATCACTCTCCGTGAATCTAAATCAATTTGATTGGTCCTCGTAACGCCGTTCTTGTTAAGTAATTAGACGTCGACCAGATTAAACTGGAATCCGCCTCCTCCCTTTTTTGGGAGAAAAAAGACGAAAGCGGGCAGTCGTGGCGAGGTACTGTGTGTCTCATAAATCTGGCGGATGTAGCATGGTCGAGTTTATATGGTAATTTTTGGCGTTCCGTATAGAATGGCTAATGTGATAAATATTCACTTATCATTTTTAAATACTGTGCTTTTGTTTAAACAGATAAATATCAACAGTTAATTAAGAGTAATCATTAAAAAAATAGTTTGTTATTGATACGTGCAGAGCAATGATTGGCTAACGGTTGAAACTTGCTCTCTCAATCGGGAGGTCCGAGGTTCAAACCTAGGCAAACCGTATTAATGTGCGTATTAGAAATTAATTATCACTGCTTTTCGGTGAAGGAAAACATCGCGAGGAAACCAACACACTCGAGAGTTCTTTTAAAAAAAGTTGTCGGAGGTGTGTGAAGTCCACCAACTCGCGCTTGGCCAGCGCGGTGGACTATAGCCCAAAAACTCCCTCATTCTGAGAGAAGATCCATGCCCAGCAGTGGGACTATAATCGGTTCTTAGCGACTAAGTTGGAACGCCTTGAGTAAGATATTAATTCTTATCTTTCTTAACACGACGTTTATACCAGAACCACTTCTTAATAAAGCAGGAATAATCAGTGTTGTCACAGGAGTCGATCTATACGCTTTTTACACTCATAGCCCCACAGTAGGATTTTCTCCTGTGTCGTGGGTACCATGGACACACACAAGACGAATACACAAACACCCAGACCCAGAACATGAATCTAAAATCATCATTCAGATACCTGTCTGGCCGGGAATCGAACCCGGGACCCAATGTTCGTCAGACCGGTACGGTAACCGCTCCGCCACGCGGGTCGTCAATAAGCTGTACGACTCTATCACTGAGCCTACAGTAGTAACCCGCTTTCTTAGAGTCAAAGATTTACACTCTGAGTTTCCTAAAGGATCTTCTCAGTTGAGGTCGTCTTCTGATCCAGTGGTAGTGGAAGAAATTATAACCGACAATTAGGAAGTTAATAAGTGCTCCCCTTGGTAAATCCATATCCATACTATCCATGCTAATACTATAAATTTGAAAGTGTGTTTGTTTATTCCTCTTTCACGTCGCCACATAGCTATTATATGCTGGGAGATAGTTCGGAGGGCAGACAGTGACGTAGGCTACTTTTTAACGCGGTCTCTCATTCACATGAGAATATCGGTGTTTTGTTAGTTGACACATATATAGTAGTTACGTTGTTAATAGATGGCGTTAGTAAAATTCATTTGCAAGTTCAAATGCTAATGTTCTCTTCGACCGCGCGTGCGTAGCCGCGGGTAAGAGCTAGTACAAAATAAAGACATGTCATTTCATTTTTTAAGTGTATTTATAGTACAAATATAATATCTGTCTGACAAGTCCATATCACCTTAGACAAATGGTTTACTATTTCTGTTATGACAATGTACGGAACCCAACAAACAAATTCAAATCACAACAAGCCGAACCTTTTCAAGCCGGCCTCTGCGATGAAAAATTGATTTCGTCTGATACGCTTTTGATTATATGCTTGGCGTCGTTAGATACAATTTGGGTCCGAGCCCAGGGTCCGCTTAAGTTATGATCTTTCAACTCGAGGTGTTATTAGAACAGTGATTTGTAATAGAGATGTCCGGGGCTTGTGATTGAAAAGATGTTTATAGGGGAATCTGTTGTATTTTGTTTAAATGTCGTGTACTTGTATAGGTACTTTTTGTGCATTTTGGTTTTTTGTTAGTTAGTAGTTAGTGGTTTGTTCATTTGTGTGTGTGTTGATCGAAATTCGGCATTACTTTGTTTTAGAGATCTAAGTTCTAACTGTGATAGTTAATCTATCTATCTATACTATAATAAATCTGTAAGAGGTCGCTGTCTGTACATGGAATAAATTTAGATGAAAACCATTTCTAGAGGTCTTTAATACGATATAGAACCCAAAATAATGGTTTTTAGAAATCTTTTCTGTTTGTCTGTTTGTCTGTTTATCTGTTTGTCTGTTTGTCTGTTTGTCTGTTTGTCTGTTTGTCTGTTTGTCTGTTTGTCTGTGTGTTTGAAAACGCTAATCTCAGAAACGGCTTATCCAATTTGAATATAATTTTCACTGATGTGTTGTGGGAAACTTCACTTAACATTTAGTGTTTATTTTATGTAAATCGGTTTATAAATAAAAAAGTTATGTCAATTTAAAACTACGCAGTATTTATTCAGTGTTCGATATGTGTTAATAAGATAAGTAACTGCATAGTTAAATTGGTTGAAACTAAACATGTTATGGTCTGTAAAATGTATTCCTTTGTTATGTATTTTTTATTGGTTATGTGTGTACCTATGTAATTTGATACTATACAAATCTATATCTCTATATCTATATATACTTATATAAAAACGAAAGGATGCTCTCTCACCCATCTATTGAATAAACATCGTAGAGCCTAAACTGCTAAAGATACGAATATGATTTTTACTAGGGGTTCCTTTTATGACGTAGACGTCAGTTAAGAATTAATTTTCTGATCCCCCCCCTCCCCCCCATTTAATCCAAATAGGAGATGTAAGTTTGTATGAAAGTCAGTCAATTTTGAGGCCACCTCAATAAAATTTAGTATTTAGCGTTGATTTGTATGTTAAAACATAGTTTTAAACCGACTTCCAAAAAGGAGGAGGTTATCAATTCGTCTGTATTTTTTTTTACTTTTTTTTATTTTATGTTTGTTACTCAATTTCTCCGCACTGGGTGAACGGATTTGGATGATTTTTTTTTTCATTTGAAAGGTAGTGCGTGTCATGGGATCCCATTTATTTTTAGTTCACTTTTGACAGTGGCATCCATAAGAAAAGTGCATAAGTCTGATATTTGCATTATGTGCATGTCGATGTGCGCGATAAATAGATGAATAACTCAATTTCCCGCCAACCGATTTTGATGATTTTTCTTTTATTTGAAAGAATGTACTTCAAGGGTACAGTTTGAGTTTACTGATGAGTTTGATACGGTTCTGATCATAGGATCCATTTCTTTGACGCAAATTAACGAAATTAGCGATACTCAGCCAAACCTAAGCTGTAGGAGTCCAATTGGGTGAATGTAGAATGAGATTACTAAGCAGATATTTCCTAAAAAAATTGACCTTCAACTCTTTAATCCTGATGATGCAGGGGTACTGCTAGCCTGAACCGTAGAAGTAAGTCAATTTGTTTTTATGGATATATAATAAGATTGTTAAACAAATTCATGGGACAAAAATTTGATGATGTAAGAGTATTTCAAGACTAAACCGTAAGAGTTGGCTATTTGGTACTTACGGTTATGTAATAAAAATACCAAGCAAAGATACACGGTAAAAGTTTTGATCTTCAACTCTTCAACCCTGATGATGCAGGGTTACTTCAAGCCTAAGCCATAGGAGATGGCCATTTGGTGCTTTCGGGTATGTAATATGATTATTAAGCAAAGACACAAAATGAAAATTTCGACCTTCAACTCCTCAGCCCTGATGATGCAGGATACTGTTAGCCTAACCTATAGGAGTTGGCCATTTGGTGCTTTCGGATATGTAATAAAATTACTAAGCAAAGACACAAGATGAAAATATTGACTTTCAACTCTTCGTCCCTGATGATGCAGGGGTACTTCAAGCCTAAGCCATAGAAGTTAGCTATTTGGTGCTTTCGGGTATGTAATATAATTACTAAGCAAAGACACACGATGACAATTTCGACCTTAAGCTCCTCAGCCCTGATGATGCAGGGTTGCTTCAAGCCTAAGCCATAGAAGTTAGCTATTTAGTGCTTTCGGGTATGTAATATAATTACTAAGCAAAGACACAAGTTGAAAATTTCGATCTTCAACTCCTCAAGCCTGATGATGCAGGGTACTGCAAGCCTAAGCCATAGGAGTTGGCCATTTAATGCTTTCGGGTATGTAATATAATTACTAAGCAAAGACACATGATAACAATT